>BSBN01001400.1:13020000-13420000 GCA_027924645.1 Cunninghamia lanceolata
ATGATTTTCATTGGTCACTAGGAAGGAGTACTTCCTTCCTAGATCTCAACATCATATTGTTCATCTTCATCTAGCCATTAACAGACCCATATTTCTCTCTTAGTTCCTTATTTGAACTTCTTCCCTTTGACTTGTATGAGATTAAATTAGGCTTCCCTTTTTCAATTTTGTCTAACTAATTAATCATTCTTCCAAAGAGTTTACCTCTATGTCATTCTCTAAATACTCTTCTGCATCAAGGCCAGGTATCTATGTTGTGCCCTTGCCATGGAAAATAGATGTGTCTCAATCATTATTGGTGATTCCTTGAATATCTCTAGGGATTCTTCAAAGGTTGTCAATTTTGCACTCTCCTTTGGTGTTTTCACCTCTGACTCAAGGATCAAGTGGGTATCCAACATATCTGGCAATGCACTTTACTCAAGAGCCACAAATGGAACCTTGGAAAACTTTTGATTTATATCTCTATCCATCCCTTTTTGAGTATTGGAGGAGATCAGTACTTTCTTGTGTTTAAATGCACCAAACAACTAAGAGGGGGGGTGATTCAGTTGTCTCCAAAACTTTGACCACTTATAAATATTAACACATCAAACTCTTGTTTACTATTATTCATATTTAATCATGAAGACATGAAACAAGAAACTCAACACAATAACATAATCAACACATGAGACACTAGATTTTTTACGTGGAAAACCCTATAAGGGAAAATCCATGGTGGGTGTTAGCCCACAAAAATAAATATGTTATAGCAATATCGAGAAACAAAGGCTTATTGCCCAAAAAGCTCACTGCAAAGGTTAGGGCTCACTACCAAGATTGGCTCACTGCCAAGGGTTGGTGAACTAATTTGGTAGCATCTACTCCATGGCTGAGTTCAGTTCCTTTAAAGCATAGTATAACTCCTCTGCTCTACTCTTCTTACACCTTTTTACTTATCTTCACATTTTCACACAAGCACATCTTTTTTGCAACTTCATTACATGTTTTTATACAATTCATCAACCTTGGAATGTACATCAAGATCGACATTACATTCATCAACCATTGGAATAGTCTCCAAGGTCGGCATTACAAACATACATAGAAATAGGTCTGGACCTAAACAAGATTGGATAAGGAAAAGATGTATCCAAATCACAATACACCTTAGCTGGGACTCAAATGAAATCTTCCACGCCACGACACACTTCCACATCTTCAATGCAACTCTATAAGTAGTGAAAACAATCAGGTCAGCCAAGACTGGTGTTAACACTTAGTCTTCTAAGAACAATCTTCATCCACGATCCAAATTTCTCTTTATGGACCAATCCAAAGGTAGGAACACAATTAGGAGAAATCCACAAGCACATTGTAATCACCAAGAACATCCACACAACATCTAAACACCTTATCCATAAGATTCTTTAATCAGGAACACTTGAACATAACTGTTATCCATTGGCATATAGAAAGGATTGCTTGTAGGCCACCAAATCATGATCCATTGGAGTTGAAGGTACTTTTCATCATTAAAAACTAGATTCCAGAACTGTAGACTAAAATTCTTAAATGCAGAGGAATGTGGAGCAAAATACATTCTCTCTGTCACCACCAAATATATAGAAAAAATAGTTTTGACTCTGGTGAACATAACTCATTCAAATATTCATACCGGAGGCTCAAACTTGGAACATAGCATCATTAGACATGTCTCTAACTAACTTCCAATCCGCAAACAAAGATATACATTCTACAAGATATGTGGAGCAATCTATTGGACTGTTCTGTCATTATCTTCAACACTTATATAAGCTAATGCAAAGCATCTAAATCATTACAAGCAAGCATCAAAACAAAATCACAGTTGACACCAATGACAATAGAAATATGTTGACATCAATGACAACACTGGTTAGGCACATACTTGCAACAATCTCCCCCTTTGTCATTGATGGCAACATATGATGTGAAAAATTGTAAAGACCATCAAGACAAGATACTCCCCATTTCTTTTTACACATCTGCACTCTTTCTCCCCCTAAGTTTTTCACATGATTTCTCTCCCCCTTTGACATCAATGGCAAGGGCACACACTTGCACTCTGCTACACTAATCAAACTGAAATTATTCTATCATCAACACTATAACACTTACTACTCTTAATCGGGAACTCATGTCAGTAACATCTAGCTACTCCCCCTGAGAGGTAGCTCTCAAAACATCAATCCAAATAAAAAAATGAGGCTTTGGGCACCACTGGACTGATGCATTCCTATGCATCTTAGTTCAAAGTAGGAGGGGTAATAACCCCTAACTTTTCTCTGAGGTACTCAAAGGTATCCTTAGGCAGAGTCTTAGTGAAAATATATGCAATATGATCCTTTGTAGACACATATTCCATCTTTACTTCATTCTCTATCACCTTTTCTCTCACAAAGTGATACCTTATAGATATATGCTTTGCTCTTGAGTGCATCACTGGTTTCTTTGAAATGTTTATAACACTTGTATTGTGACAAAAGATTGCAATTGGATCTTCATACACAATCCTTAGGTCCTTCAATGTCTACTTCATCCATAACACTTGAGTGCAACAACATGTTGTTGCAATATACTCTGCTTTTGCAGTAGACAAGGAGATTGTTCATCTTACTTCTTACTTAGCCATGAAACAAATCTATTACCCAAGAAGAAAGCACCTCCACTTGTACTTTTTCTATCATCAACATCTCTGGCCTAATCTACATCTATATAAGCACTGAGAGTGAAATCATTTTTCTTTAGATACCATAATCATGATCTGATGTGCCTTTCAAATACCTCAAGATTCTCTTGACTGCCATCACATGTGACTCTCTAGGAGCTTCTTGAAATCTTTCCACAAGACATACTACATGTATTATATTAGGTCTGGTTTGAGTTAGATAAAGTAATCCTCCAGTCATAGATATGTACCTTTTCTAATCAGTCTTAGGTGATTCATCAGTTTTTCTCATCTTGCAGCCAATCACCATGGGAGTACATACTAGTTTAGAGTCCTCCATTCCAAACAACTCTTTCACATACTTAGACTAAGAAATGAAGATTCCTTTATCTAATTGAGTAATTTGTAGACCTAAAAAGTAATTCATTTCACCAAACATAGACATCTCAAAATCTTTTTGCATTTCCCCAACAAATTTCATGCACATACCTTCATTACCTCCAGATATAATGTCATCAACAAAGACTTCAATAATCAAAATTTGATCACCATTAATCTTGAAATAGAGATTACTGTCAATAGTACCTTTATTGAACACTAATTGCAATAAGTACTTGTCCAATCTTGCATACCAGGCTCTAGGAGCTTGCTTGAGTCCATACAAAGCTTTTTTCAATCTACACACCATATCACCTTGGTCTAATAACTGAAATCCTTCTGGTTTCTCAATGTATACTTCCTCTTCCAACTCACCCTTCAAGAATGCAAACTTCACATCCATCTAATACACTTTGAAATCTTTGTGAGATGCAAATGCCAAAAATATTCTGATTGCTTCAATCTTAGCCACTGGAGCAAAAGTCTCTTCAAAATCTATTCCTTCGATTTGAGAATATCCTTTGCACACAAGCCTTGCTTTGTTTCTTACAACTTCTCCATTTTCATTTAGTTTGTTCCTGAAAACCCATTTAGTTCCAATGACATTCTTATCAATAGGTCTAGGAACCAATTCCCAAGTTTGATTCTTTTCTATCTGCATCAATTCTTCTTCCATAGCTTTTACCCAACTTTCATCATTGTAAGCTTCAATCACAATTTTAGGTTTAACTTTAGAAAGAAAACAGTAGTTTACATGTTCTTCTACAGATCTTTTCATTGTCAGTACCCTTTTGTTTTTGTCACCTATGATCTGATCTTTATAATGATTAATCCTTACATACTTGGGAGTTTTAGAAACACTTTCTGAAGCCTCTTCTTCTTCATCTTGATTGTCTTCTTGTTCAACTTTTTCTTCATTCACTATAGCAGTAGGTTCATCTAATTCATAGCCACTAAATTCTGATATTATTTCCTTTTCTTCATGAACCTTTACATTAGCACTTTCAATGATCTTTTTTAGTCTCTTATTATAACACCAATAGGCCTTACTCTTAGTAGAGTACCCAAGGAAGATTCCTTCATCACATCTAGCATCAAACTTGCCTAGAGTTCTTCTCTTCTGATATAACATTTTCTACCAAACACTTTGAAATAATTTATTGTAGGAACTCTTCCATACCATAATTCATAAGGAGTTTTAGAGTTGTTACCTTTGAATTGAACTCTATTTAGGATGTACATAGAAATATGTATGGCTTCTCTCCAGTATGCTTCCGGTAGGTCATCTTCCTTTAACATAGTCGTGGTAGCCTCTTGAATTGTCTTGTTCTTTCTTTCAACAACCCCATTCTACTGAGGAGTTCTAGGTATAGACAACTATCTCTTTATTCATTGTTCTTCATGGAAAATATTAAATTCATTTGATGTGAACTCACCTCCTCTATTAGACCTTAAGCATATGAGCTTGAACTCTAGCTCATTATAAACCATTGCCTTGAAATCTTTGAACTTGTCTAGGGCTTCTGATTTTTCTCTTAGGAAAGTGACCCATGTCATTCTAGAATAATCATCAATAAGCAACATAAAATACATGCCTCCTTGTAGACTTCTTGTTCTTGTGGGGCTACATAGATCTATATGTACCAACTCTAGCAATCCAATAGAGAATTGTTCTTTGCTTTTGAAACTTGTTCTTGTTTGTTTCCCAAATTGACATTCCTTAGAAATGGTATTGGCAAGCTTCACAAGCTTTGGTAAATCTCTCATAGCTTGTCTTGAACTTATCTTCACCAAATTATCAAAGTTGATATGACATATCCTTCTATGCCACATCCAACTCTCATCTATCTAAGTCAATAAACAATAATCATTAGTTCCTCTTAATTGGTATATGTTACCTCTAGCCTTCTTACTGGTAGCAATCATTGTTCCAGAGCTTTCCATGATCTTGCACCCATTATCTTTGAATCTTATATCATAACCTTTGTCACACATCTGACTATTGCAAGTTTTTGCCTAATCAGTGTTGTCATTGATGTCAACATATCAGTGTTGTCATTAGTGTCAACTATGCTCTTGTTTTGATGCTTGATTATAATGAGTTAGATGCTTTGTATTTACCTATGTAAGTATTGAAGATCTAGATATTGAGGATATTGAGAAAATTTGCTCTTCTGGTGGGAATGGTGTGTTGTAGAGTTACTTGTGTATTGTAGAAGAATAGTCCAAGAGATTGCTCCGCATTTCTTGTAGGATGAATATCTTTGTCTATAGATTGAAATTTATTTAGAGGCACGTCTGAAGATGCTATGTTATGAGTTTAAGCCTCTGGTGTGAAGAATTGAGTGAGTTATGTTCACCAGAGTGAGAAAAACTTTTTCTGTATGTTTGGCAATGACAAGGAGAAAGTATTATTCTCTGCATTCCTTCACATTGAATTATTTTTGTTTGTGGTTCTAGAGTTAAGTCTGAGATGATGTTATGTGCCTTCAACTCCCATGTTTCATGATTTGGTGGTCCACAAGCGATCTTCCCATTATGACAGTGGATGGCAGTGTTGGTTATGTGCTCTACTTTGAAGAATCTTCCTGACAGAGTGGTTAGAGAGTGCGATTATTCTTGGTGATTACAATGTGCTTGTGGATGTCTCCTTATCGTGTTCCTACTTTTGTATTGGTTTGCAAAGTGAGGTTTGGATCATGAAAGAAGAATGTTCTTAGAAGACCTAGTGTTAACTCTAGTCTTGGCCAACTTGGTTGTTTTCACTATTTGTAGAGATGCATTGAAGATTGTCGAAGCATGTTGTGGCATGGAGGATTGTGTTTGAGTCCTATCTAATGCATGGTATGTTCATCATACTTCTCTACATCTTTCCTTAGCTAAATTTTGTAATAGTTCTAGACCTATTTTTGTGTATGTTTTGTAATGCTAACCTTGGAGATTGTTCCAATGGTTGATGAATGTAATGTAGACCTTGATGTACATTCTAAGGTTGATGAATTATATAAAAGCATGTAATAGAGTTGCAAAAAAGTGTGTGTGTGAGAAGATGAAGAGATAAGTGCAAAGGTGCAAAAGAGCAAAGCAAAGATGTTATCTTGTGCTTCAATGGAACTGAACCCAGACATGGAGTAGATGCTACTTAATTAGTTCACCACTTTGGCAGTGAGCCACCCTTTGGAGTGAGTCATTCTTTGTAGTGAGCAATTTAGGCAATGAGCTCTGTAGGTAGTGAGCCTCTATTTTTTGGTATTGTTATAACTCATATTTTCTGTGGGCTAACACCCACCGTGGTTTTTCCCTTTTAGGGTTTTCAACATAAAAATTTGGTGTCTACTATGTTGAATGTGTGATTGTGATTAAGTCTCTAGTTTCATGCTTTCATGGTTAAATCTGATTATCAATAATTAAGTAGTTGATGGTTTATGAAGTTAAGTTTTTGTGACAACTGATTCACCCTCTCTCTCTCAGTTGTCCTATGTATTTCAACAATTGGTATCAGACCTAAGTTCCTCGGTGGTAAGCTTAACAGCTTAAGGTAGATCTAGGATGTCTTACAAGAAGGAGGATCTGTAGTTTGATGGGATGAATTATGTAACTTGGAAGATTCACATGAAAAGCCATCTGCTTTGTATTGCTTATAAAGTATGGCGAGTGACACAGACTGATTATACCATGCCAGAGAATGGTCTGACAACTAAAGATGAAATCAAAGAATATGAGATAAATATAAAAGCCAGAGATGCTCTGGTCATGGATTATGAGTCCGCTAAAGAAGTCTAGGATAAGCTGAGTAATCTGTATGAAGGAGATGAATCTATAAAGAGTGCCAAATTATAGGGACTGAAAGCCAAATATGAAGGTCTTAAGATGGGAGAAGATGAAAACATAACATGCTTCATGCAAAAAGCTGATGAATTTGTTACTAGAATCAAAGGTATGGGAGGAATTGTTGATGAAACTGAAGTTGTGATGAAAACTATTAGGTCATTACCTAAATCCTACACTCACAAGGTAGCTGCAATTGAAGAAATAATGACTATGAAAAATATTAATAAGGATCAGTTGGTTGGTAAGATTACTACTTTTGCAATGAGAGAGTTTGGTGATGCTCTACCAAAAGTAGAAACTGCTTTCAAAGCTAGTACTTCAGAGAAGATCTCCAGAGTAGAAAAGTACAAGGTGGAACCTGATGATGAACTTGATGAAATTGAAGCCAATTTTGTTGAGATTGCAAAGAGGTTCTGGTAAGTTCAATGGCAAATTACCTTTCAAATGTTTCTCATGTGGTAAAGTAAGTCATTATGCTTTCTGATGTCCTTGAAGAATTGAAAGGAATAGAAACAGATTTGAGAACAGGCCTAGAGCTCCAAAGAAATGCTACTATGTTAGAGATTTTGATGATGAAGGTGTGGCTAATGATGAATCTGACGATGCTAGTACTAGAGAAAATGAATGCTTGTTTATTGCTATTAAAGAAGAACCTATGTCTACTAATCCTACTAGTTGTGTGAAGGAAGAAAAACCAGTGGAAGAAAGTGCTTTGGCTTTTCATGTTGAGAAAGACAAGGATGAATGGATTATTGATAGTGGGTGTTCACATCACATGACTAGTGATAAAAGTAAGTTTGTAAGTTTGGAAAAATATGATTAAGGACAGGTTAGGTTTGGAGACAATGCAACTGGTAAGATTTGTGGAAAAGGATCTATTTCATTTGATGGAAAGCATAATACTGACAATCTCCTATATGTGAAAGGCTTGAAGCACAATCTTTTGAGTGTTGGTCAAATGCGTGACAAAGGTTGTGATCTAAGATTCAAAGACAATGGATGCAAGATCATGGAAAGCTCTAGAACTATGATTGCTACTAGTAAGAAGACCAGAGGTAACATCTATCAATTGAAAGGAACTAGTGATTACTATTTATTAGTCCAAAAAAATGAGTTGGCTATGACATAGAAGTTGTGTCATATAAATTTTGATAATCTAGTAAAGATAAGTTTAGGTCAGACCATGAGAGACTTACCAAAACTTGTGAAACCTACCAATACTATTTGCAAAGAATGTCAGTTGGGGAAGCAGACAAGAACAAGTTTCAAGAGTAAAGAGCAATTTTCTACCAGTTTGTTGGATCTGGTCCATATAGATCTATGTGGTCCTACAAGGATAAGAAGTCTACAAGGTGATAGGTACTTCATGTTGCTTATTGATGATTATTCTAGAATGACTTGGGTTACTTTTCTAAGAGACAAATATGAAGCCCTAGAGAAGTTCAAATCCTTCAAGGCAATGGTTGAAAATGAAATAGAACTAAAAATCAAATGCTTGAGGTCTAATAGGGGAGGTGAGTTCACATCAAATAAATTCAACAATTTTTGTGAAGAGCAAGGAATAAAGAGACAGTTGTCTACACATAGGACTCCTCAACAAAATGGAGTTGTGGAAAGGAAAAATAGGATAGTTCAAGAAGCTGCCAGAACAATGATGAAGGAAGGAGGCCTGTCGAAAGTTTTCTAGAAGGAAGCCATACATACTATTGTCTACATCCAAAATAGAGTTCAAGTGAAAGGTAATGGTAATAAAACCCCCTATGAATTGTGGTATGGAAGAATTCCAATAGTAAGATATTTCAAAGTCTTTGGAAGCAAGTGCTATATCAGAAGAGATGAAGACCTAGGGAAATTTGATGCAAGATGTGATGAAGGAATCTTCCTTGGATACTCTACCAAGAGTAAGGCCTACCGATGCTACAACAAAAGGTTGAAAAAGATTGTGGAGAATGCAAATGTGAAAGTGGATGAAGGCAAAGGAAAAACATTAGATCAGAGTGGCTATGAGTCAGATGAACCTACTGATATAACTTATGAAGAAAAAGTTAAACAAGAAGACAATCAAAGTGAAGAAGAAAAGGCTCTGAAAATTACTAAAACTCCCAGGTATGTAAGAATCAATCACTCTGTAAATCAAATTATTGGAGACGAAGAGAAAGGAGTACTGATAAGGAAAAGAGTTGCAGAAGAATAAGTGAATTACCATTTTCTCTCTATAGTTGAACCAAAAAGTGCGCTTGAAGCCAGCAACATGATGAAAATTGGGTGATGGCAATGGAAGAAGAACTAATGCAGATAGAGAAGAATGAAACTTGGGAATTAGTTCCTAGACCTTTTGACAAAAATATTATTGGAACCAAATGGGTCTTCAGGAATAAGCTGAATGAAATTGGAGAGGTTGTAAGGAATAAAGCAAGACTTGTGTAAAGGATATTCTCAAATTAAAGGAATAGATTTTGAAGAGACTTTTGCTCCAGTAGCTCGGATTGAAGCAATCAGAATGTTTCTGGTATTTACAACTCACAAAGATTTCAAAGTGTATCAGATGGATGTGAAATCTACATTCCTGAATGGTGAGTTAGAAGAGGAAGTCTACATTGAGCAATCAAAAGGATTCCAACTATCAAATCAAGATGATATGGTATGCAGGTTGAAGAAAGTATTATATGGACTCAAGAAATCTCCTAGGGCATGGTATGCAAGGTTGGATAAGTACTTATTGCAATTAGGGTAAGTGCAAGAAGATGGGGGGCCAAAAAGGGGTCTTAAGTGGCCACTTTTTTTTTTCTTCTGAAATCAAGAAATACTAGCCTTGGATGAGAAATTGAGCATAGTTACACTCAAAATTTGGAGATGTAACCAAAACAATGTTCATAGTGCTTTGAGTCTACTTTCTAAACTACTATTTTTTTTTAAAATGGCATAGATTAAGGGGTTCAAAAGAGGGAGCCACAGAAATTGGTGTTATTTTTGTCAAAAAAAACATAACATAGCATGTTTTGTGGCTCCCTCAAAAGGTCAACTTTTTTTTGGTATTTTTAAAATCACTTTAGTGAGAAATTAGCTAATAGCATGTAGTTTATGCCTGATTTTTTTGATAATTTTTTGATGAATATTTGATTTTTTACTAATTTTCAAAGTGGACACATCCTAAAAAATAGAATTTTGGTCATGCTACCCCTATAAATTTTGAAAACTAATTGAAAATCATTTTTTTCTTTTTTTAATATTTGTAGAATGGAGTCTAGTTTCTAAATATGTAATTTTTTTGAAATTTCAATGAATAGTTAATTTACAATGAAAAAAAGACCAAACAGTGGTTTTTTCCCAAAAACAGACACACAAACAAAAGAAATTAAAGATGAAAGGCTTAACATTGTTAAAATGTGAAAAAAATCACATCGTCAAATAGCTAAGAGAAAGCCTAACATTACCCAGGTGTTTGATTTGTTCAACCTTGAAACACGTGTAAATCTGAGGGTTAGCATGAACAAAATTATGTGAAATCTTGAAGAATATGGAAAAACATGCCTGTGGATGTTGAAAAGGCACTCCAAGCCTTTGGGTTGGAAATCCAAAGTAAATCCCAAGCCCAAGGCTTGGGATTCCCAAAGAAAAACATAACACGAGCGTGTTATAACATGCTCGCATTAGTTTTTGCTTTGCATTTTTCCTTTTCTGCAAAAGTTTGTGTTGTTTGTCATGTTTGAAATAATGCGAGCGTGTTATAACACACTCGTGTTATGTTCCCTTTAAATTTTTTTATGTTCAAGGCTATTAATCATGTATGTGTGTATATATGCCTATATGTATGTATGTATCTATGTATGCCTATATGTATGTATGTATAGTGTCAAGGGTAGAGGAGGGTAGAGATGGGAGTGAGCCATTTAGGGGAGGAGAGGGGTGGATAAGGATTGAGTGATTAAGGTTTAAGGTTGAGGGTTGAGCATTTAGGGATAGGATTTAGAGTTTAGGGATAAGGGATTAGAGTTTAGGACCTTGAGGGATTAGGGTTTAGGGTTGAGGCTTTAGGGATAGCATTTAGGGTTAAGGGTTGAGGCTTTAGGGTTAAGGTAGAGTGTTGAGGGTAGAGGGATTAGGGATAGGGTTTAGGGTTGAGGGATTAGGGTTTAAGATATAGTTTAGTAGTTCTTGTGGATAGAGCCAGTAAACAATGGGAGATTATTTGCTTGTTTCATAACAATATACCTCCCCTAAGTGTAGGGTAGACAGCAAGAAACATAGATGTACCCCAATGCAAATCTTTCCTCATAATGATCATCCTTCTGATTTCAACTATTAATTACTCACTGTGGATGTACCATACGCAAAGCTTTTCTCATAGTGTGTACACCTATTGGCATAATGAACCCCAGATGGGCTAGAAAAACATGCCATATAACATTACTAACATTAAAAAAGTTAATAGCTATTTTTATGACATATTCTTGTAACTCAAATATCTTTAAGAGAAGAGTGTCAAAAATGATGGGTTTAACAACCTAACATAAGACAAAGCAATATTGTTGGGTTTAGGGATAGGGTTTAGGGTTTAGGGTTGAGGGATTATGGTTTAAGGTATAGTGTTGAGGGTTAAGGGTTTAGGGTTGACGGATTAGGGTTTAATGTTGAGAGTTGAGGGTTGAGGGTTGAGGGTTTAGGGATAGGGTTGATGGTCAAGGGATTAGAGTTAAAGTAGAGTGTTGAGGGTAGAGGGATTAGGAATAGGGTTTAGGGTTGAAGGTTTAACGATTGAGGGTTGAGGCTTTAGGGCTGAGGGTTAAGGGATTGGGGTTTAAAATATAGTGTTGAGTGTTAAGGGCTTTGTTAGATTTACTGCAGACAACTGAGAGGGGGGGTGAATCAGTTGTATAAAATTTTTCTTCCAATTAAACAGTTAACTCCACTTTGTAATTTAGCAGCATAATAATAAATCAATCATGGAAACTTAATGCAATGAATCAAGAGCAGAAACACATTAACACATGAGACACCAGGATTTTGATGTGGAAAACCCAGTTAAGGGAAAAACCACGGGGTGATTAACCCAAGATTGTATTATGTGTTAGAAGAATAGAAAGAACAAAATGGCACATGCCAATTAGGGCTCACTTCCTGAGCACACTGCTCACAAGAGGCTCACTGCCTATAAGAGACACACTATCTACAAAATAATAAGTATCACATACATGAACTAGAAAATAGCATCTTCACCATGCTTGAATCAGTTCCATTTAAGTCCAATACTTCTGCTTTGCCTTTCGGTCTCCTCCTCGCTACCACACTCACATCTCCACAAGACACCCTTTGAAATGACTTTACAATCCCTTATTTATACAAGGCATCAACTTAGGAATAATCATCTAAGTCAGCAAACATCTACAAGAACATCTGCAGGATGTGTAACTCATCTGGTCGGCCAGTCTCAAGAAGAACACCATCATCCAGAAGTAGTTCTTCAATTGCGAGCTCCAACTCCAATGCAGACCACCAACACAAACTGGACACGATCTAAAGACCTCCACAAGCTTTCCTAAATCACTAAGAACATCCACACTTCATCTGCTTACTAAAATCCTTTTCTCCTTAAACTGAAACTTCAAGAACACAGTCTGTCATCACTGTCACAAAAGAATAGATGCTTGCGGACCTTCAAACCACAAACCAATCGAGTTGACACTTCAAAAAGACTTCCTCAACACTCCCTCAGATCCGTAGAACAGGATAATGCATTTCTAGATCTCACCAGAGCTTTCTATATCACTCTGTCATCTTTGAACACCTACTGGAACTAGTTTCACTTGAGCGGCCACAACTTCTTCAAATCTTCATGTGGACCTCTGAAATCTCTACTGGACTACCTTAAGACACATATATACAAACCATTTAAACTGCATCCTCTGATCCTCATCCTATCTTGGACTTTTATCTTATTGTCATCACTATTCTTCACTGTTCCTGATTGAGACTAATTTTCTCAATATCCTCAGCACACAGCTCATCCAATCCTTATCATTAATGCAACAGGAGTATGTTGAAATCAATGACAACACCAGTTAGGCCCATACTTGCAACAATCTCCCCCTTTGTCATTGATGGCAACATATGATGTGAAAAATTGTTTTGATCATCAAGACAAGAACTTCTCCTTTCTGTCACAACTCCCCTTATCAGTAACAACCATTCACATGTCTTCTTTTCCTTTCCTATTCCCCCTTTGATCAGCAACCACTTGTTTTTCACATGTCTTCTCTCCCCCTTTGACATCAATGGCAAAGGGTTCATACTTGCAATTCCACCACTTTAGACTCATACCAGCTACTCCCCCTTAGTAGCAGCTCCCCATCATCAATCCAGACCACAATATATGACTATGATGTCCACCAGACGGATGAACATCAGTGCACCTTAGTTCATCACCGGAGGGGAAATAACCCCTAACTTCTCCCTGAGATAGTCAAAAGAGCCCTTAGTTAGAGGTTTAGTAAAGATGTCTACAATCTGATCCTTGGAAGGCACAAACTCCAATCTGACTTCATTCTTGTTTATTTGCTCTCTCAAAAAGTGAAACTTGATGGATATATGTTTAGTCTTTAAATACAACACCAGATTTTTAGATATATTTATTGCACTTGAATTATCACAGAAGATTGTGAGAGGCTCCTCATACTCCACCCTTATGTCTCTTAGTATTTGCTTCATCCACAAAACTTGAGTGCAACTACCTGCTGCTACAATATATTCTACTTCTGCAGTGGACAGAGATATTGCCTCTTGTTTCTTGCTTAACCAAGAAACCAATCTCTTCCCTAAAAAGAATACTCCACCACTAGTACTCTTCCGGTCATCCACATCTCCTACCCAATCTGCATCTGTATATGCATGAAGAGATAAATCATGATCTCTGGGATACCACAGACCATACTCAACTGTCCCTTTTAGATAGCTAAAAATCCTCTTGATTGTCATGACATGAGATTCTCTAGGATCAACTTGGAATCTAGAAACAAGACCAACAACATTCATAATGTTAGGTCTAGTGTGAGTGAGATACAACAATCCTCCAATCATTGACCTGTATTTTTTTTGATCAACCTTAGGAGAGTCATCATCTTTGCCCAATTTGCATCCAGTTGCCATGGGAGTATTCATTGGTTTTGAATCTTCCATTCCAAATTTCTTCAATAATTCTTTCACATATTTGGTCTGAGAAATGAAGATTCCTTTCTTTGTTTGAGTGATTTGTAGACCCAAGAAGAAATTCATTTCACCAAGCGTGGACATCTCAAACTCATTTTTCATTTGATTTGCAAAAGTTTTACACATACTATCTCTTCCTCCAAAAATGATATCATCAACAAATACTTCAACAATCAGGATGTTTTCATGATCAATTTTGAAATACAAATTATTGTCAGTAGTACCTTTATTGAAACCAATCTTCAAAAGATGCTTATCTAATCTTTCATACAAGGCTCTTGGGGCTTGCTTCAGTCCATACAGTGCTTTCTTCAACTTGCAGACCATATCACCATGATCAAATGATTGAAATCCATCCGGTTGCTCAATGTATACTTCTTCCATGTCACCATTCAGGAAGGCAGACTTGACATCCATCTGATATACTTTGAAGGCAACAAAAGCAAGAAATAATCTGAATGCTTCAATTCTTTCCACCAGAGAAAAAGTTTCTTCAAAATCAACTCCTTCTATTTGAGAGTAACCCTTACAGACCAATCTAGATTTATTTTTTATTACTTCACCAACTTCATTTAGTTTGTTCTAGAAGACCCACTTTGTTCCAATCACATTCTTGTTTCTAGGTCTAGGAACAAGATCCCAACTGTGATTTTTCTCAATTTGCATTAGCTCTTCCTCCATTGCTTTAGTCTAATTTTCATCATTGGAAGCTTCATTCACTGTCTTAGGTTCAATCTTTGAAATTAGATAATACTCATCTGAATTTTGAGCAATTCTCCTTCTTGTTTTTACACCTTTGCTTTTATTACCTATGATCTGATCTTCAGAGTGGTTCAGTCTTACATACATGGGAACTTTGGGAATTTCTTACACTTCAGATTCTTGATCAGGCTCATTAAGATTCATCTCTTCTTCCTGATTTACCAGATCAGTTTGAATCTGAACTTCAGAGGAGGCTTGGGCTCCTTGAATCAGAACACCATTCTGATCATCTTCATCATATTCATAAAACCTTGAGGGTTTTTCAATTCCTTCATCAACCTTCACATTTGTACTTTCTATCATTTTTCTCAGTCTCTTGTTATAGCACCGGTATGCTTTGCTTTGAGTAGAGTAACCCAAGAATATTCCTTCATCACTTCTAGCATCAAAATTTCCTAGATCTTCATCTCTTTTAATGTAACATTTGCTACCAAAAACTCTAAAATACCTCACAGTAGGAGTGATGTCAAACCAAAGTTCATAAGGAGTCTTACCGATATTGCTTCTAATTTGAACTCAATTGAGAGTATAGACTGCAGTGCTAACAACGTCTCTCCAATAGATCTGAGGAACATTTGCTTCCATCATCATAGTCCTAGATGCTTCCTGGATGGTCCGGTTCTTTCTTTCCACTACTCCATTTTGCTGTGGAGTCCTAGGAGTAGACAACTGTCTCTTTATTCCATGCTTCTCACAGAATTCTATGAACTCACCGGATGTGAATTCTCCACCTCTATCAGACCTCAGACATTTCAATTTTAATCCAGTTTCATTCTCTACCATCACCTTGAATATTTTGAATTTCTCAAGAGCTTCTAATTTCTCTTTCAGAAAGGTTACCCACATCATCTGGGAATAGTCATCAATTAGTAACATGAAGTATCTATCACCTTGCACACTCCTGATTCTTGCCGGACCATAAAGATCAGTATGAACTAAGTCCAATAATCCGGTAGAGGATAGTTCCTTACTCTTGAATGTGATTCTACTTAGCTTACCCAACTAACATTCTTTGCACAAGCTATTAGTAGGTTTCACCAATTTTGGAAGATCTCTTACACCCTGAGTGTTGCTTATCTTGATGATGTTATCAAAATTCACATGACACGTCCTCCTATGCCATAACCAACTCTGATCAACTTGAACAAATAAGCAACTTTTACCAGTACCAACCAAATGGAAGATATTACCTTTTGTTTAAGTACCGGATGCAATCTATGTTCCAGAACTTTCAAAGATCTTGCATTTTCGATTCTTGAATCATTGATCATAGCCTTTGTCCACCAACTGTCCAACACTGAGAAGATTGTGCTTCAAACCTTCAACATATAGTACATTACTGGTTTTGTTCCTTCCATCAAAAGAAATAGTTCCTTTACCTCTGATTCTACTAGCAAAATTATCATCAAACTTTACAACTCCTCCTTCATACCTCTCCAAATCTATGAACTTATTTTTGTCACCTGTCATATGGTGAGAGCATCCACTGTCAATGACCCCATCATCCTTCTCTTCAACTTGGGCAGCTAGAGCTCTTTCCACAATCTTATGATTGATAGATATAAAGGACATTGGATCATCTTCCTTGATGGCAATGAAAACCCATTCATTTTTTGATTTGTTTCCTATCTCTAATTCATCATCTATTACTCCTTCATTATCATCATCTTCATGTACATAGTAAGAGTTCTTTTGGAACCTTGGCTTGTTAGGATTTTGCCTTGAAAATCTTTCCGGACACCTTGAGGCAAAATGACCAATCTTATTGCAGTTAAAACACTTAAAAGGCAGTTTCCCTTCATACTTACTAGATCCTCTTGGCAGTCTTTTTGTAATAAGGGCTTTAAGATGAGCAGTTTCAACTTCTTCTTCCAAGTCTTTTCTTGTTTTTTCATACCATGATAGTTTTCTTGAAGAGTTTTCTCCCAGATCAAAGCTTTGTTTACCTTATATAGAGGCAGTGGCTTTGAATGTAGATTCAATCTTGGGGGGGCATCTCCAAACTTGGTCAATTCAAATGCAGCCAATTTACCAACCAATTGATCTATTGTGACACCTAAATGGGCTCTGAATTCTTCAATGGAAGCAACCTTGTATTTATAAGAAGCAAGAAGGGATCTGAGAACTTTGCCAACAATCTCATCTTCATCCAAGACTCCACCAGCACATCTAATGCCACAAACAAGCTCATTTACTATTGGCATAAAAGTAGTGATATTTTCATCTTCTCTCATCTTTAGATTTTTGAATTTTCCTTTCAGACTCTGTAGCCTTGCACATTTAACATACTTGTCTCCTTCATGCAGAAGTTCCAGTTTTTCCCAAATCTCAAAAGTAATTGGTAGGTCAACAACATTAGAAAGATCTGAATCAGATAATGCACTTAGAAGAGCTTCAATAGTTTGCAGATTGTTTTTAGCATCTGTGATTTCATTTGGGGCTTTTGGAACACCCTATGGAGGAGTATACTTTGTTGAAGCCATGTTCCAGTATGCCATTCCCATACATTGCAAGTGACATTTCATGCGACTTTTCCAAAGATTAAAATTGGTTCCATCAAACTTTGGACTATCCTACTTGTAGGTTGACATCCTAGATCTCCTTAAGTGGTTAAGCTTCTTTTAGAGGAACTTGGCTCTGATACCAATTGTTAGATTTATGGCAGACAACTGAGAGGGGGGGTGAATCAGTTGTATAAAGTTTTTCTTCCAATTAAATAGTTAACTCCACTTTGTAATTTAGCAGCATAATAATAAATCAATCATGGAAACTTAATGCAATGAATCAAGAGCAGAAACACATTAACACATGAGACACCAAGATTTTGACGTGGAAAACTCAGTAAAGGGAAAAACCATGGGGTGATTAACCCAAGATTGTATTATCTATTAGAAGAATAGAAAGGACAAAATGGCACATGCCAATTAGGGCTCACTGCCCAAGCACACTGCTCACAAGAGTCTCACTACCTACAAGAGACACACTGTCTACAAAATAATAAGTATCACATACATGAACTGGAGAATAGAATCTTCACCATGCTTGAATCAGTTCCATTTAAGTCTAATACTTCTGCTCTGCCTTTCGGTCTTCTCCTCACTACCACAATCACATCTCCACAAGACACCCTTTGAAATGACTTTACAATCCCTTATTTATCCAAGGCATTGACTTAGGAATAATCATCTAAGTCGGCAAACATCTACAAGAACATTAGCAGGATGTGTAACTCATCTGGTCAGCTAGTCTCAAGAAGAACACAATCATTCAGAAGTAGTTCTTCAATTGCGGGCTCCAACTCCAATGCAGACCACCAACATGAATTGAACATGATCTAAAGACCTCCACAAGTTTTCCTAAATCACTAAGAACATCCACACTTCATTTGCTTACTGAAATCCTTTTCTCCTTCAATCGAAACTTCAAGAACACAGTTTGTCATCACTGTCACAAAAGAATAGATGCTTGTAGACCTTCAAACCATGAACCAATCAAGTTGACACTACAAAAAGACTTCCTCAACACTCCCTCAGATCCACAGAATAGGATAATGTATTTCTGGATCTCACCAGACTTTCTGTATCACTCTGTCATCTCTGAACACCTATCGGAACTGGTTTTACTTGAGAGGCCACAACTTCTTTAGATCTTCATGCAGACCTCTGAAATCTCTACTGGACTACCTTAAGACACATATATACAAACCCTTTAAACTATATCCTCTAATCCTCATCCTATCTCAGACTTTTATCTTACTATCAGCACTATTCTTCACTGTTCCTAATTGAGACTAATTTTCTCAATATCATCAGCACACAACTCATCCAATCCTTATGATTAATGCAACAAGAGTATGTTGACATCAATGACAACACTAGTTAGGCCCATACTTGGAACAAGTTTATGGATAGGTTTTATGGTTTAATTTTTAAGGGTTAAGGGTTGAGGGATAGGGTTTAGGGTTTAGGGATTAGGGATTAGGGTTTAAGGTATACTATTGAGGGTTGGGAGTTTAGGAATAGGGATAGCGTTTAGGGTTTAGGGATGAGGGATTAGGGTTGAGGGTTGAAGGTTGAGGGATTAGGGTTTAAGGTATAGTGTCGAGGGTTGAGGGATTAGGTTTTAGGGTTGATGGATTAGGGTTTAAGGTATAGTGTTGAGGGTTGAGGGTTGATAGATTATGGTTTAGGGTTGACGGATTAGCATTTAATGTTGAGGTTAGGGTAAGAGTGTCAAGGGTAGAGGGATTAGGGATAGGGTTTAGGGTTGAAGGTTTAAGGATTGAGGGTTGAGGCTTTAGGGATGAGGGTTTAAGGCCTAAGATATAGTGTCAAGTGTTGAGGGTGTAGGGATAGGGTTTAAGTTTTAAGGGTTAAGGGTTGAGGGATAGGGATTAGGGTTTAAGGTATAGTGTTGAGGGTTGATGGTTTAGGGATAGGGTTTAGGTTTGAGGGATTTGGGTTTAGGGTTGATGAATTAGGGTTTATTGTTGAGAGTTGAGGGTTGAGGGTTGAGGGTTGAGGGATAGGGTTAATGGTCAAGGGATTAGGGTTAAATAAGAGTGACAAGGGTAGAGGGATTAGGGATAGGGTTTAGGGTTAAAGGTTTAAGGATTTAGGGTTGAGCCTTTATGGATGAGGGTTAAGGGATTAGGGTTTAAGATATAGTGTTGAGTGTCAAGCATGTAGGGATAGGTTTTAGGGTTCAAGTTTTAAGGGTTAAGGGTAGAGGGATCAAAGTTAAGGGTTGAGGGATCAAGGTTTGACGTTGAGGTTTGAGTACATTGAGGTTCGAGGGTTAAGGGTTTCAGGATAGGGTTGAGGGTCAAGGGATTAGGGTTAAAGTAGAGTGTCGAGGGTATAAGGATTAGGGATAGGGTTGGAGGGTTTAGGGATAAGGGATTATGGTTTAAGGTATAGTATTAAGCCCGTTGAGGGTCTAGGAATAGGGATAGCATTTAGGGTTTAGGGATGAGGGATTAGAGTTGAGGGATGATGGATTAGGGTTGAGGGTTCAGGGATTAGGGTTTAGGGATAAGGTTTAGGGTTGAGGGTTGAAGGATTAGGGTTTAAGGTATAGTGTTGAGGGATTAGAGTGAAGGGTTGAGGGATTAGGATTTGACATTGAGGGTTGAGGGTTGAGACTTTAGGGTTTAGGGTTTAGGGATAGGGTTGAGGGTTGAGGGATCAGAGTTAAGGATTGAGGGATTAGGGTTTGATGTTGAGGGTTAAGTACATTAAAGTTTAAGGGTTAAGGGTTTTGGGATAGGGTTGAGGGTCGAGGGATTAGGGTTAAAGTATAGTGTCGAGGGTATAAGGATTAGGGATAGGGTTGGAGGGTTTAGGGACAAGGCATTAGGGTTTAAGGTATAGTATTGAGCCCATTGAGGGTTTAGGAATAGGGATAGCATTTAGGGTTTAGGGATGAGGGATTAGAGTTGAGGGATGATGAATTAGGGTTGAGGGTTGAGGGATTAGGGTTTAGGGATAAGGTTTAGGGTTGAGGGTTGAGGGATTAGGGTTTAAGGTATAGTGTTGAGGGTTTAGGGATTGGGTTTAGGGTTGAGGGATTAGAGTGAAGGGTTGAGGGATTAGGATTTGACGTTGAGGGTTGAGGCTTTAGGGTTTAGGGATAGGGTTGAGGGTCGAGGGATCAGAGTTAAGGGTTGAGGGATTAGGGTTTGACACTAAGGGTTGAGTACATTGAGGTTCAAGGGTTAAGGGTTTCGGGATAGGGTCGAGGGTTAAGGGATTAGGGTTAAAGTAGAGTGTCGAGGGTATAAGGATTAGGGATAGGGTTGGAGGGTTTAGGGATAAGGGATTAGGGTTTAAGGTATAGTATCGAGCCTGTTGAGGGTTTAGGAATAGGGATAACATTTAGGGTTTAGGGATGACAGATTAGAGTTGAGGGATGACAGATTAGGGTTGAGGGTTGAGGGATTAGGGTTTAGGGATAAGGTTTAGGGTTGAGGGTTGAGGGATTAGGGTTTAAGGTATAGTGTTGAGGGTTTAGGGTTGAGGGATTAGAGTGAAGGGTTGAGGGATTAGGATTTGATGTTGAGGGTTGAGGGTTGAGGCTTCAGGGTTTAGGGTTTAGGGATAGGGGATTAGGGTTTAGGGATAAGGGATTAGGGTTGAGGCTTTAGGGTTGAGGGATTAGTGTTGAGGATTAGGGTTGAGGGTTGAGGGATTAGGGTTTAGGGATAAGGTTTAGGGTGAAGGGTTGAGGGATTAGGGTTTAAGGTATAGTGTTGAGGGTTTAGGGATAGGCTTTAGGGTTAAGGGATTAGAGTGAAGGGTTGAGGGATTAGGATTTGACGTTGAGGGTTGAGGGTTGAGGCTTTAGGGTTTAGGGTTTAGGGATAGGGGATTAGGGTTTATGGATAAGGGATTAGGGATGAGGCTTTAGGGTGGAGGGTTTAGGGATAAGAGATTAGGGTTTAAGGTATAGTATCGAGCCCATTGAGGGTTTAGGAATAGGGATAGCATTTAGGGTTTAGGGATGAGGGATTAGAGTTAAGGGATGACGGATTATGGTTGAGGGTTGAGGGATTAGGGTTTAGGGATAAGGTTTAGGGTTGAGGGTTGAGGGATTAGGGTTTAAGGTATAGTGTTGAGGGTTTAGTGATAGTGTTTAGGGTTGAGGGATTTGACGTTGAGGGTTGAGGGTTGAGGCTTTAGGGTTTAGGGATAGGGTTGAGGGTCAAGGGATCAGAGTTAAGGGTTGAGTGATTAGGGTTTGACATTGAGGGTTGAGTACATTGAGGTTCAAGGGTTAAGGGTTTCAGGATAGGGTTGAGGGTCGAGGGATTAGGGTTAAAGTAGAGTGTCAAGGGTATAAGGATTAGGGATAGGGTTGGAGAGTTTCAGGATAAGGGATTAGGGTTTAAGGTATAGTATCGAGCCCATTAAGGGTTTAGGAATAGGGATAGTGTTTAGGGTTTAGGGATGAGGGATTAGAGTTGAGGGATGATGGATTAGGGTTGAGGGTTGAGGGATTAGGGTTTAGGGATAAGGTTTAGGGTTGACGGTTGAGGGATTAGGGTTTAAGGTATAGTGTTGAAGGTTTAGGGATAGGGTTTAGGGTTAAGGGATTAGAGTGAAGGGTTGAGGGATTAGGATTTGACATTGAGGGTTGAGGGTTGAGGCTTTAGGGTTTAGGGTTTAGGGATAGGGTTGAGGGTCGAGGGATCAGAGTTAAGGGTTGAGGGATTAGGTTTTGATGTTGAGGGTTGATGTTCGAGGGTCAATGGTTTAGGGATAGGGTTGAGGGTCGAGGGATTAGGGTTAAGGTAGACAAGGAGTGACTGAGAGACATAGAGAGGGGAGAGGTAGAGAGGTGAGGGGGAGAGATAAGTGAGATATAGAACATGAGCTAATGGAACTAGAGGTGAGATATTGTAAAGGTGCTATTGAAGGTGAGATAGGTAAAATATTTAGGGATCAATCTATAGCAGGACAAAAAGTGAGTGTGTTATAACACGCTCACATTTTATCCTGCTATAGAAATGGTAAAAAAGTGTTGACCCCCATGATCCAGGCCCACATGCTCTATTTTCATATTGATTCTATGCGTGCTTCGACAAAAGAGAAGTGCTTTCATGCTGTTGGGAAGTTCACATGCACATTTTACACATTCTTCCACCTTTACATGATCTTTCCACCACCTTTTTTGCTTTGCCAACTTGAGGAGGAAATAACATAGTTTTCACACCAAGTTTGATATATATTTATTCAAGTTTTAATTTTGTAGTGTTGTAATGTTAATTGTGATTCAATTTTAGGAATTTAACATTATAGATTGGTTAATAGTATTGTTGTTAATAATTATATTTGAGTGTTATTCAATTTAACATTGAAAAGGAAGCAAGTGGTGAAAAACTCAAATTGTTGAGGAGTTTGATGCAAAAAGAAAAAAACACTACATAATTGGGTACTCTCTCCACTTGAATCTTCATTTTTTAGGTATGTCAAGTCTTTACATGCATGTTCTTTACATTTTCCTTAATTCTATTTGAATTACTTTATCATGATTTATCATACATGTTTAAAATAGACACATTCCCAATCAAGAAAGCAACCTACAATCTCACATGATGATGTGTATATTTTCTACACTTGGGCTCTTTAATAATTATGTGTAATAAACAAACCTTAGCATACCATGATGTCAAACTATACAAGAATAAATCCTTACAACATAATAAAAATACAATCCCACTATTATCTTGTATTCATTTCTTAGGAACTAATATTGGTCTCTTTATCATGCTACAAACAAATTCTCCGTCATGCTGAGGAAACGATCAAGAATTAAACCAACACAGGAAGAGATAGAAGCTAATAATACAAAGAAAGCACTGGCTATGAGGAAAATTTGTGAGAAGAGGAAATTGGACATGATAAATGAAGACATGCCAATTGAAGAGGAACCACAACCATCACAAAGAGAACGAATGCAAAAACTTCGTGCTATGAGAGATTTGAATACCATAGTTGGAGGCACGTCCTCTACCACAAGTCAACATGTAGGGACATCATCTACCACATCTCAAATTGAGAGTACATCATCACTCACATGTGATGAAGGAGGTATGCCATCATTCCCACCTCAACCTCAAGGTATGTCATCTATTCCATCTTTGATCAATGGTATGCCATCTAGCCCATCTCATTTAAATATTGATGAAATTCCTAATGTTAAGATGAATTTACCTAACTTAAGACCACCTAGAATTTTGCATAGAAAGTGAAAGTATTTAATTGATATTGATGAGAATATTTTGCAGCCAATGGAAGGTAAGATTCCAAAACACACTTGTAGAAGATATGCTCATAAGATTTGGAGATTATTCTTTGAAAAGTTAAATGAGACTGCAAGATGTCAAGTATTCATTGAAATGATGCAAAGTATAAAGTATAGGTCCATCATGAAGATTCTTGGGTTGAGAACATCAGAGGCTTCAAGTGAAAAATCTATTTTCAAGAATCTAATGAGTGTGTATGAGAGTGTGGGTAACACCTCACGTACAAAAGATAGTAATGCAACATGGAGTGTGATTACATCAACTATAGTAAGTAGTCAAATGAGGAAAGCTCATCTCAATAGAAAGACAAGTCAAGAATTGAGAATTAATAGGAAAATTTTATCAAGAGTCGTTGGAGGATGCCAAAGAATTGAGGACACTAATGCCAATGAATTATGGACGTTCTCAGGGAGACTACCATGAAAAGATAAACCAATTGTTGAAGCATTGAGATCACTAATTGAAGACTTTTGGAAGAATTACACAAGGGTATCTCTAAATTAAAGGGATGTGGTAAGAAGGAGAATCGGTAGTCAGAACCATGAGCCACATCCAAAGCATTTTTTGGATGAGACTCAAACACAGTTTTATGGTAAATTTCTAGAGAAGTATCCTCAAATTAAAATTTGTCAAAGATATTTTGAAATGCTAATACCTTTCTATGACAAGATAAATCACACATGCACTACTTGTTGTTGTAGATTACATATCGAATTTTCTAACCATTCTGATGTTTATAGGTCTATATGTTTAGATATGCATACTAACAATGTTTTGCAGGGTTGTGCCATACGTGCCCCACCAACATCTTCAAGAGGCTTAATATCAAGAATTTTATGTGAAAGAAAGGAAGGTCAAATATTCTACAAGAAATTATGCTTGGATGGCACATGTCATCGTTGTGGTGGCTTGCAACATTTGCCAATATGTGAACATATGGAAAGAACACATGCGGTTGGAAATGAACTAGTAGAGTTTGGCAAGTATAAAATAGTGGTATACAATACAAAAGATGGTAAAGAAGCAAAGAGGTGTGAATTGGTTATTGAAAAGATTCCAGTGTATCAGTTTATGCCTATATTTCATGACAGCATAGCGTATGAGTATGCAAGACATGCCCATAGAGCTCGATGGTTGGACTTGTAATTCAAGTTATGTAAGGACACATTTCTAGTTGGTAGCATTGTTTCAGTCATCAACTTTGTAGAGAACTACAGTCTACAACCACAGCATGAGGTGCAATCACAATATTACAACTCCACACAAGTTTCTATATTTGTGCACATCGCATTCATTCATGAGAATGATAGTATAGAGGATGACAGAAAGATCATAAGGGAGTATAATTTCTATATTAGTGATGATCGCATGCATTCTATGGAGTTCGTGCAAGGTTTCTTTCAGGTGTTCTACAATGATTTGGCTAGAAAGGGCATATTGTTCAATCAACATATCATATGGTCAGATAACTATGCGTCACAATTCAAGAACTCAGAATTTCTATTGGCTGAGTAGGAGGCATAATTTTACAGGTATTCAGCATATGTGGAACTTTTGTGAGGCCGGGCATGGAAAGGGGGAGCATGATGGTGCAGAAGCATGTATCAAAAGAGCCATAGCACGAGAAGAGTTAAAGTATAAAGACAATGCAAAGTTGACAGATGCAAAATTGATTGTCGAGTGGTGTAATGCTTCCATGGGTCCAGGTAATGAAGGTAAGTCTTTAGTTCGTAGACTTTTTTGGTTGATAGATGATACTAACATGGCACCATGTGAGGACTGTTCTACATTGACAGGATCAAATGAGATGCACTCTTTCAGAAGCTCAATTGCAGGTTCATGGAGTATCCATATGCAAAAGATGTCATGCTTTTGTTCTTCCTATACAATTCAAGTCTAGGATGAGTGCGAGTCAAAGGAGTGGGTTGACGAATGGCAATTAAGTTATCTTAGCCCACTTGACACGTATCAACCCCCGACGGCACTGGAACTAACACAGATGGAATCATCAGTTGACTTTGACCACATATCAGATTTAGTTCAACTAGGTAATATAGGGCACGTATATGCATCTAATTTCATCTAGTTCAACCAGGTAATGTCATCTTACTTTGTAGTGTTTTTGTAATGTTGACTAATTTCATCTAATTTGCTACACATATCAATGTAGGTCACGTATATGTAGCTATTGCAGATGAAGATAATGAAGAGGGAACAGATTATTACTTATGTCATTGTGTTGAGGCCAAAAAGAAATTGGAGGCCCCTATTACAAATGGAGAAAACATTGAATACCCTACAGGCTTAGTGGTTATTACTGGAACATGGCTTAGAAGGTATCCACATAAGAGTGTTAATGTTTGGCTATTTCAGGACTTTGACATGCATCAGAAGATTCTTCATTACTTGAACCTTGTCATGGCATCCAATGTTCATTTGATAAAGTATCGAGGTAGACCTTTGAACAAAATCTTGTGGAAGGTGCGTGAGTCTGACCATGAAGCTATACTTGACACAATAAAGAGTAGAGTAGACTCAGATGGTTCATTGGATTAATTTTTAAGTATTCACATTGATTTTGTAAAGTCATGTTACATTTATTTGTAAGTATGCACATTAATTGTAAGGTTTGTCTTTTTTAATTTCCTACTACATTTTTACACATATACACATTTTTACATCATCATGTTATGCATTTTTGGTGTCTTGCTCCTAATGCGACTAAACTGATAGTTCCAATGTGTCCGGATGGGTACATTTAGGCTAGGCATTGTTCTATTTTTCACCCAAACATGTCAAAACATTTTGAGCTACATTGTACCGACGATATCCCTAAAGAGTCCAAAGTGCAAAAAGGTAACAATCTTTGACGAGATGTTACTCAAAAACCGTGTCACTTAGAAACATTTTGTCTAAGGCAACATGATCATGTAGAGTGCCTCTACAATAACCTCTCTTGGTTTTTATATCTCTGAGGCATTTTCCCGTGGTGAAAGGTTTTCTGCTACCCCAAAAATCGTTAGAAGGAGGTAGTGTAAAGTTACAAAGGGGTGTAACTTTCGTCCTGCTCCTGATGCGACCAAGTTGACTATTCCAATGCTTTCAGATGGGTACATTTATGCTAGGCATGGTCCTATTTTCCATCCAAACATATCAAAACAGTCCGAGCTACATTGTACCAATGATATCCCTGAAGAGTCCAAAGTGCAAAAAGGCAGCAATCTTTGACGAGATGTTCCTCAAATATCGTATCACTTAGAAACATTCTGTCTAAGGCAACACAATCAAATAGAGTGCCTCTACAATAACCTCTCTCAGTTTTTTATATCTCTGAGGCATTTGCCCGTGGTGAAAGGTTTTCTGTTGCCCCAAAAGTCGTCAGAAGGAGGCAGTGTAAAGTTGTAAAGGGGTGTAACTTTCATCCTGCTCCTGATGCAACCAAACTAACTATTCCAATGCATCCGGATGGGTACATTTATGTTAGGCATGGTCTTTTTTTTCACCCAAACATGTCAAAACAGTCTGAGCTACATTGTATCGATGATATCCCTGAAGAGTCCAAAGTGCAAAAAGGTAGCAATCTTTGACGAGATGTTACTCAAAAACTGTGTCACTTAGAAACATTTTGTCTGAGGTAACATGATCATATAGAGTGCCTATAAAATATCCTCTCTTGGTTTTTATATCTCTGATGCATTTTCCCGTGGTGAAAGGTTTTCTGCTGCCCCAAAAATCGTCAAAAGGAGGCAGTGTAAAGTTGCAAAGGGATGTAACTTTCATCCTGCTCTTGATGCAAACAAACTGACTATTCTAACACGTTTGGATGGGTACATTACACTAGGCATGGTCCTATTTTTCACCCAAACATGTCGAAACAGTCTGAGCTACATTGTATCGACGATATCCCTAAAGAGTCTAAAGTGCAAAAAGGCAGCAATCTTTGACGAGATGTTACTTGAAAACTATATCACTTAGAAACATTTTGTCTAAGGCAACGCAATCATGTAGAGTGCCTCTACAATAACCTCTCTCAGTTTTTTATATCTCTGAGGCATTTGCCCATGGTGAAAGGTTTTTTGCTGCCCAAAAATCGTCAGAAGGAGGTAGTGTAAAGTTGCAAAGGAGTGTAACTTTCATCCTGCTCCTGATGCGACCAAACTAACTATTCCAATGCATCTGGATGGGTACATTTATACTAGGTATGGTCCTATTTTTCACCCAAACATGCCGAAACAATCCGAGCTACATTGTACCGACGATATCCCTGAAGAGTCCAAAGTGCAAAAAGGCAGCAATCTTTGACGAGATGCTACTCAAAAACTGTGTCACTTAGAAATATTTTGTCTAAGGAAACGTGATCATGTAGAGTGCCTCTACAATAACCTCTCTCAGTTTTTTATATCTCTAAGGCATTTGCCCGTGGTGAAAGGTTTTCTGCTGCCCCAAAAATCATCAGAAAGAGGCAATGTAAAGTTGCAAAAGGGTGTAACTTTCGCCCTGCTCCTGATGTGACCAAACTGACTATTCCAACATGTCTAGATGGGTACATTTATGCTAGGCATGGTCCTATTTTTCACCCAAACATGTTGAAACAGTCCGAGCTACATTGTACCGACAATATCCCTGAAGAGTCCAAAGTGCAAAAAGGCAGCAATCTTTCACGAGATGTTATTCAAAAACCGTGTCACTTAGAAACATTTCATCTGAGGCAACGCAATCATGTAGAGTGCCTCTACAATGACCTCTCTCATTTTTTTTCATCTCTGAGGTGTTTGCTCGTGGTGAAAGGTTTTCTACTGCCCCAAAAATCGTTAGAAGGAGGCAGTGTAAAGTTACAAAGGGGTGTAACTTTCGTTCTTCTCCTCATGTGGCCAAACTAATTTTTGTATGATATCTTCAATATGATTACTTTGATAATGAACACTTGAGATGTATCTTGTTGATCTTGCCTTGTTCATTGTAAGTAGGATATGCATGATGCTTGTAGCTTCATTTGACTAACTCTATGATATTTCTTCTTCTTGTAGGTAGGTTGATGACCTTCCTTGATGCTCTTTCATGTCGAGTAGATGAGGATAATGATGCTCCTTCATGACTCAGAGTAGATGATGAAACTTCATTGATGACATGGAGTAGAAGACTCTTCTCAAAGACTTGAATATTGGGAGAACTTGAAGTATGATGGATGAAGTGCCTTGCTTGATGATATGATGAAAATGAAGCAGTGCACTTGGCATGTTGACCTTGAAGCAATGATTGATGAAGAAGCTAATTGATACTTGAAGATGAATGGAACTTGAAGTGATTGAAGATCTTTGGACATGATGCAACTTGATGAAGTATGTCAAACTTGATGTGATCTAACATGATGTCATTGATGAAGAAGACCTGAGATGTATCTTGTTGTGACTTCTTGGAGCAGCTACCTCTTGAAGTGGTGTCTCTTTGGTAGTGATTACTTCCCATCTTAACTCTCTGGCATGAATGAATGTGAATGACTCCTTTGAAATAGCTACATGATGACTCCTCCTTGAAAGTGACTCCAAGATCTTACTCCTACCTCTGTGGTACTTCTTTTCCTTCAATCTTCCTACAATACAAACCAAGAAACACATCAATCCTTATGATAAACACTTTATAGCACAAAGGAACATGCAATAATCTTATTTCAAATCTAGGCACATATATAGGTGAAAAGAGGAGCAAAAGGTGCCTAAGTCCAATTTGACTTTGTATTGCTATTTCAAACATTTGAGGATGACTTATAATAATTCTTGCTTTCTAGGCACACTTGGAGGTTTTACAAGTTGAAGAACTCGCCTAGACTTCCTTAATAATGCTGATCTCTCCTAAGGTACATTTTGATGATGATCGGGGTGTAAATTTGTGCCTTAACTCAGGGAAATACCTTCTTCAACTTCAAAGGGGTTCAAAGCATTGCTAAGAAATTCTCAATACTCAAACACTCCAATGAAAAGAAGCAACTTCTTCTTAGGCACAAATGTAAGGATACACAAGGGGAAAATGGCACCTAGATGACTTAGTGCATTTCTATGACTTCATTCACATGTTTAAATGTTTGAGAAACTCTCCTTTACTAAGCACTTGTCATCATGTAAATGTTAAGCTTTATACCTCCTAGGTGCTCAATTAGGTGATGTCATTAGATACAACTTACCCTTAGGCGCCAATGTAGCTTCTTCAATCCATCACACTTCTAGGTGCTCAAATTTGAGGTCTTGGACTTGTATCTTATTCCTAGGTGCAATTGGATGATATTCCTAGATCTAAGCACTCATTATGGTGGGAAATTACATGCAGGGGTGCCTAAGTCCAATTTGACTTTGTATTTCATATTTATGACTCCAATTGACTAGGAATGGCTCAATTTCTAAAGTGTTGACTCAATAATGTAAGTTTAAGGTCTTTTCCTCCTAGGTGCCAATTAATGAGTTCACTAGATGCAATTTCTCCTTAGGCGCCAAAACTAGATAGTAGAGACAAGAGGAGGTGCCTAGCATCAATTTAGGCTCTATTCATTATTTGTAAGAACTTGAATGATTAAACATGCTTGAAGTAAGCCTTTCTCTCTTGGAACTTACTCAATGATATAGATTTGTGATACTTTATCTAAGGCACCAATCTAGATCTATATGGAGGTGAAAGAGCACCTAACATCATGAAGCTTTATACTTGGCATTTTTTATGCTTTAAATAATTATGAAGGTCTTAGGGTGACTTTTCCCCTCTAGGCGCCTACTCTTGGATGTCCTTGGATGCAATTTTAATCTAGGTGCTCATGGAGGTATTGAATGACAAGCAAAGGCGCCTTAGCTTACTTAGCCCATTTCTTTGGATTCTGATGATCATGACTCTTAAATGCCATCTAGTCTCATGCTCTTAAGCTCTCCTCTTACAAGGCACCATATTGAATGGATTTAAACTCTCTTGTTATGCTTAGGCGCCAATTCAAGGTCATTCTGAAGGCAAAGAGCGCCTAGAATCCATTTGACTTAGCTTTTAACATTTCAACAAGTTTAAGCAATGGGAGAGATCTCATCAAGGAGTCCACTCAAAGGATTGTTTCATGTCAACTCTTCCTAGGTGCCAATGTGTGATTAGATGACAAGGAAAGTGTGCCTAAACTCCAAACATTCAATCAATCTTCATATACATACTTCTCTCCTTCAAGGCGCTCAAAGTGGTTAACTCATTCTTTAATTCCTTATTCTAGTTGGTTCTAAGACCTTTAGGCACTATCATTCACCAATTCAAAGCTTCAAACACTTTTAAGGTGCTCAAAGTGATGTCCATCACTAATCCACTCCTTAGGCGGTCAAATTTGATTGTAGAAGCAAGAAATTGCGCCTAAGGCTTATGTTGCTCAAGACCTCTTTTGCAAGGCGCCTTAGATGATGATCAAGGTGTGAAAATGTGCCTTACTTGAATTTGGATTATTCCTTGATATTTTAAGGCTTTTAACACTTTTTTGCACCATTGTATGACTACATCACCCTTAGGCTCTCATTTTGAGGTGTTATTCATCTACTATGTTGCCAAGGTGCCAAAATTGGTGATATGAAGCATGAAGGGCGCCTAAACTCATAATGTGTTTTCCTTGTCAAATTTTCAATGCTTAAGGTCATTTGTATCAATTCCATTCAAGGCACCATAACTTGGGATGATCAAGGGTTTGTTTTCTTCTCTAGGCGCACTTTGAGGTCTCAATCTTAGACATCGATTTGAGTCTGCAGAGGTGGGAAAGTGCGCCTAACTCCCTAGAGCAATTTTGTGCCTAGAAGTGTAAGTCCCAGAGGATAAGGTATATTGAATATACTTTAAATATTTTTCAATATACCTTTCAGGATGTTTGAGATAGGTCTCGAATCCACTGGATTTAATATGTAGATTATATAATTTGGAGGATCCACCAAATTTCAGACTTAGTCAATTTTTAGTGTTTCAGGATATCAGGCTACCAGACTTAGTCATTTTCAGGATCTCAAACATAAAGAATAACATGATGATTCATTTTTTTTCTATTGCATAGAGTTGACATTGTATGCTACTCATAAAGAATATTAATATTTTTTGTTCAACATGATGATTCATTTTTTTAAAAATATAACTTTTATCTTTTAGTTCCAAAATGAGGTTTAGATGATACTTGAATAACAATACCTAGCTTATTGGATCAACAAACATCCTATTGGATCAACAAACATCCTATGTAATACAATTGGACTTTAAATATTTGAAGTAGCCATCTATAAATATCCATTAAAACGTGGATTTATAATGCAAGTATGGACGCAATCAATAAAAAAGATTTGTATTAACCAAATATCCATATAGGCATACATCAATATCTGTCGATATAAGTATAACATATATACAAAATAGCCATATAGGCTTACAAGAATGCCATATAGGCATACAATGTCAACTGTATGCAATACAAAATATATGTCCACAAATGCCATATAGGCATACAACAAAGGAACGCAATAAAAAGTCATTCCCCTTTGGCTGGTGAAGAGAATAGATCACGGGCAGCCTTTGATCTTCTAGGGGGTGGAGACGTGCATGTGGGTGGTCTACTACGAACCCGAGGGTTGCTCCTCCTATTTAGTTCTTCTTGCATTTTAGTTGTTACAATAAAAAGTATAGACATTAATATATAGAAATTACATGTTATAAAAATGAAACATTTAACAAAATTATCACTTACCACTACCATATAATCTATCTCCTCACTTGCCTCAGTAGCAGGAATAGGCCGTGGTGATGTCATGTCCTATAGAAACCATTCAGATAGAAATTAAACTTTAAATCAATAATCTTTTGATTTTTCAAAAATAAACAACTATAACAATGAATGTAAATTGAAATTTACTAATCTGCCTCATACCCCTGTCAATGCCATGGAGCTATGAATCACAGAGGTCACACCATGCTCCATTGCCCTATGATCGGGAGGTGTCTCTGTAGCCTGTATCATTTGGAAATAAAATAACATTATTCAATGACGAAAACTATAATAGTGATGCAAATCATGGCTCCTAACATACACACACGTTCATCTAAACATGGAAGTACACACAATAAAGCACACAAGTCACATACAAAAATCTAGTAAGTATAATTCATTCATTAAACTATTTATTTTATTACCTCCATGAAGCTTTGAAGTCCACCATCATTGGTAGGTGTTGCCGTGAAATCTCCAATATTAACCTATTCAACATCCAAAATTTGATATTAGAATACCATTCATATAACGATGCTATTCACATGTAATATTTATAATTGTTTACTAGTTACATACCCTGACAGTAGATGATCTAGTGTAATATGTAGGTGGAGAACCACTAAAAACTGCATCAACGCTATGACCCTAAAATTTCATTAAAATCATCAAACTAAATTAGTTAATCTTGCATTTCAAAAATGAAATTTAATAAATTAAATTCAATAAACTTGCTAATATTTACCTGAGTATCAAGGCCAAAAGTCTCACTCAGGAGGTATATGTTATCACCATCTGCTCAGCTACAGATGTAGCCTGTGCACCTGCGTCCTGACTATCCATGGGGTCATAACCACAGGCTGACCCGCAAGTCTGACAGGCATGGGGTGGGACCCTACTCCTTGCACTATCTCCCAACCCACCCTGTGCTACAAGACTGGCATGCTCTATGATGCTCTGGGTCAAGGTACTAATGGACTGAAGTGTATCGACCTCAACACTCTCCTTCACAATGGACAAACTCACAGTAGAGTTTCCTCAAAAAGTATTACAGGACCTCATTATTATTGCATGGAGGATGGTCAAAAACCATCCACCACCTCTGCCCAAAATTGTCCCTTATCGCTTGGTTGTTGCACCAATGGATAGGGAACCTCTTGCATGTAATGGGTGGAGGTTGATTTGTTTGTGGGTTTGTGAAAATCGAATACAAGTCTAATTTTGTAATTTATAATTTTTTCACATCTTGGTATGACAGCTTGTCTGCATAATAGTCTCTAAACTCTCTCCTTTTATCTGTCCAACTAAATATTTGCTTGCTAATTGAATCTACATTTGACAACATAGATTCAAGAGATTCAACACGCGTGGACCTATGCAATGTTGAAGTGGAAGGATCTTTCAACCTTGCAATTATATCTTCAATTTCTTTTTTGTTGTTTTCAATTTGCCCCATTATATTTTCTTGTGTTCCAAGGGCATGTCGAGGAATGGATGGAGGAGGTTGTTTTTTTGTAGGTATTTCCTCCTCAGGATTTTGTGGATTTTGAGAAGGATGAGGAGGTGCATTAACATTTCCTAACAATTAACGAAATATACATAAAAAATCAACTCAAACCTACCTATTTAGAAAGAAATTCCAACAAAAAAACAAATAAAACTCACTCCTTTGGCATGCTCAACGTTGTGGCGGCATTTTGGTGACGAATCAGCAAGATTTTGCTGTTGAATTGATTTTCCCAAAACGCGAGTGCGCTTCCTAGGGTTTGCAGGCTGCATGTATAGAGGAGAAAATAGAAATGAAATGAGAAGATTAGCTTTTTTTTATTTATAATAATTCATAACACGCTCGCATTATAACATGAGCGTGTTATGGTTTAGTTTTGACGAGCCTTAGGCTTGTAATTACTAAACCATAACACAAGCATGTTATAACGTGCTCACGTTATGCATTAAATTATTTTGAAAACAATTTGGCCACTTTTTGGCCCCCCATCTTTTAAAACTTACCCGTTAGGATTCAGTAAAGGCATTGCTAATAGTAATCTTTATTTCAAGATTAATGGTGATCAAATTTTGATTGTTGAAGTCTTTGTTGATGATATCATTTTTGGAGGAAATAAAGGTATGTGTATAAAATTTGTTGGTGAAATGCAGAAAGAGTTTGAGATGTCTATGTTTGGAGAGATGAATTTCTTTCTAGGTCTGTAAATCAATCAATCAGATAAAGGAATCTTCATATCTCAGTCTAAGTATGTGAAAGAGTTGTTAAAGAAGTTTGGGATGGTGATGCAGGAGCATTTAGGTTCACATGCAATCCTCATCAACAAAAAAAAAGATTTGTTTTGACTTTCTTGTTGTCTGTTTTGGCTGCAGGATTTGCTGCAAGAGTGAATTGATCAATTTGGAGAATTTTCCTAAGGAAGTTGACCAAGTAAGGGATTGATCTTGAAGAAGGCCCAAATGGGTATCCGTACCTCAATTTTGGTGAAGATCTAACCAAAATTGATGAAGCTATACTCCAGCGTGACTTTTGGCACCTACCGACCTTTCACTAAAATCCCATTGGACCGACTTTCCCGCCAGCAAACCAGAAATGACAAAAGGTCAATTTTGACAGTCTGTATGGCCATTCTAAGGGCAAATCAAGGCATGACACATGTCAAGATCATTATGGAAGGTCGGTGGCCACCATAGAAGTCTATAAATACATGGGATTCATGTTTTTGAGGAGCCTCTGCTTATATAAGTTTGTAGTACATTTTTCAAAGTCTTCCTGAACAATTCTCCTGAATGCACGATCAGTTTGATCTGCATCTTGTAGCATTGTAAGGCTGAGGCCGATATTTGTAATGCAATTTGCACTCCTACTGTAATCTCTCTTACATATGAATAAATCATTGTTCTTCTATTGTTCTGCTATTATGGTATTGTTGTGACTCATTATTGCTGCTTGGTTTAACTGTCTGATAAGACTCTTGAACCTTGACCTACATCAAGTGGTATCAGAGCGAAGTTTTGCACTCCTTGAGGCCGTGGGATCACTGCAGAGGATCTGAGACATGGCACACCATGATAGAAGAAGGATAGGACCACCTCCAAGGATTGGAGATGCAAGGTTGGCAAAAATGCTTAGAGGCATCACGGCTAGGCTAGAAGCAATGGAAAGAACGCAGCGTAGAGGAGTACTTGTAGCAGATGTAAGTGGCAATGAGGAGGCAGAAGTCGGTGAAGAGGAAGTAGAAGAAGGAGAAGATGGATTTTAGGGGAGATTTATGCATGCAATGAAAAAGATTGCTGGTAAACCCCATGTTGAGTTACCCAGTTATAATGGTAGTTTGAAACCAGATGAGCTAATAGACTAGATTTTAGAAATGGAAAAGTTTTTCGAGTTGGAATCTATCGAAGACCCTAAGAGGGTAAAACTTACAGCGTCAAAGCTAAAAGGACATGCATCTCTATGGTGGCATCGTGTGCAAATTGAAAGACAAAGAAAAGGGAAGGAAAAGATTAAAACCTGGGAGAGGATGTTAACCAAGTTGAAGGAAAAATTCTTGCCAGCCGATCATCAGATCACCATGTTCAAGATGTTGCAGAACCTCAAACAAAGGGAGAAAAGTGTACAAGATTACACTGAAGAATTTTATAGATTGAATATTAGAGTTGGTCACATTGAAGATGATACTGAGAAGATCTCCAAGTATGTAAATGGGTTGCATTATTTGATCCAAGATGAAATTAGCATGGTCAAAATTACTAGCATAGAAGAAGCCTATCAATTTGCATTAAAGGCAGATGCAAATATCTCTAGGAGGCATAATAGCTCTAGAGGAAGAGGTAAACCCTCCAAAGGAAGAGGATAGTCAAATCCTAGATGTGGATCTCAGGAATATAAGAAATGTGAAGTAAGTTCTTCTAATACCCAAGGAGGTAGAGGAAGGAGTGATTACTCTAGAGGTAGAGGAAATTTTGGAAGAGGAAGGGGGTTCAGTGGAACATGCTTCCAATGTGGACAAATTAGACATAGGGCATTTGAATGTCCTCAGGTACAATAGAGTAGTGCCAAAGGAAAGGATATTAGAGCCCATATAGCACAAGATGAGGAGAAAGTGTGGCTAGTGCAGCCTCACTGAAGCATGGAGAAGAAGCTAAGGATGGAGAATCCTTGATGATGAGGAAGGTTCTTCTAGCACTAGAGAAGGTACAAGAGGAACTAGAACAATGAAGAAGTCTGTTTAGAACTAGATGTAAGTCTGAAGGAAAATTCTTCAAGGTCATTTTGGACAAGGACAGTACTGACAATTTAGTATCAGAAGAAATGGTGCAGAAGTTAAAACTAAAACAATTGAAACACCCCACTCCTTACAAGGTCTCTTGGCTACAAAATGGACATCAGTTACTCGTAAGTGAGCAATGCCTTGTCAAATTTCATATTGGAATTTATAAGGATGAGATATTGTGTGATGTTATACCAATGGATGCATGCCATCTGTTGTTGGGCAGACCTTAGTAATATGACATTCAAGCCATTCATGTTGGCAAGAGTAATTGCATTACCCTCAAGAAAGACGGGGTTGAGTATGTGCTGAATCCTTTGAAGGATAAAGAGGAGGATGCTGAGAGGTAATAGGGTTTGTCTAGTAAGTGGAAAATAGTTCCTAAGGGAAATTAGGAAAGGTCTATTATGCTTTCCTGCCTTAAGTTGCAGAAATTATGACAGCTGAGAAGAGGGCAGAAGTTCCCATAGAAGTCTAAGAAATTTTGAGTGAGTTTGATGACATACTAATGAAGGACTTACCTGACAGATTACCTCTAGTTAGAAGCATAAGTCACTACATGGATTTGATACCGGGAGCAAGCCTACCAAACAAGGAACCATATAGGATGATACCTGTGGAAGATGAAGAGGTGAATAGGTAAGTGCAAGAGCTATTGGATAAAGGGTTGATTAGGAAAAGTCTCAGTCCATGTGTTGTACCTACAGTACTGGTACCTAAGAAGGATGGAAAATGGTGGATGTGCAATGATTCAAGAGCTAAAAACAAGATAACCATTAAGTACAGGTTTCCATTGCCTCATATGGATGACTTGATGGATTGTTTGAGCAGAGCAAGGTATTTCAGCAAGATCAATTTGAAGAGTTGATACCACCAAATTAGAATTAGAGAAGGAGATGAATGGAAGATAACATTTAAAACCAAGGATGGACTGTATGAGTGGTTAGTGATGCCATTTGGGTTGACAAATGCACCCAACACCTTTATGAGATTAATGAATGAGGTAATGAAGCTGTTCCTTGGAAAGTTTGTCATAGTTTATCTGGATGACATTGATGCAAAGTATTAGATGAAATTCACTTCATACTAGGTAAAGTTCATAAAATGGGTTTCAATCCATTAGGCTCTACAAGCTTCAATAGTAATCTTTCACAAAAAATAGTGACACTAACTGAGTATCATCATCCCTGTCCTACACAAGGTTTCACCAGGTCTTCTTCCCTCTCAACAACTTAGACACAACCATAACAACCTCTCTTCCAAGTTTGCAATCTTCATTCATCTTGCTTTGCTGTCTCGTTGCCACTGTCCTAGTAGCCCTATAAAAAGGACTATCAAGGCATAACTCTTGCTGCAGCACCCTTCTCAAGACTATTATGGGTGTTTTGAGTACCCATTATCCTTATCATGAACATATCAAGAAATCAATATAGGTTGTTTTGAAAAGAATAGCTCAAAATGGGTCTGACAGTGTGCCAATTAGACCTATTAGGCCTTGTCAACACAGGAGGTCTTATTGCTTTCCCTATCTCCTACCTCAATCTCTCTCAACCAACACTTGGAATGTTTTTATCACTCCATCAAAAGTCCATTTCTAGGGATATTTTATAAACCCTAGACTCTATGACTCTTATACTGTTCTCAACAACACTGTTCTAGACTGTGACAGTCCAAAAAGCAACCAAACTAATGGAAATGCACTTCTCCTGAGTCTTCAAGCTTCATTAGGAATTGATAACCTTTGAAACATCTCCTTCTACCGCTTCTACGGTTGGCAAACTTCATAGGAACACCAACACAGCTTCATACCAGTCATGATTGTGACTGTCAAACTCAGTCTTTATAGGATAGTCTTCTTTGAAGATGTAAACCTTCCTCCAGTTGCCAAGGTCAACATGTAGAATATGAGAGGGCTTCACTTTCTACCTTTGACAAACTAATACCATCATGAAATAGGTTCAACCCACTCTAAACACACCAAAAACATAAGTTTACTGCCTTTTACCAGTCTACCACCCAGCAGAACAGCTCTAGGGTGTCTTCAAATCCATTACAAACCTCGACCATCTAGTCTAAACGTTAGTCTCAAGAAACTATGGTTCATTTCACATCATCTTATCCATGCATGGGCTTATCACCAAATGAAATATCCAAGAAACTCCAATAAAATGCACTCTGTTTATCCTAATAGAGGGTTTTGACAGTCTAGACAAAAATTGTAATATCCTGCTCTAAACAAAACCAAAATGCATGAAACCAAAAGGAAAAGGAGGGCGATTGATAGAACTATCACTTACAACCAATTACATAGCCATGCATGCCCATACAGATCCGTACAAGGCTTGGAAACAAAGTTTTCTGATGAAAAATGCAGAAAAATAGTGGATTTCTTTATTCAAACTCCTAACTTCAATCACCCACAAATTTTGTGAAGATTACAAAGCCTTTTAAAGGCATTTCAACAAGTCTTTTCAGTTTCCAACCTCCTAGGAATGAACTAGAACAAGGTGACCCTTCACCTTCTTTAGGAATTTTACATTTTGAAAGATACATTTTTAGGGATTTTCCATTTTGTATGACAACTTGTTATAAGACTTAATCATTAGACCCCTCCTAGGATCTTAACACATGAAAGATGACTTGATGGACCTCAAATCATTACAAATTTAACCAAAAATTAAAGATTTGTCTAGGACAACTTTTATTTGTCAAGGTGCTCCTGCACCAGACATCTTGGTTTTTAGCAAAACAAAGGAGGAGCACCTACTGCATCTAAGGATAGTCTTGTAAAGATTAAAAGAAGAGAAGTTACTGATGAGTATGGATAAGTGCAATTTTATGCAAAAAGAACTAGTGTATTTAGGTTTTGTAGTATCAGAGGAGGGGTTAAAAATGGACCCTAAGAAGGTTAAGGCAATACTGGATTGGCCTTCCCCTAGAAACATGTTTGAGGCCAGACATTTTCATGGCTTAGCGAGCTTCTACAAGAATTTCATCAGGAATTTTAGTGGAATCTGTGCACCAATCACCGAAACAATGAAGGGTGTTATGAGAGAGTTCCAATGGACAACTACAATAGAAAAGAGTTTTCAGATGTTGAAGGTCACAGAATAGCCGGTGTTGGCATTGCCAAACTTTAGTAAAGTTTTCCAAGTAGATTGTGATTCTAGTGGTAGTGCAATTGGGGGAGTGTTAAGTTAAGAAGGTAGACCTATTGCCTACTTCAACGAGAAACTTAATGAAGCAAAAAGGAAATACTCAGTTTATGACCAGAATTCTATGCTATAGTGCAAACGTTAAAGAAGTGGCAACATTATCTATTGTCAAATGAGTTTGTGTTGTACACTGATCATCATGCCTTACAGTACATTAACAGTCAAGGTAAGTTAAACCAGAGACATATGAAGTGGGTGGAGTTCCTGTAAAGTTATTCATTTGTTTTGAAACATTGAAATGGTAAGTCAAATCGGGTGGTAGATGCACTTAGTAGAAGATGTCTGTTGATGAATGAGTTAAGGGTTAATGTTGTTGGCTTTGATGCAATGAAGTATGTGTATCTAGATGATCCTAATTTTAAGGAAGCATGGGTTGTCAGTGAGAGTCCAAAAGTAGGAGATAGGACACCATGGCTGGAATATTTTATCCAGGATGGTTTGTTGTTCAAAGGATAGAAATTATGCATTCCTAGAAGGTCAATGAGAGAGAATCTAATCTAGGAAAAACATAGTGGAGGCTTAAGTGGACAGTTTGGGGTAGATAAGACAGTGGCACATCTGAATGAAAGTTATTTTTGGCTAGGAATGATTGCAGAAGTGAAGAGACTGGTATAAGGCTGCAGGGTTTGTCAGCATGCCAAAGGAGTACAATAGAATACAAGACTGTATCAGCCATTGCCCATACCTGATAGACCATGGGAGCATATAAGTATGGACTTTGTTTTGGGATTGCCTTGGACATAGTGAGGTCATGATTCCATTTTTGTTGTTGTGGACAGATTTTCAAAGATGGTTCATTTTATACCATGTCAAAAGACTAGTGATACATCCCACATAGCTACATTATTTTTTAGAGAGCTAGTTAGGTTACATGGGTTGCCTAAGAGCATAGTTCCAACTAGGACACGAAGTTTGTTGTTCATTTTTGGCATACATTATGGAAGAGAATGGGCACTGAATTAGGTTTTAGCTCAGCTTATCATCCATAGATTGACAGACAAACTGAGGTTGTGAACAGAAGTTTGGGAAATCTATGGAGGTTTTTGGTGGGAGAAGAACCACATCAATGGGATCTTATCCTAGCACAAGTTAAATTTGCTTATAGTAATTCAGTGAACAGAAGAGCAGGAAGGAGTCCTTTTCAAATAGTTTATGGGTACAGCCCAAGAGGTGTTGATGAACTCTAAGATAGTGCAGATTTGAACAGGAAGAGTGCTGTTGCCGAGGATTTTGCAGAATACCTTCATGAAGTTCATAAGAAAGTGAAGGAACAGTTGGAGAGGAGTGCCAGCAAGTACAAGGAACATGCTGATGTGCATAGGAGGGAACAAGAGTTTTAGGTAGGAGACTTAGTTTTGGCACATTTGAGGAAAGAAAGGTTTCCGCATGCAACATATAATAAGTTGAAATTCAAGAAGATAGGTCCGTGCAAGGTTTTGAGGAAATTCTCATCCAATGCCTATGAGATTGAGTTGCCAGTAGGGGTAGATATATCACCTATTTTCAATGTTGCTGATCTGTATAAGTTCTATGAAGGAGAGTCAAGTTCACAAGGAGGTTACATTCACATTCACAACGATGGATAGATCAATTGCCTGCAAAGAAGATGGAGGAAGTGGATCAGGTGATTGACTCACAAGTGGCTAAGAAGACCAAAGGAAAGGAGTACATGGAGTATCTGGTCAGATGGAAAAACTGAGTTGCAGATGAAGCTTCTTGGCTGACTGCTATAGAACTTGTCAAGTTTGGGATTTCGGTTCGAAACTTGCCAAAATGTTTATGAGTTTTCAACAAATGGAACATTTTAGTTACCCGGCATGTCTGATGCAAGAGCATCTGGGTTCACATGCAATCCTCATCAACCAAAAAATAAAAAGATTTGTTTTTACTTTCTTATTGTTTGTTTTGGCTACAAGAGTTGTTGCAAGAGTGAATTGATCAATTTGGAGAATTTTCCTAAGGAAGTTGACCAAGTAAGGGATTGATCTTGAAGAAATCCCAAATGGGTATCTGTACCTCAATTTTGGTGAAGATCTGACCAAAATTGGTGAAGTTATGCTCCAGCGTGAGTTTTGACACCTACTAACCTTGCGCTGAAATCCTGTTGGACCGACTTTCCCGCCAACAAACCAAAAACAACAAAAGGTCAATTTTGACAGCCTATACAATTGTTCCAAGGGCAAATCAAGGCATGACATGTGTCAATATCATTAAGGAAGGTCGTTGGCTGCCATAGAAGTCTATAAATACATGGGATTTGTGTTTTTGAGGAGCTTCTCCTTACTGAAGTTTGTAGTACATTTTCCAGAGTCTTCTTGAAGAATTCTCCTGAATGCACGATCAGTTTGATCTGCATCTTGTAGCATTGTAAGGTTGAGGCCAATATTTTGTAATGCAATCTGCACTCCTGCTATAATCTCTCTTGCATATGAATAAAGCATTGTTCTTCTATTGTTCTGCTATTATGGTATTGTTGTGACTTATTATTACTGCTTGGTTTAACTATCTAATAAGACTCTTGAACCTTAACTTGCATCAGATGGAAGACTCTAAACTGGTATGTACTCCCATGGTGAGTAGCTACAAATTGAGCAAAACTGATGAATCACCCAAGACTGATAAGAAAAAGTACAAATCCATGATTGGAGGATTACTTTATCTAACTCAAACCAAACCTGATATTCTGCATGCATTTTTTCTTGTTCCAAGATTTCAAGTTGATCCAAGAGTACCACATGCGATGGCAGTAAAGAGAATCTTGAGGTATTTAAAAGGCACTCCAGATCATGGCTTATGGTATCCAAAGGATAATGATTTTACTCTTAGTGCTTATACAGATGTTGATTGAGTCAGAGATGTTGATGATAGGAAAAGTACAAGTGGAGGTGCCTTCTTCTTGGGAAATAGAATTGTTTCATGGTTGAGTAAGAAACAAGATTCAATCTCTTTGTCAACTGTAGAAGTAGAGTATATTACAGCAGCATGGTGTTGTACCAAGTGTTATGGATGAAGTAGACGTTGAAGGATATAAGAGTTGTTTATGAAGATCCAATTGCAATCTTGTGTGACAATACAAGTGCCATAAATATTTCCAAGAATCCAGTGATGCACTCAAGAACAAAGTATATATCTATAAGGTATCACTTTTTGAGAGAAAAGGTGACAAAGAATGAAGTAAATTGGAATATGTGTCCAAAAAGGATTAGATTGCATATATCTTCACCAAGCCTCTGCCTAAGGATACTTTTGAGTATCTCAGCGAAAAGTTAGGGGTCATTATCCCTCTTTCCCTAAACTAAGATGCATGAGAATGCATCAATCCAATGGTGCTCAAAGTCTCATTGTTTGATCTGGATTGATGTTTTGGGAGCTACCTCTCTAGGGAGTAGCTAGATGTATTGGTAACAATTCAGTTGGATATGAGTAGCAGAATGTAAGTATGTGCCCTTTTCCATTGATGTCAAAGGGGGTAAGAAATCATGTGAAAAACTTAGGGGTAAAAGAATGCATATGTGTAAAGAGAAAGGGGGAGAATCTTGTCTTGATGGTCTTTTTAGTTTTTCACATCATATGTTGCCATCAATGACAAAGGGACAAATTGTTGCAAGTATGTGCCTAATTGGTGTTGTCATTGATGTCAACATATTAGTGTTAACTGTGCTCTTGTTTTGATGCTTGATTGTAATGAGTTAGATGATTTGTATTTGCCTATGTAAGTATTGGAGATCTGGATATTGAGGATATTGAGAAAATTTGCTCCTCCGGTAGAAATAGTGTGTTGAAGAGTTTCTTGTGTATTGCAGAAGAACAGTCCAAGAGATTGCTCCACATTTCCTTAAGATGAATATATTTGTCTACGGATTGGAAGTTATTTAGAGGCAAATCTGAAGATGCTATATTTCAATTTTGAGCCTCTGGTATGAAGAATTAAGTGAGTTATGTTTACCATAGTGAGAACAACTTTTTCTGTATGTTTGGCAATGACAGAGAGAAAGTATTACGCTTTGCATTCCTCCGCATTGAATTATTTTGTTTGTGGTTGTAGAGTTAAGTCTGAGATGATGTTATGTGCTTTCAATTCCCATGGTTCGTGATTTGGTGGTCCACAAGCGATCTTCTCATTATGACAGTGGCTGGCAGTGTTGATTATGTGCTCTGGTTTGAAGAATCTTCCTAACAGAGTGGTTAGAGAGTGTGCAGTTATTCCTAGTGATTATAATGTTCTTGTGGATGTCTCCTAATTGTGTTCCTACTTTTGGATTGGTTTGCAAAGAGAAGTTTGGATCGTGAAAGAAGAATGTTCTTAGAAGACCTAGTTTTAACTCCAGTCTTGGCTGACTTGGTTTTTTTCACTATTTGTGGAGATGCATTGAAGATTGTAGAAGTGTGTTGTGGCATGGAGTATTGTGTTTGAGTTGCAACTAAGGTGTGGCATGTTCATCATACTTCTCTACATCTTTCCTTAGCTAAATTTTGTAATAGGTCTAGACCTATTTCTGTGTAAGTTTTGTAATGCCAACCTTGGAGATTGTTCCAATGGTTGATGAATGTAATGCTTACCTTGATGTACATTCCAAGGTTGATGTATTATATAAAAGCATGTAATAGAGTTGCAAAAAAGTGTGTGTGTGCGAATATGAAGAGATAAGTGCAAAGGTGCAAAAGAGCGGAGCAGAGATGTTATCTTGTGCTTCCATGGAACTGAACCCAGGAATGGAGTAGATGCTACTTAATCAGTTCACCACTTTGGCAATGAGCCACCCCTTGGTAGTGAGCCACCCTTTGGCAGTGAGCCGTTCTTTGCAGTGAGTAATTTGGGTAGTGAGCCTTTGTTTTTTAGTATTGTTATAACTCATATATTTTCTGTGAACTAACACCCACCGTGGTTTTTTCCTTTTACTATTTTCCACATAAAAATCTAATGTCTACTGTGTTAAATGTGTGATTGTGATTAAGTCTCTGGTTTCATGCTTTTATGGTTAAATCTGATTATCAGTAATTAAGTAGTTGATGGTTTATGAAGTTAAGTTTTTGTGACAACTGATTCACCCCCCTCTTAGTTGTCCTATGTATTTCAACACTGACCAACACTCAAAAGATTATGCTTTAAACCCTTCACATATAGGACATCATTAGTGTCGTGCTTTCCATCAAAAGAAATAGATCCTTTTCCACAAATCTTACCAGCTGCATTATCTCCAAACCTAACCAGAACTCTATCATACTTTTCAAAACTCACAAACTTACTTTTGTCATCGGTCATGTGATGTGAGCATTCACTATCAATAATCCATTCATCCTTATCTTTCTCAACCTGAACAGCTAAAGCACTTTCTTCCACTGGTTTTTCTTCCTTCACACAACTAGCAGGATTAGTAGACACAAGTTCTTCTTTAATGGTAATAAACAAGCATTCATTTGCACTAGTACTAGCATCATCAGATTCATCATCTGTCACATCTTCATCATCAAGATCTCTAACATAGTAGAATTTATTTGGAACCCTAGGTCTATTTTCAAATCTTTTTCTATTCCTTTCAATTCTCTCACGACACCTAGAAGCATAGTGACCACCCTTACCACATGTAAAACATTTGAAAGGTAATTTGCCTTTAAACTTACCAGAACCTCTTTGCAGTCTGTCAACAAAGTTGGCTTCAATTTCATTAATCTCATCATTAGGTTCCACCTTGTACTTCTCAACTCTGGAGATCTTCTCTGAAGTACTAGCTTTGAAAGCAGTCTTAATCTTCGGCAGAGCATCACCAAACTCTCTCATCTCAAAAGCTGTAAGCTTTCCTAGCAACTAATCCTTAGTGACTTCTTGCACAGTCATTACTTCTTCAATTGCAGCTACCTTATGACTATAGGACTTAGGTCATTACCTAAGAATTTTCATCACAACTTCCTTCTCATCAATAGTTCCTCCCATACCTTTTATTCCATTGACAATTTCATCAACCTTTTGCATGTAGGTTATTATGTTCTCATCTTTACTCATCTTTAAACACTCATATTTCACTTTCAGGCCTTGTAATTTGGCACTTTTTACAGACTCATCTCCTTCATACAAATTTTTCATCTTTTCCCAGACTTCATGAGCAGTTTCTAGATCCATGACCTTTATCAACTGAGTGTTAGACAAGGCACTTAACAAGGCATCTCTAGCTTCTATATTTAACCCATCTTCTTTGATTTCATCTTCAGTTGTTAAACCATTATGAGCCATGGTATACTTTGTCTCTATCACTTTCCACACTCTATAACCAAGACAAAGAAGATGGGTTTTCATTTGTACCTTCCAGAGAGCATAATTTGTTCCATCAAATTGTGGAGCTTCCTTCTTGTAAGACATCCTGGATCTACCTCAAGCTATTAGGCTTACTTTTGAGGAACTTGGCTCTGATACCAATTGTTGAAATGCACCAGACAACTTAGAGGGGCTGAATCATTTGTCTCCAAAACTTTGACTACTTATGAACATTAACACATCAAACACTTGTTTATTGTTATTCAGATTTAATCATGAAGGCATGAAACAAGAAACTCAACATAATAACATAATCAACACATGAGACACCATATTTTTTACATGGAAAACCCTATAAAAAAACCACGGTGGGTGTTATCCCACAAAAATAAATATGTTATAGAAATACTGAAAAATAGAGGTTCACTGCCTAAAATGCTCACTACAAAAGTTAGGGCTCACTGCCAAGATCAGCTCACTACCAAGATCCTCTCACTACCAAGATCCATTCACTACCAAGGGTTGGTGAACTGATTTGCTAGCATCTACTCCATGCCTAAGTTCAGTTCCTTTGAAGCATAGTATAACTCCTCTGCTATGCTCTTCTTACACCTTTTTACTTATCTTCACATTTTCGCACAAGGACATCTTTTTCATAACTTCATTACATGTTTTTATACAATTCATCAACCTTGGAATGTACATCAAGGTCGGCATTACATTTATCAACCATTGGAACAGTCTCCAAGGTCGGCATTACAAACATACATAGAAATAGGTCTGGACCTAAATAAGATTGGCTAAGGAAAAGATGTATGCAGATCATGATATGCCTTAGATGGGACTCAAATGCAATCTTCCATGCCACGACATGCTTTCACAATCTTCAATGCAACTCCACAAGTAGTGAAAACAATCAAGTCAGCCAAGACCGGTGTTAACACTAAGTCATATAAGAATAGTCTTTATCCATGATACAAATTTCTCTTTGCAAACCAATCCAAAGGTAGGAACATGATCAAGAGACATCCACAAGGACATTGTAATCACCAAGAACATCTGCACAACCTCTAAACACTTTATCCATAAGATTCTTCAATCAGGAACACTTGAACATAATTGTTATCCACTGTCATATAGAAAGGATCGCTTGTGGACCACCAAATCATGAGCCATTGGAGTTGAAGGTACTTTTCATCATTAAAAACTAGATTCTAGAACTGCAGACTGAAATACTTAAATGCAGAGCATAATACATTCTCCCTATCACCACCAAATATACAAAAAAAAAGTTTTCACTCTGGTGAACATAACTCACTCAAATCTTCATATCGAAGGCTCAAATGTGGAACATAGCATCTTCAAACATGTCTCTAACTAACTTCCAATCTGCAGACAAAGATATACATTCTACAAGAAATGCAGAGCAATCTATTGGACTATTCTGTTATTATCTTCAACACTTATATAAGCCAATGCAAAGCATCTAACTCATTATAAGAAAGCATCAAAACAAGAGCACAGTTGACACCAATGACAACATAGATATGTTGACATTAATGACAACACCGGTTAGGCACATACTTGCAACAGCTTGCTTTTGCATCCCTCTAGCTTATGCCCATATGTTATGCACACCCTGTAGAAGGCTGAAGACCCTTCCAATTCAACCCTTTATTGCCAAGTCCCATCCGATTTGATCACTCTTCATGATGGCTATCACTTTTATTTTTATTTTTAATCAATTTTTTTTTCTATTATTTTTTATTGAGTGACAATATTCTATAAGGCATAACATTCATTACAAATATATTTTTTTCATAGTTTATTGAAATTGGATCATTAAATCCAATGTCAAGTGTAGAGAATATTTTTGGTGATTGTTTACTAAATATTTTTTTATTAGAAATTTTTGACTTAGTACTAACAAAAAAATTAGACCTATATTATTCTGTAACACATTTCTCTTCGTATATATATTGGAATTAATTTTTTTCTTTTTTAATTGAAACAAGAACATCTATGTGGAGTGTAATGTATTTTTTAAAGATTTTTCTAATAATATTTGTTATTTTTCCTATGTCTTGAATAGAGGTCATTATTTTCTGTAATGGACATCATTCATTATAAAATTAAAAAATATAATATTAAAGAAAACATAATATATATTATGATTTTTTTAAAAATTTAATACTAAGAGCTAGATACTTGCAAAATGGCATTTCCAAATGACTTCATTTGATCCCTAAAAGGTGAAGCAAAAAATATATCTTATCAATAAATTTTGATAGACGTGGAGTAGACTTCGTTGAGGGTTTGATTTAAGTCTAGGGGTGTTCGATTCAAGAAGGTTTGATCTAATTCTCTTTAATCAAACCCTCTTAGATGGAAGACCTTAGGCTTAAATCATTATTTTTCTAAAAATATTTGATTTTAGGCATAAATCAAGATGTCCCACAAGTGGGACACACTATTGTGGGATCAACGAGCACCTATTAAATGGAATCATGTTTAGGAGAATTATCTTTTGTAGCACCTATTTAACTACTGCAAGGGGTTTTTTGAAAGGACTATTTAAATTCTACAATAGGCAAGTTCCTTAGTAGGTGTCCAAGTGTTGCCAAGCTCCTTCCATGGTAGTTGTACAATTACTATAGATGTCCTTCTAATATGGTTGTGTTAATTACTATAAATGTGCTTCCACAACAACTATGTAACTACTACAATAGAATTTTCATAGTAATTGTGCATTACATTACAAATGTTTTTTCTATACCAGTTGTGGAACTATTGTAGGAAACTCTCTACAACAATTAGAAGGCTACTATCTTTGTTACAAAATAGATTTACCCTTCAAACTGTCCTCATTTTTTTGAAACTATCTCTTCTTTGTTATTGTGGCACCCTTGGAAGGCTTCATTAGTACTCAAGATGACTTGTGACTAGACAAGACTCACTTATTCTACCTACTTGTACCAAAAAAACACGTTCTTTTTTGGTGATGCAAGTTTGTGGTACCCTCACTATATCTTGCATCATGTTGCATATTATAAAAAAATTTATTACAAATTTGTAATTTTGAAAAACCATTGTCTATGCATACATAGATGAATATGTTGGTGTATATTAAGCTTGCTTAGGAGTGCATATTTAGGAGTCTATGTTTAGCCTTGAGCTATACTTGGCATGCCTAGATTAGCTTTGTTTAAGTTAAGTGGTTGTTTTTCTTATTCTTGGAGCACCACTATTCTTAGTGAGTTTTTCCTATTATTGACTTAACTATTTTTAATTGATTATGCCATATATGTACTACATCTTGTAAGTTAATTCATTATCCCATATTTTGTATTCCAATTGACCATTGTTTGCAATACTTGTTTTCTTGCAAGTTTAGCATGCTCCTATTTGTCTCGAGTGGCTAGATTCGATGCTTGCATTCACTCAACGTTCCTAATTTCTACAGAATACTCTCTAGCAATGTCATTCTTTAAATACATGACTACTTATATATCATATAGAAATAAATAATTTAAGATTTATATTAAGGATTCACAAGATATATTTATTTGAGATAAAATTGAAATTGAAATTATTGTGAATTTGTACAAATATTCACAAAAGATAAAGAAATGTAGATAAATTCTAGTACCATAAGTCTAATACTATTTTTCTACATCTTGTGTAAATAATTTTAAGAATACAATGTAAGCAATCTTGTTGGCATTCTTATAGAATCACTGGTTTGTCAATATTAGTAGTCATTTAGTCTATGTTGGAAAGTACATTTTTTAATTTTTTTTTTTTTTTTAAAATGTGCCTAGTAACCGGCTCCACGCGAATGCTTTTGCCCGGAGCAATGAACCGGTGAGGCCACAACATGGGGGACCTCATTCCCTAGCAAGAACACTTCAAACCCGCAAGCTCTTTGGCCCAGCGAAGGCGTAAAGCTTTGCGAGCTCGTTGGCCCAATGGGGGTTTGAACTCTGGTGGCCGCCACTACAACCGAACGACTTAACCACCGAACCACACCATCATCGGCACATTTTTTAATTTAATAATACAATATATAGATTATTAGTTTTGTTTAATTCGAGAAAAACAAAAAAAAATGGCAGCTGAGCTTAAGCAGAAGTGACCCATAGCTAGCTTCTGCTTGAGCTTAATCAATCTTGCAAGTTGCAAGGATGGCAGCTGAGCTTACATTCCCTATAACATATCTCGTCATTCCATAAACCTACTTCCTAAAAGAATTATATATCGATTAGTTAACTATGCTGTCAATTCTCTCGATTTCCGAGGTTGCTGTTATGATTAAAACTTTCTATTTACTTGAGGTAAATTCTATTCAGCCACTGTCAATTGAACTTGTTCAGAGAAACACAATCCTGTATTTGGTGGAGACGTTTGAAAAAACAATAATCTGAAAAAGCTTGTCTATTATACTCAACCGGTAAAGGTAAAATATAAGACAACTATTAAACTTGTTCTTGACTGTTTATAGATTCTGTCATATAAATCGACAAATATATAATTATCGGTTATGGTAAACCACTATTGATTTAGGGCAGGCATTATATTTGTCACGCGCATGTCACAGACCAACTTCCTTTGTAATAGGCGTGACAACAGATGGTCGGTGGCTTCTTTTTTCTGTTTTAGGTCGTAAATTACTGGTAACTTTTTGAGCTGCCCCATACGTTTACTTTGACCTGAACTGGATTGCGAGGATTTCATGTAAACAGCAATTTTGTTTTAATTGGCAAAAGTCATCATAGTTTACTACTTAACTAAAATGTAGAGTACATATATAATGTGAGTTAAACTATTGGTAAAAGAAAACAGACGTCATATTTATGATATGAAAATAAAGAAGAGGAAAGTTGAACATATTTTATTGCACAAGGACAAAGGATATCTTCTTTGTAGCAAAGAAACCTACCTAAAAGTTTAGTATACGATGGTTATTCTTAAATATCATCCACTTCAACAGTCAAAGGTCAATTTTGGTCAATAAAAATAAGACAAATATTTACTACTTTTTTGTTGTGAATGAGGTGTAAAATTACTATTTATTGTTTGACTATTGAAGTTGATGATATTTAAGTAGAGTGGTACAGGAAGCGTTTTTGGGTCAACGATGAACAAAGGCTAAACTAATGGATGCAGTAGTGGTGGAAATCTTCATTAGAGTCCACTCCTTTATTAGAATGGAGAAGGGGAAAATCTGTTGAATACACACAATTATGAGAATAACTACCTCATTGTTGAGGGGCAAAGGACCATTGAAAGGAAGCTCAAGCAGAACGATTCATTGTGCAGGGAACTTATTTAAATGGTTGAGAAAATCCTAAATATATTGAAATTCTTGTGCCATTTTCTTTAGCTATGCCTCATTTGAAAAGTAGTAAAAGTGTTTGAGTAAATTAAAATTGTAAAAAATACATAAAAATGCCTCCAAACTCTTGCACAATTTTAAAAAAAAATTGTGATTGAAAAAGTGGACTCCTCTGGTATTTAGAACTAAAGGGTATGTTTAGATTTTTTATCGGCTAAGTTAATGGAGGCCAAGAAATTTCTATGGTTCATATTAATAGTAAAAAAAAATATTTTCTTGAAATTTAAATTTTGCATAAGTTTCTATTTTGCAAAGATATGATTAATGAGATGGATTTGAGTTTATTTATAATTAGGATGCATGTGTGAAGAAAGAATGATGACTTGTAGGTTTGTTGTTAAATCAAAACTTCCATGTGTCAATAAACTTCCAAATCGACATCTTCACCTATATCCAGAGTAGCAATTAGTCCACAAGATCAATTCTTAGAGATGCGGCAGTTAGTCCAACATCTCCCCTCTGATGTAACTTAGGGGAATTGATCCTAGGCTAAGGCTCTGATCATACCAAATGTAGATTTGTCATTACAGCAAAACCTATAGGTGTCAGTAAACTTTCGAATTGGCATCTTCAACTATACCCAAAGTGGTGGTTAGTCCACAAGATCAATTTCTAGAGGTGCGGTGGTTAGTTCAACATGACTTTCATGCATTTTGTCCTGCCTCAAGAGTTTATAGGAACCTTCATGAAAATGTTTGTTATATGCAAAAGATTGTCTTATGATCTTTTTTAGCACAATTGAGCATGCTTAGAGAATGCATTGTGCAAAGTTTTTGAAGTATGTGAAAAAAATTCTAGGACTCCATTAATGGAGGTCTTGGGCATTGCTATAGTCTTTATGTAATTATAAAAATTATAATTTTTTCGATTTAAGTCATTATTTGCTAGTCTTATTTTGTGGAGTTGAGGATATTTTGTATGAATATAGGGATGTAAAGAAGTATTTAGTGTATACTTTTATTTTACAATTGCAAAGGGATTTGGGAGTCCCTACATAGCTTTGCAAGTATAAAGGAACCTTGGGAGTCCCTATATAGTTTTGTAGTGCAAAGTGACTTTGAGAGTCTCAGTGTAGTCTTGCAATGCAATGGGACTTTGGGAGTCCCTTTATAGTTTTGTACTGCAAAGGGACTTTGGGAGTCCCAATGTGGTCTTACAATGCAATAAGACATTCGGAGTCCCCATGTAGTTTCATAGTGCAAGGGGAATTTGGGGGGCCTTTATAGTTATGCAGTGTAATCACACTTTGGAAGCTATATTGTTTCTAATTAAGTATATGACTATTTATGAGCTTTATTTTTAAGAATAATATGCATTAAAATGGGATGATATGGTTTATGTTTAAGGGGCATATGTACTATTAAACCCATATGTCTCCTTCCTAAGGGTCATCATGTAAATTTCCTTAGTGTGTGTAAGAGAAAGGATTAGTGATGCCACTCTATTGGCCTAAGACTATCACTCTCTTCCTCTTAGTAATTGGATGATGTTGTATTTAATTAGTGTTATAAGAAAGCCATAAGATTTGTTGTATTTTTTGTAAGCCTAATTTGTATTTGTGAGTGGGTTTGATTTCATATTTAATTGCCTCCTTATCTAGTGGGGTGGACCTTAGGGATCCACATGGCTAGATGGTAGGCTCATCACTATTGGTCATGTTATAGATCATTGAGATGCAATTAGAAGAGCTTGGAGGAGCTTCAATTTGTTTAGAATAGTTTTACATTTCATAATAAGAGAACCATGTAAAATTTGATTATATGATGCGATTAAAATTTTTAATGATTTTATATGTGTAAACCCATTCATACGTTATGGGACATGGTTATGAGATTGTAATAGAAATTGTATAATGTTTGGATAAAAAGATCTACATGGTATTGTAATTTGCACTATATGATTATTGGGCTGTGTTTTACATTGGTTTGGAATTATATCATGTTGAGCTATAAGGCTTAATTAGTAATGAACCTAGAATATATGATATTATATGTAAAGATGCTTAAAACCTTGATAAAATTGAAAACATAAAATACATAATATTGGGTTCAATCCTAGTACTTGTATTAGATATGGTTAAAGTGGAGAAGTTAAAGCTTAAAAGAATAAACGAACCTCCCATCATTTCTTAATTTTGTGAAAGGATGAGAAAAATAGAATAAAAATATTGTGCAAAATTGAGTAGAATAATCCCTAAAAGTATCAAAATTCTAGTATCGATATCTAGACCAAGAAAGATGAAATTATAGCCCTAGCTTATGGTGGATAACTTATCTATTATGAGTTTTCTAATATTTAAAATAGCAAGTAAACCTACATGAGGATGTCATTCTAGAAAAGTAACATATATATCACATGTGATCATACTAGGGTAAAATCTATTTATAATTTTTACACTCGTCTACAAGTAAAAAAAGGTGTATTGATTATATTAGAAATTATTATGATAACTTGTGCATATTTTCTATGGTCTCACTGACTTACCAACATACATGGCACACCTTTGGGATACCTTGTTTTATTTTGGTACCTTATAACTTGTATGGGGTATACATGTGTTAGTAAAACCACTCACATTAAATGGCCTATATGTGTAAGGTTTACATTATACAATATTGGGTTATGTACCTTAACAAAATTAACCTATCTTATTTTTATGAATAGGAATGGTCTATAAATAAAGATAATTATTCTCACCATTTCATCAAATTCATTGTGATTTGATCATTTCTTTATTTGATTTCTTATATTCTTATGGGCACCTAATGGTGCTTAGGGGCATCAATGGTTTATCTCTAATTTTTATTGTCTATTATTCTCTGATCAATATTGGAATATTTATTTTTTATAATTTAAGTTAAAAAACATCAGTTCATTCCTATCCCCTAGTGTTATAAAATTATACATGGTATCAAAGTGGAAGTGAAACCCACAAAATCAATTCAAATGAATTTCTCTCTACGTGTCAGCTATCATCAAATTACACAAAATATCATATGGATCTAAAAGTTTAGTAAAAAAGGATTGGGGTTCATATTTTGTTTAAAAAAGACATCCATTTAGAGAACTATATATTCATCTTAAGTTTCATGTCCATTTTAGGAGTCATAGGTTTATTTTGTACTTCATCTTATGAAGGACATAACTTTTGCATCCAAAATTTGATTGAGCCTATTCTTGAAACATTGAAAAGTTTGGCATAAAACCCTACACAACTATATGCACTTTAGGGTGAAAGCAAATAACTATGTCCCACTTTTGGGCCAAAATGAAAAAATATCAAAAATGAACATGTCCAAAATTACATAGGTTCAACCAAAGATAGGTTTGATTGGACCATCTTTGATCAAACCTAGTCAATACATCCATGGTGTTGTGTGGCACACTATAATGGGATGGGATTTGATTGAAGATACTTTAGTCTAACTACCTTCACTTGAAGCCCCTCCAGGTTTTTCCCTACTAAAGATGGGGCTAGTCGATTGTGTTATGACCTTTGCTCACAAAACAAATAAGAGACCGCCTTGCACATGAAGAGAATTTGATGCATAAAACTTGGTAGAGGTTGTGCATTGGAAGGTAGAAGTTGATCATATCAAGTATAATGCACCAACTATCTAGTGTCATTGTTAGCCAACTAGTGTAAATTTCTAATCTAATCCATGAGCCTTCATTGATAACATTAAGGTTATTTTGATTAAATGGATCTACCTAATAATGACAACTTAACTAAAAGAGAGTTTTGACCCTAATCAATGTTGTAATGAGTCCTTATAATATGAGTTAACTCTAATAAAGTTTGTCTAAATAAACATTTGTGAAGAATAGTAAATTCTAAGTGAAAATGAGCTAGATAGACAAGAGTGACCATCAATTTTTTAATTCTTATAGTCTTTGTTGGAGCAACCAAGATATGAATGTGCGTAATATCCTTCCACTAGTGAAACAAAATTAAGCACAATAGGATATCTATCATATAAAGTGAGAGTGTGAAAAATGTACATAGAGGCCTTGCATAAATAGGCAAGGATGAGAAGGTGAGATGATCAAACACAATGACTGACTACCCCTCCTAAGATGCGTTGCATGTTGACTCACTTAAGACAAGTGTGAGGACACATGTTGAGTACATATGAGGTGAGACAAAAGTCTAAACAACCTCTCTAAGTGAGCTTAAGCCTAGTGTGAATAGGACCTAGTAAATCTAGATAGGTAAAAGCTATTTTCACACTAACATCCCCCCTTAAGTGATACTTAGGGAGAAAGATAAGAAATAATGATGGGTCCCGACTACTAGGCCATGTTAGGTAGCCATGTACAAATACATTTCTCAAAACCAAAGTAAAGGAGAAAATCTAATGGGAAATAAAACTCCTCTCCAAAAGAGAAATTACATGATAAAATTGGACAAGTGAAGAAGAAGGAAGACTCAAGACGACCCCCCAAGGACTACTTCTAACACTAATATGTGACCCCCTAGAAAATGTGAAGGAATGATCTCCATGCGAAGAAATGCATCCTCCCAAAAATAATGTGAGAAAAGGACCAAAAGGTGGTCTTAAGATGCCATTTTTTTTTAAATTAGGAAAGACTAATGCTGGATGAGAAATTGAAGATAGTTACACTCAAAATTTGATGATACAACAAAAACAAGAGTCATAGTGTTCCGAACCTAGTTTCTAAACTACTAAGTTTTTTTCAAAAATGGTTGAGTTAAAGGGGTTCAAAAAGGGAGAGCACACAAATTCGTCATGTTTTTTTCAAAAAAAACATAACATAGTGTCTGGTGTGCTCCCCCTAAAATGTTAACATTTTTTTAGTATTTCAAAAATCACTTCGATAAGAAATTAGCTAACACCATGTAGTTTATCCTTGATTTTTCTAATAGTTTTGTGATGAATAATTAATTTTTTACTAATTTTCATAGTGGACACATCCTAAAAAAAAAAATTTATCTGTGCTCCCCCCTAATTTTTTTGAAAACTAATCAAAAATTATTTTTTTTAATACGTGTAGAATGGAGTCTAGTTTCTTAAAATGTAATCTATTTAAAATTTTGATGAACGGTTAAAAAAAGTTAAAAATACTAGACACTAGTTTTTGACAAAAAATGGATATACTAACAAAAAAAATTAAAGATGATTTAATCCTTAACATACTCGAAACATGAAAGAAATTATATGGTTAGAAAGCTAACAAAGAGCTTAAGGTTATGGTGGTATATTTTTTGACTTGTCATTGAAAAAAGTGCAAACCTGATGGGGAGCACGCTCCAAATAATGTGATTTTTGTTACAATCTAGAAAAACATGTTTTTGAATTTCCTAAACACGGTCCAAGCCTTTGGGTTGGAGGGTCAGTGCAAGAAGTTGGGTCCACTTTTTGGCCAAAAAGTAGAAGTGTTTTCCTTGATTTTCAGAATTTGTCAGATTTGACCTTAAAATTTGAAGCACTTAGAGATGGAATCTTTAAAAAAGTCACTAAATATAAAATGTAGTACTCAGAATCTAGTTTCTAAATATGTATTTTTTTTCAATACCCAGATGATACAAATTGATTTTCAATATGTATTTCTAAAAAACTACTATTTAAAAGTCACTTTTTTTTAACCATACCATGCACGTGTATGGCCAACATAATTTGACCTAAATAAAATTATTTTTCAAAATCCTTTTGGGAAAAGATGTGTAGTACAGTGAAGTTTGATGAGAATATTTTTTTATAATTTTTTTCCAAATAATTTTTTTTATTAATTTTTTATTAGGCCTAATTGCTACTTTTGAAAATCCCTCGTGTATGGCCAACATAATTTGAGCAAAAAAAATCATAAAATTATTATTTTTTCATTGTGTAAAGAATGATGTGTAGATTGATGACATATATATATTTTTTTAAAATTTAAAAATTAAAAGTTGTTAAAAAAATACAAACACCTGTCATTTCAAATTTTTGGGCCAGTTTACTCATAAATTAAATAATAAATAGAAGAACATGTCCAATAACAAAAAAAATTACATATTTGAAAACTAGACAATGTCATCTGTAATGGGTTTTCATTTCGTAAAAAAATTCAGAAAAAAGGTCCTCAGCCATATAGGTAAACTCAGTGTTTCTTCTTATTCTGTACTTAGAAAAAAACTTGCAGGTCCAAGGCTCAAGGTCGGCCAACCATGCATATATCGAGCCTAAAACCCAAGCAAAGGGAAGGGAAAAGGCGGTCGGTGATTTCAAATTTCATACAATGGGTACCCATTATAAAATGAGTACGCGTTACATAACGGGTACCTGTTATATAACAGGTACCCATTTTAGAACAGGTACCCATTTCTATTATACCTGTTATTTCCCATATCAAGGAAAAACATACTAGTACTGTATCCCTACAACTTGTAAGTCTGATTAGTACGGCCTAACAGTGACAATTTCTGCATTTTTTTACTTACAGGTGTTTTGTGGAATCTCTTGACAGGTCATATTCTATTCAGATTTTGAAAGGAGTCAATCATATGAACAATTCTGAAGTGAAATCAAGTGCACGAGCTATTTTCAAGAGGAATAAAGAAAGAAGATTTTTGTTTTTACATCTACTTTTTACTTCAAAATCTATGGAACAAAGGATCTATATCTAATTCTACTTCAAAATTTCAAATAAGTACATCAATTATGTAATTGGATTAAGTATCAATTGTTATTTTATTAAGGGGGTTTGGTAATCATGGGATCAAATCAACATCAAAGAAAAAAACAAAGGAGGGTAATAACACCTCAAGAAATTGAAGCAAATAGAGAGAAGGAAGAAAAAAGGCAAAGAGATAGAAGAGCAAGGATTCAACAGATGAAGAATATTGAAGCTTCTAGTTCTATGAGTATTGAAGAGAAAGGCATTTAAGAGACTATAAATGATGGGATGAATGTAGATGATGCAAATGTGGAAATGGTGAATTTGGAAGAAAATGTGTCTATAGAAACAAATGCATGTATGTCTTCAAACCCAACATTCGAAGATATGGAAAATGTGACTATACAAACAAATCCAGGTATGTCTACAGAGCCAGCTTTCAATAATATAGAAAAAATGACTATAAAAACAAATCCAGGTGTCTTTGGAGCCAACATTCAATGATATAGAAAATATGACTATAGAAACAAATCCAGGTGTGTTTTTGGAGCCAACTTTCAATGATATGGAAAACATGACTATAGAAACAAATCCAGGTGTGTCTTCAAACCCACCTATTGATGATATGAATGAGAATGATATCCCTTTTAGGAGTGAAAATGAAAATGTTTTATTTGAGATTGAAAGAAATGTCTTAGATAATCTTCCTAGTAAGATTTCTTGGAGGCAAATGAAAACTCATGCAAATAGATTATATAAAATATTTTTTTATAGAAAAAGTCATAGATTTCAATGTCAACTTATGATGCAATTGATGAAGATGTAGAAATTGTAAAAAGTAATGAAAAAGTTAGGCATCTTTGTAAAATTGAAAAAAAAAGATGAATCAATCAAACAAGTTTTATCTAGTGTTGCTAATGCTATTGATTCTATTGGTAAAAAGAGTTGATCTAAAGATATCAATGTAGCACGAAGAACTATAACAACTTCTTTAGTCAATAAATCATCTTCTAATAAAAGAATGATAAGTAAGACAAGTGAAATTCTAAAGATAAATCCTAAAACTTTGAGAAGAGCAGAACAGAGAAGAGAATCTATTGAAAAAGATCCAATTAACCAATGTTGGAGTTTTAGTGGTAGACTCCCAAGGTATGACATGAAATTAAATAGTGAAATCAAATCTTTAATTAAAAAATATTGGCATGATAATACAAGGGTATCATCTAATGTTAGAGATGTTTTAAAATTACGAGTGGGGTCTAAAATTCGTGATCCTCATCCAAAACATCTATTAGACATGACTGAAACTGAATTATATAAAAAATTCTTAGATGATTTAGTGTTAGAACCATTTAATATTACCATAAGCCAAAGATCTTTCGAGAAATGTAAACCTTGGTATGTGAAAATTAATAAACAACGAATCTCTTGTTGTAAAACTCATGTGCAATTTTGTTATTATTATGATGTTTTTCGATATATACGTTCTACTTTACATACTGACGAAATTATGCAAGAATGTGGTATTAATATGCCACCTCAAACAATTAAGGAGTTTGTATCAGGTTTGTTTTATGAAACATCTACTAGATACTTATTTTATTCAAAAACATGTATTTCTGGACAATGCAATAGATGTGGCAACTTTTCATTGTTAGGATAATGTATGCATGAAAATATTTCACATGAATTTGGAGAACAATTAGTGGATGTGAAAAGATTCAAGAATGTTGAATATTCTTTAAAGGATGGAAAAATTGGGAAGTTTTGTGAGTTAGTCACTGAAAAAATTTGTGTGCATGCATTCATCAAAGATTTTAAGGATAATATTGTATCCAAATATATCAAACACTCCCAATATGCTCAGTGGCTTGATGGACAATTTTGTTCATGTAAAAACACATTTCCAATTGGAACTATCCTATCAATGGTTGACTTTGCAGAAAACTATACTCTTGCTCCACAAGAGGAAATTCAATCTCAGTATTATAATTCAGTGCAAGTGGCCATATTTGTTCATATTGTATACAGACATGCAAATGATAGTACAGAAGATAATATAAAATTTTTGAGGGAGTATCATTTCTATTTGAGTGATAACCGGTTACACTCTTTAGAGTTTGTGCAATATTGTTTCACAAAATTTTATGAAAGTTTAAAAGAAAGAGGAATCTAAATGGCACAACATTTCATATGGTCAGATAATTGTACAGGGCAATTCAAAAATGCAAGAATGTTTTATTGGCTATGTAGGGCTCACAAAGAAAATAATATCTAACATATGTGGAGTTTTTTTGAAGTTGGACATGGTAAAGGAGAACATGATGGAGCTGGAGCATGTGTAAAAAGAGCTCTTGCTAGAGAGCAACTAAAATTTGAGGATGCAGCCAAATTTAGAGATACACGTGCAATTGTGGATTGGTGTAATGAAAAATTATCTACGGGATCAAGTGAGAACTCTACAATTCGACAATTCTTTTGGTTAGTTGAAGAAGAGAATATTCCTACTCGACTTGATTGTGAGATAATAATTGGATCAACAAAATGACATTCATTTAAGAGTTCAAATGCAAGCACATGGACTATATGGACTAGGGAGCTTGCATGTTTTTGTCAATTTTGTATTACAGGTGATTGGGGAGCATGTGAAAATATAGAATGGGTTGAAGAATGGAAACAAAGGTCCTTGACACCTACATAAACACAAGATCAACTTGAAACAACAATTGAAGATGATAATCAAATGTTTGCATCAGATGACTATGATCGTGTTTCAGACCTTGTACAAGAAGGTACTTTTATTTTCAATATTTTTTTATTGCCATTTTTTGTACATCTATATATAATTAATTATATGTGTATGCATATACAAATTTATGTGATTTAGATACATGTCACACTTTATTGAATTACATAATTTTTTTTGTAGGACATGTGTATGCTGTTGTTGCACCTGAGGGCAATGAAGAGGAAAAAAAGTATTGGTTGGCTCGATGTGTTGAGACAAAACAAAAGTTGTTACATCCTAGAGTAGATGATGATAACATGGAGTATCCAACAAGTTATGTGGTTGTTGTTGGCACTTGGCTACGAAAATATCTAATAAGAAGGAATGGTTTACCTACATTTGAAGATTATGAAACACATAAGAAGAGCATACACTACTCACATTTGGTTGTGGCAACAAATATAAAACTAGTCAGATATCAAGGCAAACCTTCTAATAAACACTTATGGACACTTTTGATGGAAGAACATGAGTCAATTATAGATGCATTACAAAAAAAATGAGGATGCAGATGGTACAATGGAATAAATTTCTAAGTATGTAAACCATACTCTTACATCCCATAAATCCATCCTCTTAAATGTATTTTATAATGTTATCTAGTTACATGTAATGCATCAATGTTTTGTCTTTTTGGTATATAAATTCTTTCATTCTCATTTCAGCTTCTATATTATTCCCCTTGTCTTAAATTTTGTATCGACTCATGTAAATATATAGTTAATTTACTTGTACATTTGAACATTACTTTTGCAGGTGTACCTTAGACAAGTAGTCAAATTTGCATGATTGTCAATAGAAGTTTTCACCATACAAGTATGTGAGGTCATTTTTGTAGTCTTCAACTAAAAGTGAACGTAAATTAGGTAATTATAAATACTTACATTATGGCTTTCACATTCAACATGTTATCTAGTTACATAATGCATCAATGTGTTGTGTTTTTGGTATATAAATTCTTTCATTCTCATTTCACCTTCTATATTATTCCCCTTGTCTTAAATTTTGTATCGACTCATGTAAATATATAGCTAATTTACTTGTACATTTGAACATTACTTTTTATAGGTGTACCTTAGACAAGTAGTCAAATTTGCATGATTGTCAATAGAAGTTTTCACCATACAAGTATGTGAGGTCATTTTTGTAGTCTTCAAGTAAAAGTGAATGCAAATTAGGTAATTGTATATACTTACATTATGGCTTTCACATTCAACATGTTATCTAGTTACATAATGCATCAATGTGTTCTGTTTTTGGTATATAAATTCTTTCATTTTCATTTCACCTTCTATATTATTCCCCTTGTCTTAAATTTTGTATCGACTCATGTAAATATATAGTTAATTTACTTATACATTTGAACATTACTTTTTGCAGGTGTACCCTAGACAAGTAGTCAAATTTGCATGATTGTCAATAGAAGTTTTCACCATACAAGTATGTGAGGTCATTTTTGTAGTCTTCAACTAAAAGTGAACCCAAATTAGGTAATTGTATATACTTACATTATGGCTTTCACATTCAACATGTTATCTAGTTACATAATGCATCAATGTGTTGTATTTTTGGTATATAAATTCTTTCATTCTCATTTCACCTTCTATATTATTCCCCTTGTCTTAAATTTTGTATCGACTAATGTAAATAAATAGTTAATTTACTTGTACATTTGAACATTACTTTTTGCAGGTGTACCCTAGACAAGTAGTCAAATTTGCATGATTGTCAATAGAAGTTTTCACCATACAATAATATGAGGTCAATTTTGTAGTCTTCAACTAAAAGTGAACGCAAATTAAGTAATTACATATATATATATTTCTCATCCATCCTCTAAAGACACCCACTTGTACATCCCCTTAATTCATCCTTTTAGCTCCCCTTAAGCCATCCTCTTACATCCCCTTAAGCCATCAAGTTTTATCTTATACTTTGTAAATTGACTCGTGTACATCTCTCCAAGTAAGCTATCCTCTTTTGTATCCCCTTAAGACATCCTCTTCTAGCTCCCCTTTTAATTAATCCTCTTATACATCCCCTAAAGCAATTCTCTTATGTATCCCCTTAAGACATCCTCTTAGCTCCCCTTAAGCCATCATCTTACATCCTCTTTTGTGTTATCCAGTTACATATTGCATTAATATTTTGTGTTTTTGATACATATTCTTTCATTCTCATTTACATTCATTATTTCTTGGAGGTGTATCCTACAAGTAGATTTTTCCATGATTGCCACTACAAGATTTCATCATAATGTAAATGGTAGATCAATTTTGTAGTCATGTCAAACTAATAACATGGACATATAAGTTAATTGTATAGATATACTCATATGTTTAATAATGGACCTTTTTTTTTTTTGAGACTCCTTTTATGATCTATGTATTTAATTTTCACAGATTGAATATTATTTTATGATTGCCACAAATGATATTAGTGTAGAGGTTCAATAAGTATATAGTTTGTTTTTTTCCTATCATTTTTGTACCCACTTTAGCTATGTTTTGAGATGTGTTGATTTGGCATTATTTTTATATTATTTAAATGCACAAAAGTTGAAAAGACTTGTATAGAACCTATCCATCTACTCACTCTAACTCTCATTTATTCATGATTGTGTAGTAGTGTCATGATAGTTAAAGGGAAATAGTCCTAGGACAATTTGGATATTTGAAAATATTTAATATCACCTCTATGAATGCCATAGTCCTCTATATCCTTCAATCATTGTCTTAAATAGTCTAATGCTATCACCAATAAATATGGGACTGTGCTATCATATTACCTAAACAATAAAGTAATCATGTTAGTCAAGAGGTTTTCACAGTGATTGATGATCTTATATCATTCTAAATGGTCATATGCTAGTTAGATAGACATGTATTTATGGCAACAAGTGGCCTTCATGAAATTCATAAGAGGCTACCAAACCAATTATAGGATTGTCCTAATGAAACAAGAGAGGACTGTAAAATGCATAAGCGGTCATCCAAACACCTATATGATTGTCATAACAATCCCTAATAGCCACTTTCTTTCATGACCAATCAAAGATGTTATTAAGAACTTGAAGATAATCCCTAATACCCACTCAATAGAACTTCTAAGAGAATGGCCAATCAAACCAAGACAAGAATCTACATAGCAAAAGGAATCTCAAAAATAAAATAATTCCCTAGCACTAGAAACATTTTGAGTAATCATTATAAGGGATTAATGCACCAACATTGTCAACCAATAAGGTATAAAAGAGAAGATCTCAAGAGAATGTATAAATACAAGAAGAGATCACTTGGAGAAGGCTACTAAAGCTAAACACATGAAACTGGAAGTTCTAGAAAGAGCAGAAAATGGATTGTCAAAAATAGGAAAAATGAAGGGGCCTTGATAAGGTATATACTATCTATTCAAAAATTTGAAAAAATTATCTACAGATATTCACATGTACATATGAGAATCCATCAAAGCATAATTGAAAGTGGATTTTTGTAAGATGTATTAGTTGCAAGTGCTACTTCTGATCACCACAACCCTCACAAGAAATTATGCACAAAATCTCTCTTGAATAATTTCAAATTGTGATAAATTTTTTTGTAGCTTATATTATGTGGATAAGATTTGAATTTCCTTCTAGTTCTTCTAAAGAGTTAGTTTCTCTACAAGAATTGAATGCTTCATTTGAATCATGTTTTGAATGTTTTTTTAAGGAAGATTTTGTTTGGACACTATCAAAGTGAACCTAACATCCTTATCATTTTATCATATTTTGCAATTCACTTTACCATATGTAGCAAATTAGACTAGGTATGTTACCTTATGAAGAATATTAGTCCAAATTTTGTATTGAATTGCTCACATAGTGGGTTGAGCCTTACACCGTTGTATTTTGTAGGTTGTTTCAACTTTTGAAGAAAATTGTAATAGGTGCACTTATCTTTTGAAGAAAATCACTCTAGCTATTGCATTGGATTGCACACATATCGTTTTATTGCCAAATTAATTGTTGTATTATAGAGTATGTATGCTTGTGTACACTAGACTATTATAGTGAATGACCTTACTTTTTGATTATGCATGCATCTACATGAACCCCATCTTTAGTTCCAACATTGTTGCTACTATAACTAGAAAGTCTACTTTAACACATACATGAAGGGAAATGCAAGGTTTATCCTAGGTAAATTACCTTGTTATAAAGTGCCCTAAATTTTGGCTCAAGTTTTGCTAGAGAATGTCCTAAGTTTTATGAAGTTTGACCAAATTTTGTACAAGCAAAGCAACTTTTTCATCTTTCTTCTACTAGTAGTAGTGTATTTGGAGTTGGAAGAGCAATTAGAATCTATTAAAGTATGAAATATTGGAAAAAATAATAGACTTCAAAATTAGAGAATCCTTTTGCACATACAATGCAACCCTTATAGCTATGCTAAATGACATGCAAATAATTGTCCCATTGCACACTCCTCTTATGAGAAATGCAAAGATCATGGACTATTATGTGATTAACTACAATAGTCTAGAAATTAGTTTGAAACGGAAACAAAATGAAAATGTATAACTAACAACCCAAAAGCTTCCAAAATGATTTCCAAATGTCACTAAAGAAGAGTGAATTGCAATATGAATTATTAGGAGTAGCAACTAGAAGTTCTACTCAAAACATGTTTGAAGAACAAATCTAAAACTTGTGGATCATCAACTGTCACATTATAAACCCGCATAAAAAATTAGTTTGTTGCTTCACCATTGGATGGGCACTTTTTTGTCCTTTTTAACTAATGCAAATTGATTTATGATTATTATTCAATCCAATCACAATTAAATTCTAACATTTTCTAACAAAAATAAATAAATGAAAAATAAAAACTTTCAAGAAAATAATTAATTTTTCATAATTAGTCACCCATTAAAATTGAATTGAAAGATAAACTAATCCATTCTTATTATCATAATTAAATTCTTCTCTCATATCCCAAATTTAGATATAATCTATTAGATAATTATAACACCAAACTTATCTATTAGATAATTGTAACACCAAACCTATCTATTCCACCATGTAAATTAACTTAATTTAAGTTTGTGAGGTGATGTATTAGAATTTTGAATTTTGAATATAAATATAAATGAAAACATTTAATTAATTTTGGTAGTTAATAGATTGTTCACTATTTCAGTTATAACTATTGAACCATAATGCATAATCACTTCTTAAATTAAAAAATGTAGTAGAGAGAAATCTTCTAACATGTCTCAATTAAATAATTTATAATCTAGAAGTGAACAATGAAGCATATTTAACATATTATCTAACATACTAAAATGTTCAAGCATATAGTCAATAATATATACATATGTAGATCTATCTAGATAAGTCCATGAAATACTATAAAATATAGGTAGGACCCATGAAATGTGTACTAAAACATCTACTCATAGTCAGCATATAAATAAATACAAATCATAGTTCATGAAATACTGAAATATATCTAGAAGTACATGTAATAGCAAGTTCAACATGTATATAGTCAAAGTCCTGGCACGACATGTATAAAAAAAATGTACATCATACAGTTCAGTCTATGAAATAAATATCTATGTCAGGTATGCTCATCACTCAAGTTCAAATTTGAAAGAGGCCTCTTTCTTCCTCATGAAATAGATGGATCTACCTCATGCTGTACACAAGAGAAAGAAACTTGGAATCAGATTTAATTTTTTTTTAAATGACACATACATGTGCTTCTAAAATGTAAATTTCATTTTGAATTTCATTTGATTGAAGATTTAATTTAATTTATAAAATACTCATATTAAATATTTAAATCTAGACTTTAATGTATGATTAAATTACCATATGATGTTGGTCATCTCCTCCCACATTTTGTTGCCCAAGTGATCGTAAAGCATCAGGTGTTAATTCCTAGATTTTCAAATTTAAAACACTCAAGAATTAGGTTACGATCCAAATTTAATTTAATTTATAAAAAATATGAAATTAAATATTTAAATGTAGGCTTTAAAGTGTGCATTTAAATTACCGTGCAATCATGCTCATCTACTCCCACATTTTGTTGTCCAGGTGGTATAGTTGTTTCATCTTCTTGACCAAAAGTTTGACCTACTAATTCCTAGAATTTCAAATAAAGCAAGTTTGAAATAAGTTAGAATTTATTTAGCATATAAAGACCTAGAAATTGTACATAGAAAATTTAGTAAAGTTTAGGACATCAAAATGTGTGGATGGCTCATGAAATTATCCCTAACTAGCAACCTGACCAATAGTCACACTCATATCATCCTGCACTTACATATATATGGGTGCATATATAAATTTATGTAAACTCAAAAAAGAAACTTAGTACAAAATTAGTACAATTTTTTAAAACACACACTAGGGAATACTCAGGCATAACAACTGACGATGGACGATCAGTGTAAGAAACACTTGAGCCACGTGGTTGGTCAGACATGGGAACTACCACGTGACCTGAGCCTCGCTGCAATAGTAATGTTTCACATACGTGTACATAAAGTTATTTATTTATTTATACACTTGTTAATTTAAAATATAATATTGATAAGTTTCAAGAAGAAAATTTAAACTAGAATTAGATACATATGGTTTTAGGGTTAAGATATATTGTTTTACCCCTTAAGGTGTGCCAATCTCTATAGCTATCGATGCAAAACTCAATGTATCAAATCATGATGTGGCCCTAGAGTGACTTGAGATCTGTACAACAAATAGTTCACAATTATATATTAATTCATTCAATTATTTATATAAATTTTGATACGTTCAAATTATGCACTTGAAATATTTAATAAAATGTGGTTAATGTACCTATGTAGGATTATCATTCGAATATAGTAGATCCAAGTATGACTCCACTTTTGTTGTAGCTGCAGCTTATGTGGATGGAGGAGCAGGACCATAACACAGTTGATTGCAATTTGTACACAAATGTGCCCCTGACATGCTTGAGGCTCTATGATGAGATGCATCAACTCCTCCATGATGCTCTCCACCACTGAATTCATCTGCCATGTGGGCAGCTTGTTCAGTGAGATTGCCCGAGAGTCTACTCAATGCTCCTAATGTCGACAACACTGCCTGGTGCTGAATAGGTGCATGAAATGTGGGAAAAATAGGAGCAACCATAGGAGCAGAAGGAACAGGTCGATTGGGGTCAACTCATGCCCCTGGTCTGTATTGTGGCATGCCACGACCAACACCCTAAAATTCTCTCATATCAAAATAATTGGATTTTTTACCCAATTGAAACTCCACCCATAATTTTCTCAAAAAATATAGCGGTACCTCATAATTAGCATGTGGTGGGTGATCAAACACCATCCACCACCAATCCCGAAAATGTCTCGAAATCACCTCAAGCCTACACCACTTAATTGATATTCTTTTTTTTTTTGCAGCTATAGGTTGATTAGTTTTTGGGTGACAAAAAAATGGGGCTAATGTTTGTTTTGTTATGTGGAGATCATGGATGTATTTATATGAAAGACCATCTGCATAGAATTGCCTCCTCTCCTCCCACTAAAGGTGAAATCTATTTAGGTCTGCATTGATAGACCTAACAGAATCAATAATGGTTTGAATTGAAGATGCAAACCGAACCACATGAGGAGGCATCAAGTGAGGTTGATTATTAATCAAATTAATGTTTTCCTCAATTGCATTAATATTTTCATTAATGCTTTTCTGCAATTGGGCCTCATCAAGTGGAGGGGGTGGGGGGTTTTGAGGTGGAGGGGATGGGGGGTTTTGAGGTGGATCACGGGGTGGGGGGTTTTCATAAAGAATGTCATCTATTAAAAATTCATCTAGACTCTGGTCATCCATTAGATGTCTCCTGCAAATTTCCAAATACATCCATATGAAAAACTTACAAATGTATAATTTCACAAATATATACATATTGAAAACTTATAAACAAATATCTATAAATTTAAACTTAATCTAATAGATCTATAAATGAAAGTTTAAAATATCCATGAATTTAGAGAGCAAGTAATACTTGAAAATTAAGCATGCACAAGTTTATCATATAATATGATCAAATGATGATGCCTCAACCCTAAATATATCTTGTATACCCTTATTTAATCTATCTTCTCAAACACATCTCCCATGCACAGTTTGTCATTGTCATTGAAAATCAAAGGACTTCAAAAAGAAGCCAACAACTTATTAAAAGGTCATGCACCTACTACTTGAATAAAACTACTCTACTATTAAAATAATGAGATTGATATTTCATGCAATGTAAGAGTTCTAATGCTTGGTTTAACCCTCTATCTCTTCCATTCAATCACACCACCATTTTCCTAAGTGATTGCTTTACCTTCACAATTTAAACAACCATGATAATCTTGTGAAGGAAAGATTTAGGAAGGACAAAGGTGGCTTTTTCACATAAGATGGGGTTAGCACAATATTAACGGTTTTACAAGGGGGTAAAGGGGGATAAATTAAAGGGAAATTAAAGGTAAGGTTAGGATATTGAATAGGGATAAAAATTAGATGAAAATGGACATATAGGAACTCTAAATGTAAGACCGTGGGAACAGCATAGGAAAGGGGAACATGGATGGCTAGGGGTGATTTAGGCTAAGAAAAAGGGGCCAAAATGACAGAAGACACACACAAACATGTTAAGGCTGATATGGACACAAAAACATAATAAGGAATTTGTAGGGTGTACATTTATTTCATTATAACATGCATATGCATGCTTGTGTACATCTTATTGTGAGGTCTTGTAGGTTTATTCATGGTTTCTAAGAACTTATTCATATTTCTTCATTTCTTTTTAATTATCTTGTTAGAGAGACCTCAAGGATCACCCTCCAAGGTTCTGCAAATCTTGAAAAAGAAGAGGGGATACCATACCCTATGACTTGGCTCAAAGTTGTTCTCTCCTTGTCGATGTTTCATATTCTCTACCTGAGATATTTTATTCCCCTTTTCTTAGTTTGAGTAATATTTCTAGAAGAGAGGAATTATATTTTTAGTAGCAAACAAAATGTAAAGATGCATCAAATTTACATGCTTTTGTGGGAGAAATACATACACAAGACAACTTAAATCTCATTAAGACAAATGCCTGGACTAAAAGCCTAATCAAACAAACATGAAACCACAGTGTATAATATTTCCAATCACTTGTCAATGTAGGGTTTACCAAAGCAACAAGGCACATAAGAAACATAAAAATTTGCACTTTGGGGCATGGGCCAACAACCCCCTAGGTCTAACCCCATGCAACTAGTAATATGCAAGGGCTCATCACTAAACATTAGACTAGGCTAGTAATGACATGATAGATGGGTATGCATGTAGATGAGTTAATAACTTTTGAATAATGTATTTCTTTTCAATGTCACTCATGGTAAGCTAACTCGTTGGAACTCAACACTTGATGAATGAAAACATGAAAGATCCACCTACAAGTTTATAGGAATCAAAAGTGGGATGAGAAATACAAGCATGGACAAATCGTGGAATTCTACATAGCATAAGATAATAGAAATGTGGATAATGAAAGTTACAAAATACAAGAATAATGTGACTAGGTCTATGAAATTGCTATAGGCAAGAAGGTGAGGGTAGACAAGAGAAAAATATACTATGAAAAATATGAGAATATATGAGTAGGACATATGATGGAATATAAAACATGGAAATACAAGTAGGATATATATATTACCAAAAGGGATTTATCAATATCAACAAAATCTATTCCTTCTAGAATTCATAAATGAAGGGTACATCACTAGGTACATCTATGGCCATGTGATAGAGTCTTAGTGAGGAGATGAGAATTGATAATGTAATAGAAGATGGTCATAATATACACATATCATGTGGAAATCTATGATAGTAAGATACATGTATGAGTCATAGGGGGATCAATAACACTATATAAAGAGAATTATGATAGCAATCGTAACAATAAGATATGATGATAGAGATAAATAGGAGAGGAATAAATGACTTATTGTCACATAGATGATATAAATAATGAATGTATAATATGTATAAGAAAGATATATATAGACAATAAGAGATGATTGAGATAGGAGATGGTGGCACAAAAAAGAGGCAGATAGAGAGGTGCAATGATCTACTATAGGATATATGGGAAATGAAAACAAAGGGTTCTGGTGCCTGATGGAGTCAATCCTAATAATACATAAAATGGTACTATGAATATAGACTCATCATTGTCTAGAACAACACAAGCATGGGGAAGAAAATTGTAGGATAAAAACACAATATATGACAAGGGCTAAAGTGGATAAATGTGTTATATTTAGGTCAACATGAAGAGGTCCCTAATGCTTTACATCCTCCTTAAACATGTCAAGGAAGGATAGGGATAATAGGTACAAAAAAGAATCAGGGTAAGAAACAAATAGAGGAAAGAAAAGGAGTACCAAAAAATACATCATACGCTATCCCCCAAGTGTTGGCATGTATAATAGCTCATCCACATAACAAGGGACAATAAACACAAACATAAGAATAAGGATGAGAGAATATATGTACAAAAGTAGGGTAGAGAAAGAGACATCTAAGGATCACAACCAAGTGGGAATTTATTAGCCATAAGATCATCATGCTCTAAATCAACATTTAAAGATGTTGTAAAACTAGCTATCTATGTCAAGACAAGCAGTAAAGATGAATGAAAATGGTGGATTGTGGGAAAGACTATCAAGCATACTATTAGGTGGTGGTGGAAAAATGTGTAGTGTGGATGATGTCTCAACAATGGTGGTTACAATGGAATTAATAGGAGGAAAAGAATGCTCAAAGTAGAGAGAATCTAAGAGATGGAGAACTGTGTAGTCAATGGGCATGGCATGGGATTCAAATGAAACTATGGGATCCAGGAAAAGCAATAATAGTTGTAGAGGTCATAAATGGAATATTAGTAAATGATGATGAAGATATATAGTAAAGTAATTATAAGATATTTTTATTAGTAGTTTGCATTTTTAGGAGGATGGAAGAGTGGCTTGTTTGGAATTTCAAGTCAATTCAATATAAAATTTTGTTTGACCACAACAATTCAATTCATAAAGCTTCTTTTGAATGCTATTATGCTTCCGTTAGAAGTCATTGAAAAGTTGAATGCATTCGAATCATACTCACACAGTTAAATCTTTATAATTTGGTTTTTTAGGGTTTATAGTTTAGGTTTTTAGGGTTTGTAGTACAACATGGTTTTAGGGTTTATCAAAACATACAATCACAAAAAAATCATAAAACTCTAATAACAAGTGAAACCCTAATTTTCATTTTAATCCTACAATCACAAAAAAAAACATAAAAAACAAGTTAAAAACTAGCAAACAACCAACTTGGAGGAGCTCAGTAGTGACGAGGTGGCGGGAGGAGGTGTCAGGGCAAAAAAACTCTGGAGTTGTGCTAGTAGGGCCTTCAACAACGCATACCCATTCTTTGGTTGTCGCTGTAGCTGTCGGCGTCGCTGGAGGTGGAAGAAAATAAGCTCGCAGGGCTGTTTTTTAAAAATATATACATTTTTGAAAACAGGTACCCATTTAGTAACATGCACCCGAAGCTAAACGGGTACCCGTTTAGGCTCGAGTACCCGTTACTAAACGGATACCCATTTAGGTTTGGGTGCCCATTCCTAAATGGGTACCTGTTTCTTAGAAAATGGGTACCCATTCCTGTCAAGAATTTTTTTCCCTGTGCGACTTCCCCTACATGTGGACCGAGTTTCTTGCTTTTACCCTGGAAGCCCAAGGCAAATCCAAGCCAAAGGCTTGGAAATTACCAAGGCAAAGAGTAACGCGAGCACATTCTAATGCTCTCTCTCTCTCTCCCTTTCAAATCAAATTTGCAGGTATTTTTTACAAATTATTTTTGTGTAATTTTAATCCAAGGAAATGCACAATTGAAAAAAAAGAAGCAACCATTTTCATCACTAGTCCATGGTTGAAAGGAAAGATCTTTACAGATTCTGTTAAGTGTATTCTTGGTTGATTCAATACATTATTGTTATGTCAAGTTATAAAGCTAGACAATATTATTCACTTCAGTATGGATAAAATTAGTCACTCACTAATAATATGTTTCTTACATTTATATAAACAAGACTCATTTTCATCAACCCATATTTCCCCTCGGCTTCATCTGAGATTGCAAGAACATGGATAAGAATGAATGTTACAACTTGGCAGTGGCCCAAGATATTGATATTACATCACTTATCATGTGGGATTCTAAAATATTCCTTACAGTTGAAAAAGGCTTTGCTTTGAAACTTCAAAAGTTGTTTTACATTTCTTCTATGAACAATTTTCTTCACAGGTGCATATTTGACAGTAATTTTTGGCCCATTACAATGAAAATGAAAATCAAGGTTTTTCCAACATGTCTTAGTACCTTTCTCAAACAAGCTCAATAAGTTGGCGATTCAAGGGTTCAATAATCAACACACAACCGGCTAATAGATTTGATAAAAAAAATAGTAACATTACAAAAGTCTAAATTTTTTTACATCAGTAAATATTGAAGGTAGAAATAATCATGGGAAATATGTTAAGAAATAAATTTTCTACCATTCATGTTCCATGGTTTTTTTTTCCTAGTACAAGGTAGCCCATAAATCACCCATTAAAGGAATAACATCTCTTTATCTTTTTCGGATTGTTTTTCCTTTTTAGTAGCATATATTTGTTATGTAGGAAAAAGGTGGAAGATGGGATTGATGGTTTGTTTGATTAGATCTTCCTTTCACTACATACATTCAAGGATATTTAACCGAGTTGAATCGCCACTTCTATAAGAGCACTCAACTATCAGGTTGGTTGTCACTTGGAATGATAAGGAAATTTGGAATGTGTTCATTAATTGATTAAACCTTAGCCTGATTAAGTCCAAAACCCTAATTATGCAAAATCATAAACAAACAGAAGAAACCTGATAAATCCTCGTACTGAGATAGACTAAACACATATTAGATATATACTAGATTTTGAGTTCTGGAGTACAGAAAAGTCAGGGGCTAAAGAGCGGGTACCCAAGCCCAAGGTGCTTCTTTTCTGAGGGCTTTGAGATCTTTTCTAACACTGACTACAACAATTTCAAAGATTCTCTATGACATGAAATTGAGAGGCAAAAGAGTGGGTGTACAAGCCCTTCCTGAGATATTCACTAGTACAAAAAGTGCAATATATTACTAAAAAAACTACTAAAACCTGCTTATAAATGACCAAACATGGTCATGTGACCATTAGTAGTTTATTGCCAGTCATTTATAACACGACCAAATTGATGACTAAACCACTTTTAGTCATTTATTAGTTGTTTTGATTGATCGATTTGGTAGTATATTTAGTTATTGATTGTTGTAATCTGGTCACTTATTTAGTCATTTTTTATTCACTAATATATTTAGTCATTGATTGTTGTTAATTGGTCACTTATTTAGTCATTTTTATTCACTAATTTTTGTCCATTGGTAGTGTATTTAGTCATTAATTTTAATCATCATTTTGATCAATTTGGTAGTATATTTAATCATTTTTATTCACTGATTTAACATTGGTCATATATTTAGTCATATTTATTCACTGTTCACTGATTTCTGTCAATTGGTAGTATATTTAGTCAATTTAATTATTAATTAACATCAATTAGTAGTATATTTTGAAGCTTGCATAATGAAACAGCTTTGAGAAGGTAAGAAAAGCTTGTTTTATTGATAAATAAAATGCTTACAAACAACATACACATCTGAAAATAAGTTACAATGCTTTCTCTTTGCTAAAAAAACCTTCATGGTTACAATACATAGCTCAAAGAATGAGCAAGAAACTAATTTTCTGAGTATCAATGAGCATAGAAGCACAAAGACATTCATAGATGTCTTCTTCACAAATCCATGACTATCCCATGAAGCTCACTATCCTAGTTCAAGATCACATTGTCATCTCTATAAAGATCTTGTCTCATGTACCCAACTTGCTCTAATTCATAAGCTGCCACTATGAATTGTTACCTGTAGCAATAAACTATCCTTATCTCTGATAGCTACTATTTTAGCCTTGTTAGGCCACTCTTACCATAAGGCAATTAGGTTATTGTTAGAATTTGGAAATTGAAATAGGGGATAGGTTTGGATCTATTGTATTAATTCTCAGCATTAGAGATCCAATGACAGTGAATGCATATACTTGTGGTTACCAATGTGGGAAAGGCCCCTGAATAGTTTGACATGCATATGTTATAAGCTTCTTGAGAGTCCAAAAATCTAGACTGTAGCATGGTGATTACTATCAAGAGGAAGACAGTCTTAAGACTTCCTTAAACCCTCTTTCTAACTAATAACTCTTCCACAGAAGACAAGAAAATGTATCAAATAACTCATTTATCACCTCCTCATTGCCAACATATTCATCATCCATCTCCAACTGCTTCAATACTTGACAGGCTAACAAGAGACTAGTACAGTATGCTACAAAAGAAAACGAGAGATGCATAAATATCCACTATAACAAATAGAAAGAGTACTAGAAGTAGATAAGTCATTAATGCATGCACAATAAAGTATGCTAGAAGCCCTAAGATTTTCTCAAAAAGGATAATATACAAACAAACCTGCTCATTGTGCAACTCATGTACAAATTCTAATATTTTTAGAATTCATTCCACCAGGAAAAAATAGCCTTAACCAATAACAAAAATTAGAAACTTTTCATATTTAGTGCAGAAAAATAAAGGAAAATTAATAATTACTAAAGGTTTAATTTCCCTACAGCACATGACTTTAATGGTTTTGACACAGATTTCAAAACACACTAATAGGAAAATGATCAGATGAAAATATAAGTGGGCATTTTATAGAGGCAATAACTAATAAATAATATATCCAATATTCAAAATGGTTAGATTTTAACACAGCTCCAAGATAAAAGCACAATTCATATTCAATTTCATAAAATGATCTATTTGAAAGCATTTTATTTAAATATCCTCCATTTCAATTATTAAATAGTCACTAGCAATTTTACACCTCATTCACAAAAAAAATGGTAAATATTGTCCTACTTTTATTGCTCAAAATTGACCTATTGAAGCAATTGAAATAGTTAAAATCACAAATGTAAATGGAAATATTTTGAAATAACATTAAAAAAATGGAAGCTTCATATTTTGATACTTGGCCAGTAACTCTTTCAACATGTGTTGTAGTTAATTTAAGTCTTCACACTGCTTCACCCAATCTTGGGCACCATCTAAACTGTTGATGATATCTTGGGATACACTTTTTCTCTGCATGTTATGTATGAAGTACCTCAGTTTATATTTAGTAGTGTAAATTTCTTTGACCCATTTGTCCTCCACTTGAAAACATAGTGCATTGGCAATTGTTGTACCCACTTCCTCTTTGCTCGCTCTCTACCTCTACTCATTTTAACAAATTATAATGCAAAATGTGGAAGCATCGACAAGGCATGTGAACTATTTGGCAGAATGCCTCAAAGAGATGTTATCTCATGGAATGCAATGGCTGCAGGATATGCATAAAATGGATTTGTTGAAAAGGATTTAGAAACTTTCAAGCAAATGCAATTAGCAGGTGTAAAGACAAAATCGACAACCTTTGCCAGTATACTCCCTGCCTGTGCCAAAATGGGAGCTTTGGAACAAGGTATGGACATCCATCAAAGCATGAAGGATAGAGGAATTTTGTCATTTGTTGTAGTTGCAACTGCATTGAAAGACATGTATGTAAAATGTGGAAGCATTGACAAGGCATGTGAATTGTTTGGCAGAATGCCTCAAAGAGATGTCATCTCATAGAATGTAATGGTTGCGAGATATGCACAAAATGGATTTGTTGAAAAGGCTTTAGAAACTTTCAAGCAAATGCAATTAGTAGGTGTAAAGACAAATTCGACAACCTTTGCTAGCATACTCCCTGCCTGTGCCAAAATGGGAGCTTTGGAACAGGGTATGGACATCCATCAAAGCATGAAGGATAGAGGAATTTTTTCATTTGTTGTAGTTGCAACTACCCTAGTAGACATGAATGCAAAATGTGGAAGCATTGACAAGGCATGTGAACTGTTTGGCAGAATGCCTCAAAGAGATATCATCTCATGAAATGCAATGGTTGCAGGATATGCACAAAATGGATTTGTTGAAAAGGCTTTAGAAACATTCAAGCAAATGTAATTAGTAGGTGTAAAGACAAATTCAACAACCTTTGCTAGCATACTCCCTACCTATGCCAAAATGGGAGCTTTGGAATAGGGTATGGACATCCATCAAAGCATGAAGGATAGAGGAATTTTGTCATTTCTTGTAGTTGCAACTGCCCTAGTAGACATGTATGCAAAATGTGGAAGCATTGACAAGGCATGTGAACTGTTTGGTAGAATGCCTCAAAGAGATGTTATCTCATGGAATGCAATGGTTACAGCATATACATAAAATGGATTTGTTGAAAAGGCTTTAGAAAATTTCAAGCAAATGTAAGTAGTAGGTGTAAATCCAAATTCGACAGCCTTTGCCAACATACTCCCTGCCTGTGCCAAAATGGGAGCTTTGGAATAGGGTATGGACATCCATCAAAGCATGAAGGATAGATGAATTTTGTCATTTTTTGTAGTTGCAACTGCCCTGGTAGACATGTATGCAAAATGTGGAAGCATTGACAAGGCATGTGAACTATTTGGCAGAATGCCTCAAAGAGATGTCATCTCACGGAATGCAATGGTTGCGGGATATGTACAAAATGGATTTGTTGAAAAGGCTTTAGAAACTTTTAAGCAAATGCAATTAGCAGGTGTAAAGCCAAATTTGGTAACCTTTGCCAGCATACTCCCTGCCTGTGCTAAAATGGGATCTTTGGAACAGGGTATGGACATCCATCATAACACAATGGAAGGGGGATTTTTGTCAGACATTATAGTTGGAAATGCTTTGGTAGACATGTATGCAAAATGTGGAAGTATAGATAAGGCACGTGAACTGTTTGATGGAATGACTCAAAGAGATGTATGCAAAATGTGGAAGTATCCATAAATTACCATGATTTTCCTTGTTGAAAATGCAATTCAGAATAAACCCCGTTGTTAGAAAACGGGAAGCATTTCCAGGTCACAAATGCTAAAATTGTCAAATAGACTGAACTGCATTGAAATAAACAACAGGGCAGTCCAACATAAACAATGTCAGTCTACATATAACTTTGCTACAATTATTGATGTAAGCATGGGGTAATAACAACAATGGTAACAAGACTTTGACTCAACATGGACTCAGTGAGACTGGTTTTTGAACTTGCTCTCAAATTCAGCAACAAAAGATCAGCAATTTAAAAAAAATAATAATATGTCCAAAAACATTTTCAATGGTTTTTTATCTTTAATTATTTTTCAATTTTCTGTTATTTCTAAGTCTTGCAGACCCAGTAAGTCTCTCATAGAGCTCACAAGTCCCAATAGGTAGACTTGGCTGAGTCTGCAAGTTGGATTTGCAAACTTGTCTGAGGTAGCACAATTTGTGAGTCAGTAAGTACTTGCAGACACTTGTCAAACCTCATAACTATGCACACAACTCATAAGTCTATGACAGTAGCAAAATTTCAAGTACTGATGATATTTCTTCCTGATCTACAATCCATCTTTCTCAGCCTACTTGCAGCCAGTATAGACAAGTACTGCTTTGAACTGGTGATAAAGTGTATGACTATAATTTGAATAGAGATTTGTTAGCAATTATGTTAAGATCAAATTTGACTAGAGTAGATGAAAATGTTGAAGTATGTACAATTTGATAATAGGTTGACATAATTTCAATAAAATAATTTATCGTGAATAATTCTTAATAAGCAACTATGGAGAGAAACTAAAATTCCTACAAATCTAACACAGATGATTTTGTCAAATTATGTCAACCCATTATCAAATTGTGTACTTCAACATTTTCATCCACTCTGGTCAAATTTGAGCTTCACAGAATTGCCAACAAATCTCTGTTCAAATTTGCAATAGGATATAGAAATCCATCAAAGCATAAAGGATAGAGAAATTTTGTCAGCTGTTGTAGTGGCAACTACCCTGGTAGACATGTATGCAAAATGTGGAAACATAGACAAAGCATGTGAACTATTTGACAAAATGCCTCAAAGAAATGTGGTCTCATGGACTGCAATGATTGCAAGATTTGCACAAATTGAACTTTTTGAGAGACTTTAGAAACTTTCAAGAAAATGCAATTGGCAGGTGTAAAGCTAGACTCCACAACCTCTGCCAGCATCCTCCCTACTTGTGCCAAAATGGGAGCTTTGGAATAGGGTATGGACATCCATCAAAGCGTGAAGGATAGAGGAATTTTGTTAGATGTTGTAGTTGCAACTGCCTTGGTAGACATGTATGTAAAATGTGGAACCATGGACAAGGCACATGAACTATTTGATAGAATGCCTCAAAAAAAATGTGGTCACATGGATTGCATAGAGAGAGCTTAGAGAGATCCTCCTGATCGACTGCAATATAAAGGAGGAAAGAAGAATAAAGAGAGGTGTAAGTAATGCAGCCGTGCAGGATGAACCTGCTTAGAAATTCAAGGAAGACATCAGTTGGGTATTTCATTTGGCATGATTACTGCCTTGTCTACTTATCTCTATACAGTCTAGGCTCCCCTGTAGCCCCGCAAGGACCAGGGTATGAGGGCACGGGATGGCGAGCTCTCCCTGCATCCCAATGAAGGAACTTATGTGTGTGCATGGGGATGCTGGAAGAGCAAAAATGTGGTCTCATGGACTACATAGAGAGATCTTAGAGAGATCTCATATGATTGAGAAGGTGGCATGACACTTTCATGGTATGTACAATGATTTGAATGGTAGTGTGTTCTTATTGTTAGCCTCCTGATCGACTACAATATAAAGGATGAAATAAGAATGAAGAGAGGTGTAAGTAATGCAGCCATGCAGGATGAACCTATTGCAAGTATGGGCCTAACCAGTGTTGTCATTGATGTCAACATACTCCTGTTGCATTGATGTCAAGGATTGGATGAGTTGTATGCTGAGGATATTGAGAAAATTAGTCTTATCAGGAACAAAGAAGAACAGTGAAGATAGTGAAGTGAAGATCCTACCTAAGATGAAGATCAAAGGATGCACATCAAAGGGTTTATAGATATGTGTCTAAAGGTGATCTAGGAAAGATTTGAGAGGTCCGCATGAAGATTTGAAGAAGTTATGGCCATATGAGTAAAACTGGTTCTGGCAGATGTTCAGAGGTGACAGAGGGACACAAATAGGTCTGGTGAGATCCGAAAATGAAATATCTTGTTCTGCAGATTTGGTGGAGTGTTTAGGAAGTCCATGTGAATTGACAACTCAATTGGTTCATGGTCTGGAGGTCTGCAAGTATCTATTCCAATATGACAGTGATGATAGACTATGTTCTTGAGGTTCCAGATGAAGGAGAGAATGATTTTAGTAAGCAAAAGCAGTGTGGATGTTCTTGGTGATTCAGGCAAGCTTGTGGGGGGTCTTTGGATTGTATCCAGTTCGTGTTGGTGGTCCACATTGAAGATTGAGCTCATAATTGAAGAATTACTTCTGGATGATGATGTTCTTCCTAAACTTGGCCGACCGGATGATTTACACATCTTGTGGATGATCTTGAAGATGTTTTGCGAAGCATGGCATGTTCCTCAAAGAAGATTGAAATCCTAGATCCGTGTGGCCGATAGTGTAGTGATTCATATGAAGTCTTTTGTAATAAATCAAGTTGTATTTGTGTATTTTCTCTGTAAAGTATGCCGACTTTGATTATCCCAAGTCGATGTCTTATATAAATAAAAGTTGTGAAGTCATTGCAAAAGTATCTTGGTGGAGATGAGAGTGTGGTAGAGAGGAGAAGAGTGAAAGACAAAGAAGAAGTGTTGAGCTTAAATGGAATTGACTCAAGCATGGTGAAGATGCTATTCTTTAGTTCAAGTATGTAATATTTATTATTCTTTAGATAGTGTGTCTCCTGTAGGCAGTGGGCCTCTTGTGAGCAGTGTGCTCGGGTAGTGAGCCCTAATTGGCATGTGCCATCTTGTTCTTCTTATTCTTTTAACAGACAATACAATCTTGGGTTAGTCACCCTGTGGTTTTTCCCTTAACCGGGTTTTCCACGTTAAATTCTTGGTGTCATATGTGTTAATGTGTTTCTTCTCTTGAATTGTTGTATTGTGTTTTCATGATTGATTTATTATTATGCTACTGAATTACAAGAAGGATTTAAGTGGTTAATAAAAGGAAAGTTTTGGGACAACTGATTCACCCCCCTCTTAGTTGTCTGTCTTGAAACTAACAATTGGTATTAGAGCCAATTTCCTCTAAAAGGATCTTAACCACTTGAGGAGATCTAGGATGTCTTCCTACAAGAAGGATAGTCCGAGGCTTGATGGAACCAATTACACTCTTTGGAAAAGCTGCACGGAATGTCACTTGCAATGTATGGGAATGTAATATTGGATCATGGCTTCAAAGAAGTATGTTTTTCCTAAGGATGGTCTAACAAGTATAGATGAAATAAAAGATGCTGAAGACAATCTTCGGGCTAAGGAAGCTTTACTAAGTGCCTTATCTGATTTCGAATTGACAAATGTCATAGATCTAAAAACTGCATATGAGATTTGGGAAAAATTGGAACTTCTACATGAAGGAGACAAATATGTTAAATGTGCCAAGCTACAAAGTCTGAAAGGAAAATTCAAAAACCTAAAGATGAATGAAGATGAAAATATCACTACATTTATGCTAAAAGTAAATGAGCTTGTTTGTGGCATTAGGTGTGCTGGTGGAATCTTGGATGAAAATGAGATTGTTGCCAAAGTTCTTAGATCCCTACCCCCTTCTTACAAATACAAGGTTGCTGCTATTGAAGAATTCAAATCTTTTTCAAATATCACAAGGGATCAATTGGTTGGAAAATTAGCTGCATTTGAATTGGCCAAGTTTGGAGATGCACCCCCCAAGACTGAATCTACATTCAAAGCTACTACCTCTGCAAAAGGCAAACAAAAGTTTGATCTAGGAGAGAACTCCTCAAAGAAACTATCATGGTATGAAAAAGAAAGAAAAGATCTAAAATAAGATGAAAGTAGAATCTACTCAACTTGAAGCCCTTATTGCAAAAAGACTACCAAGAGGATTTGGTAAGTATGAAGGAAAATTACCCTTCAATTGTGTCAACTGCAATAAGAATGGTCATTTTGCCTCAAGGTATCCAGAAAGATTTTCAAGGACAAATCCAAATAGATCAAGATTCCAAAAGAAATGTTACTATGTTCATGAAGATGATGATGATGAAGGAGTAATAGATGATGAATCAGAGATAGGAAACCAATCTGGAAGTGACTGGGTGTTTATTGCCATCAAGGAAGAAGATCCAATGCCCTATGAATCTGTCAATCATAAAATGATAGAAAGAGCTCTGGCTGCCCAAGTTGAAGAAAAGGATGACTGGGTCATTGACAGTGGATACTCCCACCATATGACAGGTGACAAAAATAAGTTTATAGATTTGGAAAGATATGAAGGAGGAGTTATAAAATTTGGTGATAATTCTGCTGGCAGAATCAGAGGTAGAGGAACTATTTCTTTTGATGGAAAGAACAAAACTAGTAATGTACTGTATGTTGAAGGTCTAAAGCACAATCTTCTCAGTGTTGGACAGTTGGTGGACAAAGGCTATGATCTCTAATTCAAAAATGGAAAATGTAAGATCTTTGAAAGTTCTGGAACAGAGACTGAATCCGATACTCAAACAAGAGGTAACATCTTCCACTTGGTTGGTACTAACAAAAGTTGTTTATTTGTTCAAATTGATCAGAATTGGTTGTGGCATAGGAGAATGTGTCATGTGAATTTTGATAATATCATCAAGATAAGCAACACTTAGGCTATAAGAGATCTTCCAAGACTGGTGAAACCTACTAATAGTTTGTGCAAAGAATGTCAGTTGGGTAAGCAGAGCAGAATCACATTCAAAAGTAAGGAACAATCTTCTACCAGATTATTGGACTTAGTACATACTGATCGACCGGCAAGAATCAGGAGTTTGCAAGGTGATAGATACTTCATGTTATTAATTGATGACCACTCCCGAATGATGAGGGTGACTTTTCTGAAATAGAAATCTGAGGCTCTTGAGAAATTCAAAATATTCAAAGCTATGGTAGAGAATGAAACTGGATTAAACATAAAATGTCTTAGGTCTGATAGAAGTGGAGAATTTACATCCAGAGAGTTCCTAGAATTCTATGAAAAACATGGGATAAAAAGACAGTTATCTGCTCCAAGGACTCCACAACAGAATGGAGTAGTGGAGAGAAAGAATCAGACCATCTAGGAAGCATCTAGAACCATGATGATGGAAGCTAATGTTCCTCAGATCTACTGGAGAGAAGCTGTAAGCACTGTTGTCTATACTCTTAATCGAGTACAAATCAGAAGCAATACTGGTAAGACCCCTTATGAACTCTGGTTTGACATCACTCCCACTGTGAAGTATTTCATAGTCTTTGGTAGCAAATGTTACATTAAAAGAGATGAAGACCTTGGCAAATTTGATGCTAGAAGTGATGAAGGAATATTCTTGGGTTATTCTACTCAAAGCAAAGCATACCAATGTTACAACAAGAGATTAAGGAAGATTATAGAAAGTACAAATGTGAAGGTTGATGAAGGTATTGAAAAACCCTCAAGGTTTTATGAATATGAAGAAGATGATCAGAATGATGTTTTGGTCCAAGAAGTCCAAGCCCCTTCTGAAATTTAGATCCAAACTAATCTAGAGAATCAGGAAGAAGAGATAAGTTTGAATGAACCTGTTCAAGAAATAGAACTACAAGAAATTCCCAAAACTCCCAAGTATGTAAGACTGAATCACTCTGAAGATTAGATCATTGGTGATAAAAGTAAAGGTGTTCAAACAAGAAGAAAGATTTCTCAAGGCTCAGAAAAGTATTGTCTGATTTCAAAGATTGAACCAAAAATAGTGAGTGAAGCATGCAATGATGAAGGCTGGACTAAAGCAATGAAGGAAGAGCTGATGCAAATTGAGAAAAATCACACTTGGGATCTCATTCCTAGACCTAGAAACAAAAATGTGATTGGAACCAAATGGGTCTTCTGGAATAAACTAAATGAAGATGGTGAAGTAGTCAGAAACAAAGCCAGATTGGTCTACAAGGGTTATTCTCAAGTAGAAGGAGTTGATTTTGAAGAAACTTTTGCTCCGATGGCAAGAATTGAAGCAGTCAGATTATTTCTTGCCTTTGCTGCCTTCAAGGATTTCAAAGTATATCATATGGATGTCAAGTCTGCCTTCTTGAATGGTGACTTGGAAGAAGTATATATTGAGCAACCAGATGGATTTCAATTATCTAATCATGGTGATATGGTCTGCAAGTTGATGAAAGCACTATATGGACTCAAACAAGCTCCAGGAACCTAGTATGAAAGACTGGATAAGCATCTTTTGAAGATTGGTTTCAACAAAGGTACTGCTGATAGTAACTTGTACTTCATAATTGATCATAAAAATATCTTAATTGTTAAAGTATTTGTTGATGATATCATTTTTGGAGGAAGAGATAGTATGTGCAAAACTTTTGCAAATCAAATGAAAAGTGAATTTGAGATGTCCATGTCTGGGGAAATAAATTTCTTCTTAGGTCTACAAATCATTCAAACAAAGAAAGGAATCTTCATTTCATAGACCAAATATGTGAAAGAATTGTTGAAGAAATTTGGGATGGAAGACTCAAAACCAATGAACACTCCCATGGCAACCAAATGTAAATTGAGCAAAGATGATGATTCTCCTAAGGTTGATTAGAAAAAGTACAGGTCAATGATTGGAGGACTATTATATGTTACTCAAACTAGAACTGACATTATGAATGATGTTGGTCTTGTTGCTAGATTCCAAGCTAATCCTAGAGAATCTCATGTCATGGCAATCAAGAGGATTCTCAGATATCTAAAAGGAATAGTTGAGTATGGTTTATGATATCCTAGAGATCATGATTTCTCTCTTCATGCATATACAGATGTGGATTGGGCTGGAGATGTGGATGACTGGAAGAGTACCAGTGGTGGAGCATTCTTTTTAGAGAAAAGACTGGTTTCTTGGCTGAGCAAGAAACAAGAGGCAATATCTATGTCCACTGCAGAAGAAGAATATAGTGCAATAGCAGGTAGTTGCACTCAAGTATTGTGGATGAAGCAAATGCTAAGAGACATCAGAATGGAGTATGAGGAACCTATCACAATCTTATGTGATAACTCAAGTGTAATAAATATATCAAAAAATTCGGTGTTGCTTTCAAAGACAAAACATATATCCATCAAGTTTCACTTTTTGAGAGAGTAGGTGAACAAGAATGAAGTCAGATTGGAGTTTGTACCCTCCAAGGATTAGATTGCAGATATTTTTACTAAACCTCTACCTAAGGACTCTTTTGAGTATCTCAGGGAGAAGTTAGGGGTTATTACCCCTCCGGTTCTACATTAAGGTGTACTGATGTGCATCCGTCCAGTGGATCTCACCGTCATATCTTGTGGTTCAGATTGATGATGGGAAGCTGCTACTCAGGGGGAGCAGGCTGTATGATTTTGAGTGATGCAAGTTTCTGCCCTTTGCCATTGATGTCAAAGGGGGAGAGAAGACATGTGAAAAACAAAAGTGGTTACTAATCAAAGGGGGAGCAGTAAAGGAAGAGAAGACATGTGAATGGTTGTTGTTGATAGGGGGAGTTATATCAGTCAGTGAGAAGTTCTTGTCTTGATAGTTAAAACAATTTTTCACATCATATGTTGCCATCAATAACAAAGGGGGAGATTGTTGCAAGTATGGGCCTAACTGGTGTTGTAATTAATGTCAACATACTCCTGTTGCATTGATGTCAAGGATTGGATGAGTTGTATGTTGAGGATATTGAGAAAATTAGTCCTATCAGGAACAGAGAAGAACAATGAAGACAATGAAGTGAAGATCCTAGCTAAGATAAAGATCAGAGGATGCACATCAAAGGGTTTGTAGATATGTGTCTAAAGGTCATCCAGTAAAGATTTGAGAGGTCCGCATGAAGATTTGAAGAAGTTATGGCCATATGAGTAAAACTGGTTCTAGCAGATGTTTAGAGGTGACAGAGGGACACAAATAGGTCTGGTGAGATCTAGAAATGAAATATCTTGTTCTGCAGATTTGGTGGAGTGTTTAGGAAGTCAATGTGAATTGACAACTCAATTGCTTTGTAGTCTAGAGGTCTGCAAGCATCTATTCTAATATGATAGTGATGACAGACTATGTTCTTGAGGTTTCAGATGAAGGAGAGAATGATTTCAGTAAGCAAAAGTAGTGTGGATGTTCTTGGTGATTCAGACAAGAATGTGGGGGGTCTCTAGATTGTGTCCAGTTCGTGTTGGTGGCCCACATTGAAGATTGAGCTCGTAATTGAAGAATTACTTCCAGATGATGATGTTCTTCCTAAACTTGGCCAACTGGATGATTTACACATCTTGCGGATGATCTTGAAGATGTTCTGCGAAGCATGGCATGTTCCTCAAAGAAGATTGAAGTCACAGATCTGTGTGGCCGACAGTGTGGTGATTTGCATGAAGTCTTTTGTAATAAATCAAGTTGTATTTGTGTATTTTCTCTGTAAAGTATGCCGACTTTGATTATCTCAAGTCAATGTCTTGTATAAATAAAAGTTGTGAAGTCATTTCAAAAGTATCTTGGCGGAGATGAGAGTGTGGTAGAGAGGAGAAGAACGAAATTTAGAGCAGAAGTGTTGAGCTTAAATGGAACTGAATCAAGCATGGTGAAGATACTATTCTTTAGTTCAAGTATGTAATATTTATTATTCTATAGACAGTGTGTCTCCTATAGGCAGTGGGCCTCTTGTGAGCAGTGTGCTCGGGCAGTGAGCCCTAATTGGCATGTGCCATCTTGTTCTTCTTATTCTTTTAACAGAGAATACAATCATGGGTTAGTCACCCTGTGGTTTTTTCCTTAACGGGGTTTTCCACATTAAAATCTTGTTGTCATATGTGTTAATGTGTTTCTGCTCTTGAATTGTTGTATTGTGTTTTCATGATTGATTTAATATTATGCTAATGAATTACAAGAAGGATTTAAGTGGTTAATAAAAGGAAAGTTTTGGGACAATTGATTCTCCCCCCCTCTCATTTGTCGGTCTTGAAACTAACAGAACCTACTTAGAAATTCAGGGATGACATCTATTGGGTATTTCATTTGGCATGATTGCTTCCTCACCTACTTATCTCAGATGTTGTAGTTTCAACTACCCTGGTAGACATGTATGTAAAATGTGGAAGCATTGACAAGGCATGTGAACTATTTGGCAAAATGCCTCAAAGAGATGTCATCTCATGGAATGCAATGATTGCGGGATATGCACAAAATAGATTTTTTGAAAAGGCTTTAGAAACTTTCAAGCAAATGCAATTAGTAGGTGTAAATCCAAATTCGATAACCTTTGCCAGCATCCTCCCTGCCTATGCTAAAATGGGAGCTTTGGAATAGGGTATGGACATCCATCATAACATAATGGAAGGGGGATTTTTGTTAGAGATTATAGTTGGAAATGCTTTGGTAGACATGTATGCAAAATGTGGAAGTATAGATAAGGCACGTGAACTATTTGATGGAATGGCTCAAAGAGATGTCATCTCTTGGAATGCAATGATTGCAAGATATGCAAAAATGCATTTGTTGAAAAGGCTTTAGAAAATTTAAAGAAAATGCAATTGGCTGGTGTAAAGCCAAATTCCGCAACCTTTGCCAACATCCTCCCTACCTGTGTCAAAATGGGAGCTTTGGAATAGGGTATGGACATCCATCAAAACATAATGGAAGGGGGATTTTTTTCAGATATTATAGTTGGAAATGCTTTGGTAGACATGAATGCAAAATGTGGAAGCATAGACAAGGCACAAGAACTGTTTGACAGAATGCCTCAAAGAAATGTCATCTCATGGAATGTAATGATTGTAGGATATGCACAAAATTGATTTGTTGAAAAGGCTTTAGAAATTTTAAAGCAAATGCAATTGGCTAGTGTAAAGACAAATTCCACAACATTTGCTAGCATCCTTCCTACCTGCACGAAAATGGGAGCATTGGAACAAGGTATGGACATCCATCAAAAAGTAATGGATAGAGGAATTTTCTTTGATGTTGTAGTTTCAACTACCCTGGTAGACATGTATGCAAAATGTGGAAGCATTAACAAGGCATGTGAACTGTTTGGTAGAATGCCTCAAAGAGATGTCATCTCATGGAATGCAATAGTTGCAGGATATGCACAAGATGGATTTGTTGAAAAGGCTTTAGAAACTTTCAAGAAAATGTAATTATAAGGTGTAAAGCCAAATTTGACAACCTTTGCCAGCATACTCCCTGCTTGTGCCAAAATGGGAGCTTTGGAACAGGGTATGGACATCCATCATAACATAATTGAAGGGGGATTTTTTTCAGATAGACATGTATGTAAAATGTGGAAGTATAGATAAGGCACATGAACTATTTGATGGAATGGCTCAAAGAGATATCATCTCTTGGAATACAATGATTACAAGATATGCACAAAATAGATTTTACATGGATGCCCTCAAAATATTTGAATTAATGAAGCACTCCAGAACATATCCTAACATTGTAAACTTTGCTTGTGTTCTATGTGCATGCAACCATGTAGGTTCAGTAGATGAGGGTTGTACATACTTCAATCAGATTAGTAACCCTTATTGCATTACACCTACAATTGATCATTATGTGTGTATGGTTGACCTTCTTGCTCATGCTAGCTATCTTGAGGACACTCTAAACTATATCATTAAGATCTCATTAAGAGTGGTGCCAGGCATGAACAATGACTGTAAAATAAAACATGGGCAATTTTCATTAGTGAGCAATATTTTTTTTTAGGTGGGAAAATTCCAAACTAGAGGGAGACCAACACATTTGTCTACTACTATTTTGCATATGGGAATAAATAGACAGAGGTATTTTTGTTTGGAGGTTGTACGGCAATAAAATAACTTGGCACAGGAATACAATATTAGAAGAGGCCACACATGATTTGTATTGACCATATTGCTTTTCTAGGTTGGGTGCTTGCCAATGGGAAGAAAGGGGCAATGTATAGATGCTTAATGATAAATGGAATCCAAGGATAGAGCTATAGGAAAGTAATTATGAGAATTACTTTGGCCGGGATGGCAATGAATAGAGCTTCAGTTGATTTCCAAATTAGCATTCCAACAAATTGTGGAGGAATGTATCAACTTCTTCCATGTCTTGTTTCGTTGTGCATAACCATTTAAGGCACAATGAACTTGTTCTCTTTTGCTAAAGTTATGGAAGCATGGCATGTATCTAAGATTGTGATGACACTTATTGTTGTTCCTATGGTTCATGCATTGGCAACTATAGTCAAGGAAAACTCCATAAAAGATTAGCTTTGTATGGAGTAACTCCCAACAACTTTGAGATTTATAATTTTCTTATTTATTTCCATGTGCATTTATTTGTTTATTCTTTTTGCTCTCACTAAATTATCCCCATCCTTGCAACAAATAAGTTTTGATTTTTCTATGCTCAGAGGAGGACCATAGATGAGTGTTCTTCAATATGCAAGGTAGAGATGATATAAATCATGGTGTCTTACACATTCAAAGAAAAGCACGGGTATTCTATATATATGGAGGTGTAGGAGTTTGAGAAATGGTGTGGAATAGGCAGGCAAACCAAATGCAACGATTTATATTATAGAGAATGCCAACATGTATTGAAACAAAAAGAAATCCACATGGCAAATGTTATTTGTTATTAGAAAGGATCTTTGCAATGGGGATTTTTATCTTCCCCTAGCTTTCCACTCTCTATAGGTGCTTTCCCCATCAATTTAGTGCTTTCTCTCTGTAGAGATTACAATAATAGATCTTGCTTTAGTTGGTATATGGTTTTAAAAAAGTGGTGGGGCTCAGGTAACATATTGTTTGGTTGTCTAATAAGAAATATTTAAAAACAAATATATGGGAAATCATTTTATATACTTCAAGGTTATAAAGAGTGTGTCAAAGGTGGATGATATTTTTTTGTTATAATGTGTTAGCCCACCATTATGTATTTCACAATGTGAACAGGCTTAAGATTAAGGTTATCCACATTCTCTTTACATGCTAAAGGGGGTGTAGCCCTATTAACATAGTCTCGTGTATTCTATTGCAATGAAGAGATTATAAGGTGAAGCAACAATTGGGACATGAATGAGAAACATGAAACATAAACATGACCACATGAGATATTTGAAATGCAATGATTACAGATTTGTTGAAGAGGCTTTGGAAACTTTCAAGCAAACAGTATCGGTAGGCATAAAGCTAAAATCTATGCCTTTGCTAACATTTCCCTTGCCAGAGCATGAACAACCATGAATGCATTTAAAATGATTTTTAATCAGATATCTAGTAGACATATATGCAAAATGTAGAAGCATAAATAATGTTTATCATGTGTTTGACTAAATGCTTGTGCACGTATGTGAAATAGAGAGACACAGAACAAGCACCCCAACTATTTGACAAAATTTCTAAAAAATTATTACTTGTAGGGAAGAGTCCTTAACATGGTTGACAAAATGCCCCAAAGAAATGTAGTCTCATGGAATGCAAATTTTAACGAATGGATAATTTGGATACTCTATACTTCCACATTTGCATACTTGTTTGCCATAGCATTTACAACTATAATACCTACCTAAAAACCCCTTTCCATTATGCATTGATGAATGTCCATAGTGGGATATAAAGCTCTCATTTTGGCATAGGCAAGGAGGATGCTAGCTAAGGTCGTGGAAATTGGCTTTAAACCTACCAATTGTATTTGATTGCAAGTCTATCAATAATTTTCAACAATATTCAGAAGGAGTCCACCCTTCATCTCATCCTTCAACTCAAGGGAGGTGCAAAGAAGAGAAAGAAGAAGACCTATACTAAACCCAAGAAGATTAAGCACAAGAAGAAGATCAAGTTGGTTGTTTTGCAGTACTACAAGGTGGATACAATCCACAAGCAAATGGAAATCTAGAGAGTCAAATAGATGATGTAATAGCTGAAATAGTCCACAAACAAATGGAAAGAAAGGAGTCAAGAGCTTCCATTTTGAAACTAGGTCTTTTCCTAGAGAAAAGAAAAGAAATAAAAGAAAATATTTTTATAAAATAATGTGAACTAGGGAGAAACTCAAAATAGCAGAGGCCTTCACCATGATGTCCTTATCGTGTGAGAGACTTTCATGCTTGTCTATTGTAGAAATGAACACATCAATAAAGTCATCATGAGCCCTCCATGTCTAACAATGATCATCCACCAATGTCTGAATAATATTATTTATTTTCTTCTGTAGATTGATCATAGTCTTTGTGAGGCCTTGCAAATCGAACCATTGGAGAAACGGTAGATAATCTCCCGTAACCCTAAACCTCCTTAGCACACAAGTTGATCATAGTCTTTGTGAGGCCTTGCAAATTGAACCATTGGAGAAATGACAGATAATCTCACATAACCTTAAACCTCCTTAGCACGCAGGTGTAATGAAGATAAAACTAAAACCATCACTTTGGCACCTAAGCTTTTTCTATTTTCCTTTTGATTTTCCCTTTCAAAAAAATGAGCTTGCTTTTAGGGCTTAAAATTTTAAGCAATATGTTTTTTTTTTCAAAAGTGTTCTTTGAAGACATATTTAGTCATATTTAGTTGTGTTCTTTGAAGACATATTTAGTCATATGACTAATTATTTAGAAATATGACTAAATATTCAGTTGTCTTTTTTACCCGACGATCAAATTAGTCATTTATAGCTGTGTTGCAAAAAATTAGTATAATGACTAAAATTTTTAGTCCCATAACTAAAAGTTCTAGTCACATAGTCATTTATTTGCCCAAATTCTACTAGTGATTTATTGCCTTTTTATTCAGATCCTAATTCCTTATGCTCTGCAACATTCCTCTACAACTCCTCTCCACAAGATTCGACACCTGTCACCTGCAATCACAAGAAGAGGGGTTGGGGGTTGTGGTGTTTAAGAGCTTGCCTCGGTCAAGCCTCGAAATGGTATTGAAGCCTTCCAACATCGTTATTAGATAGAGAGTGTGTGTCCTTGCAGGACAGAGGCAAAAATAAATTGATAAATGATTGATTGAAGCACAAATAGATATCACCTCGGAGGTGTAGCTCTCAAGTAGATGAAGATCTTTCACAACATGAGAAGATGAAGCCAAATATGTAATAACAACACAACAACACAATTCTACTCTACTACACAATGAATGCCTTGAATGCTCTAAAATCATAAGTTTGCCAAAATATCATAATCATCTTCTAGTTTTCAAATGAAGTCTTAAATATGATTATATATGCATTCCTGCTTTAATTTTGTAATTCAAACTTAAGATGTTGACAAGCAACACCTTTAAAGGTAACTTTGTTCACATTAAAATTTGGGACCCCGCCAAAATAGGGCGCAACAAGGGCGTGGGTGCCCTTGTCCTAGGATATATTTTGGGTCAGGGTTTAGCTCGACAATGTCCCCTGTGTCCCATTTATCATGGGTTTCAAAGCATTTTGTCTCAGGATTCATTTCTAACATGCATGATGAAAATTAAGGGACCTGGTGTTGTGTGGTTACACAACACGCCCCATTTTACCTTTACAAAATAGGGACCCAACTTTTTCTTGCTGCTTTGGCTTGTTGTTTTCTGCTTTAGGTGGTTTGGTAAAATTAGTTATGCATCTAACCCTGCAAGAGGGTGGATTTGTCACCATGATGAGGTTAGTTGTCAAAGTTAGTAATTCACATTATTAACCTCATCGTCAGAAAGTACGTAGAATTCCAAGTAGGTTTGCCTTTTGGATCACCCCAAGATTGTCTAAGGGAAGAAAGTTATGTTGAGTCAAAGATTGGTCAAACCTAATATTCCGAGGGATGGGGTCATATTTCAAACATCAGTCATATTTGACGAGATCACCCCAATATTGTATTATCACATGATAATCACTTGATCCGTGAAGTGCAGACGTCAACTTTAAATGAAGAGCTGATAGCTACCCATCAAATGACTTCAGTTATCTTGCGGGGGGTCATATTTTTAATATCAGTCATCTTACGAATATCACCCTCTTTGCAAAATATCACCCTATGCCAATATGACGGTGAAGGAAGTCACACTAATGATGGCGTAATCATTCCATTCTACCTCGTGGAGGTATATATCCGATGCCCATCATATTCCTTAACATGATGGTGACATCATTAAAACATAACGATTAAACAAAGTCACTGACACGCTGACATCACCCCGATCTTTTCCCAAGGGGGTCATTATATCTGCAGGGTCATATTTTGAATATCACCCAAACTTTCAAAGATCGCCCCCCATTTTCTGACATTAAATGCACTTAAATGCGGTAGATAGATTTCTGCCAATTACGAATACAGATTGAACACTTGGCATCATCCATGGATTCCCTGTAGAAGATCAACGGATTTAATCGACCCAACACAGTTTTATCGTAATTTGTCATGGTGATCTACTTTAAATGTAAATTTTGAAGGTTATTTTTATTTACCTTGCAAAAAAACAAGAAATTACAGAGCAAAGAAGTGTAAAAAACCTCAAAACCATCACAAAAGTAAAACAAAGTAAAATGAAGTAATAATTCACTTAAATACAACATCACATTGTCAATAGTACAAAGATGTAAATAATTCACTTAGATACAATAATCAAAGGTAAAAAGTGTAATTAATCTGCTTAATTACAATATTTAAAATAAACAATAACTTCATTAATAAGATTCAATAGAGTCAAGAAATCTTCACAAAGAAAAATCTCATCGATATAAATCAAATAAGTCTTTAAATCTTACATATTCACGTGCTAAATCCAGGTAATAAGAACTATGAATCAATATACATAAATCCTTTGGCAACATGCCATAATACCACCAAATAGGTATAATAACAAGTACATCAACAAATAACAAATCAACACACTCTTCAGCTGCATGAACCAAGTGGTCCACCACCTGTAAACCGAGAGATGAAAACATGGCTCGGGTACTTTTCCACCCAACCATGAAGTAATTACACTTCCCCGGATCCCTTCATGAAATGAAGCAAACCCAGCCCTATACGAAATGTCTAGTTACAAGGTAAAAACTACAAGAGGGAAATCTCGACGCAAGCCTGATGTCTAAAAGTGCAATTCTAATAATGAAAAACAAATTGACTCATAACAGGATGTGGAAGAGATATATATATATATATATATATAAATAAGTTTTGCTAGACAAAATAAACATTTTTTTCAATGGCATTCCAATTAGATCTAATCATTTCAAGTAGCCTGGTTAATTCCCAAAAAGAGGAAAAGCCATCTCTGATATATCCACATTCGTCATCCTAGTCCCAAAAGTAACCCAATCACATTCCTACATAAAAATCTACCTTCTTTCCCCAAGAAATAAATAAGAAAGCAAATAAATAATTCAATAAATAATTGATCAAATCACCTATAACCACCTCTAGTCCATTTCCCATGCATCAATAAAGAGCACACATTTTGATCAAGCAGTAATAAAGCACATCATAAAGCAATATATATCTGATTAGATTTTCAATTCATATTTCCATGGTTAAATAGATAGTAGATACTAATGCCTTTGCTTCATATCCAAATACCGTTTCATAAATCACACAATAAAATCAAATGAGGTTTGAATACTCCACTCTCATACAATGAGGTTTCATGCATAGCGTATGTCAAATATTATTTCTATCTTTCCTCAAGATCAAATAAATAGAATAATAGAATAAAACAATTAATGTTCTTCTATAAATCATTTCAAAAATCCCAAAATACCAATCAAGGAAACATACTTTCCAAACAATAATTCCATTCTTTGTTTCATAATTTTGCAACCATAAGTTTGCCATTTTGATACAACCACTTTATCTATAAATCAATTATAATTCACAATATAATATCCATTCTAAATATTTTTAGCAATCCTACTGTCAGACCATTGACAAGAGACAATTCTGACCATTTATCTTACAATAAACACCTTTTATTCATCCATAACACCTTACTTTCATTTTAGTGTCAGGAGGTTTAGAATAACCAGTAAGAAAATAGAGACAGACCTCCTGGCAGAATAGTGATAGGAGTTGTCACAGTAATTTAAAACACAAAAACAGACAACAACAATTAAAGCAAAGGTCTATCATTCAAAGGTAAGGTTAAAGATAATGTTTAACAACAAAATAATAGTGGAAAATAAGCTACGGAAACCTAAATAATACCGTCTATGTGGAGAAGTTTCTAAATCACATATTAATTCCATCAATGAATAAAAGTTGGTTCTTTTTGTCAAAATTGATTTCTACAACAGAAAGAAAATTTAATATTCTCAATTTAGATCTAACAGAGCTGATTTTAATTAGTTTGAGATTGAAAAAACTCCATTTCACAGTTTTGAGCCAACAACTTAGTTTACTAGCCAATCTTAGCATGAAATCGGAATGCACAAAGTAAGGAACAACAATTTGCAACAACAATAAGAAAACAGTGAATAAAATGAGGGAGGTTGATCTATTTTAGCAAGGTAAGATTTCCCAAGGTGGATTTAGAGGAGGTCAGCTCAGAGAAAAATAAAGGTTGAGCATAAACAAAACAAATGCCCTCTAAACAAGCTGAAAACTATTATTTTGACAGTCACAAAAACATGATTTCAATGCAAACAATTGTTAAGAAGAAAAACCTAGAGATAAGGTCAGTCAATGGTTTGAAATTGAAGTTTTTGTTTCTAAGGATCTTCTTTCAGTCATTGTTCATCCAGAAGCATGACTTTTATCTTTTTCTACTGCTACAAAAGGTTCATCTCAGCTAAAATCTTTGGTGTCTTCTCTTGCTGCTCCATAAAAACATGTCCTCTTCATTTGCAAAAAGCCTCACTACAATTTGTGAATTTTTTTAAAGTATTTCTGGGTTTTGTTCTACCTTTCTCCATCTTTCTGGAACAATTTACAGTTTCAAATTTTATTTTGATATGACAAAGTTATCGCCATTTTACTATTGCAGTTCTTGATTGGTTTTTCTCTCCTTTGCAAAATGCCTTTTTTTTTTTTAAACAATTCCCTTTTTTCTTGTTTTTGGCGTCCAAAGTTTAGGTTTTTAACTCATTTGAACTCAAGATTTTTTTTTTGTGTTTGCATGAGAATTTTAATTTAAAAAGACTCAATTTTCTATTTAAATTAAAACAAAATAACTTAATTTATCTTTCTGTCACATGCATGACAGTAATTTATTTAATTCTCTTTAGCTCTCTAAATATAATAATACTATATTAATACTATTTATCTATTTTAAATAACATAAGCACTCCAATGAACTCAAGATGTGATAATAATAATAATGATGATGACGATGATGATAATGATAATAATAATAATATATTTTAATTAGCTTGCTGTCGCATGCATGACAGTAAGTTGATTTTAATTCTTTTTATTTAAAATTCTAAATATAATAATAGTATTATTATTAACATAAGTTAACTATTTTTACTAAAACACAATTACTTTAAAAAAACTAAGAAGTAAATATAATACAATAATACATATATATCTATTATAAGTTAATATAATTATTTAAATCTATTTTACATATTATCTTCCAAATATCTATAATCATGTAAATAGAAAACATTATTTATTATTTATTTAATAAATTACAAACATATATATTTCCTTATTTAAAATACAACACACCATTTAAATATAATTCGAAAAGACGTTTAAATTTAAGTAATCACATCATGCATTTGAAAGTAATTTTTAACACACTAATTTTCTAACATCTAATCATCATTCACGATTAATAATCACACATCAATGCATAAAATAATCCATTCAAAAAATGCATATGCAGCTACGTAAGTGTGTGATTGCATCAGGGTTAACCATTCCAAACAGTTCTTGCCAAGTGGCTAGAACACCCCTACCTCAACCATGTTCTCGTCTTCGACGAGCACCTGCATTCATTCACACTCAACTCGACATCAATAGATTAGTTCCCATAAATATAGCCGAAGAAAAACATCATAATCATACCGATAATATTTAATATTGAAATCAACTTTCTAATTTATGTAAATATATCATCATGATAATTACCTTCACACATGTGGAACTTAATCGAAGTAAAACAATCATGGTAAATGTTCACTAATCTAGAATAATAATATAATCCATAAAAATGAGACGTGACATCCTTCCCCACTAGGAAGAGACATCGTCTCGATGTCTTATTACAATCACCATGAAATAAAAAGAGTAAGCACACTCCTATTATAAAAAGTAACACATCATGCAACATAGTATTATAATAAGCATCTCAACTAGATTAAGGAAATTAAGGGTATTCTGAGTCTATATGCAATGATTCGTTGTAAAGAAAATTACCAATAATTCTTTTCTCCTTTCTATTAGTTTTCATTTTCAAACTTCATTATCACTATAATGATTTCTATCTCATATACTAACTCAAGAGGCATATCTACCTTCTACAACACACATAACTGCTCATATAAAGATACCAACAATATGTTTAATTTTGTCAAGCATGCCTACCCACATGAGACATCTGAACATTACCATCCAAGGATGATAAACAAGCATCCCATGCTACTTGTTATCATCATCGTCTAGTACTTATCAACATTAAATAAAGGTAAGAGTTTTAGTAATAAATCCAATATCAACACTAAATAAAAAGAGAAAGTTCCCATCAACAAAAAGTTAGGATCATCAACACTAAAATAAGATCAACATTAAAATAGGATCATCAATACCAAAATGTTCAAATTACAATATTAAATCATGATTTCAATCATATGGTCAATCATAGAAAAATCAACATGTTTCCAACACTAAACTTCCAAAGAATCAACAATAAGGTAAGTAGATCAATATGTTTTCGACACTAAATCTACAAGTTTTTTTTTTTTTTTAAAATAGTTTGACATGATTTCAACATTAAATAAAGAAGATCAACATTAAATCACAAAAGATCAAAATTAATACGTTGACTTGTTTTCAACACTAAATTAATGAAAATTCAAAGTCAACATTAAATTTCAAAAAGAACTTCTACTAAATTATATTCGGTTAAGCTTATGGTACTCGAGTTATTCATAAGTTTCAAGCATAAATAATAGGACTTTTAAATCAAAGATAAATAAATCTCAAAAGCGAAAGGAGTAACTTGAATGTAAAAGGTCATACAAAAGGAAGATCTCAACTATAAGCTAATACATCAAAATAAAAGTTATTCAACGTCAAAGAATGGAAGCCATCATATTTTCAACACTAAGTTGGCAAGTCTAATAATAAAGGTCTTGAACCTTCTAACTTAACCATAATTGAAGAATCAACTCAAACTCCACATTTCTCAAGTAAAACAAGAATAATATAATCTTTCTTATTCAATTTCAAATTCACATGCATATAAACCTAATCTACTTAGAGGTACATTTTATACATAATCCAAAATTTATTCATCTTAGGCTTGTAGCCTATCAAGTCACCCTAGCATCAATGATGGATTACAATATAAGTATGAAATATCAATAATATCCAATATCAATCCAATGTCTTTGGCTACATCTACGAGCCAAGGAACGAGAACATGGTTCGGTGCTTTTCTGCCCAACATCCTTCCAACATGGTTCGGTGCTTTTCGGTGCTTTTACGCTTCCCCAGGATCCTTCCAACATGAAGGATACCCAATCCTACCCATAGAGCCTAGCAATATATATATCAATAGGCAGGATGGAATGTGGTGCGTGCCTATTAACCTACATGCATCCCTACATGAATGCAACATCTCATTAACAGTATGAGGCAGAGAATTATTTCAAAAAAAGCTAGGCATACATCCATCTATTTCAATGGTCCATTCATCTATTTCAACGTCAAAAGTTGACTTTGGCCAAAGTTTGAAACCAATTTTTACGGTGGCGTAGATTTTGAAAAATAAAATCTATTTCTCTGTAATTCCTCATTCAGCACCCGTCCCGGAAGGTAACTTTCCCAAAACACATAAAGCATAGAAAACAATGCAATCACTTTCTTTTCTCAATAAAATATTCATTTTCATTCAAGCATGACTTAGGAAATAAATAAATCGTCATGTTTGATTTCAACATACTTGTGTAATTTTCCCCAAAACCAAAACAATCATAACAAATAAGGCTATACAAGCTTTCATTTTTCTTTGATTCATAAAACAAAAATTAATCAATCTTTTTGTCTATTCAATGTCGATTTTCTTTCTCATAAGGCAATTGCTTTATAATAATGCATAAGATTGTTCCAATGTGTATATTCAGTTTTATCTCATAATAATGGTTTATTTCTCCTTTGTTTTGCATGTTTAAAAGACAGTTTCAGTCATGTTATAAATGGATGTTTTCCTCATGTATGATCTTTCAAGACTAAGGAGTATATATATATATATATATATATATATATATATATATATATATATATATATATATATATATATATATATATATATATATATATATATATATATATATATATATATATATATATATATATATATATATATATATATATAATCACTCACAAATAGAAAAAAGAATAGATTTAATGACCTTTGTTTTTTACACTTTCGGCATAGTACTTGTTGTCCTCAATCATTTTTTTTAACAGTAAGGTTTTCAATGTCCAATGCCTATTATAGTAGCAAATTAGTCTCAAATGTTCTAAGCAGCCATGAAGTCATTCTCACTAGCTTTACACTGCATATTCATTCATATTTCAAGTCACTTCATAGGGTATATGACATATTCAATTTAGTTTCCTTGTCAAACAATGGTATTCAGCGTAAAACACAATATCATTCCTACATAACTAAACCATTCATAACAAAAGATACCAAGCAATAAAAGAAATGCATCTCATTCAAAGAAGTCACAATCATCATGCGATGACACACATATAGCCATACATAAGCAACATCTAGCAACCAAAAATCAATTCAATATAGAATCAGGTTCCACATGTCTATTCACATCACTCTCACAACATGGAGTAGTCACGTTTCTACCAAACATAAGGGTAATACATTAATGCACTACTTACATAAAAGAAAAACAACAAGAGGGAGAGTTAGGTTGGTGATTAAGTTCTCACCCAACATCCCATCCACTTGATGGCTAACTTACTTCACAACAGGACATGATAGGAATAAGTTAGATAGCACACACATCTAACTGTAATGCAAAAATACATCTTCACTCAAAGGGAAGACTTATGTCAAGCATCACTCAACCATATCCTCAAGAACAATCATCAGGGTGTATCTAACCCCGTAAAAAGAAAGCACATGCTATTCATAGCAACCAATACACAAGGACCCACACATGCTTGATGAACTAAGCAACACACACACCCAGAGCCCGCAATGCTGGAACCACGCTCTGATACCAAATGTAAAAAACCTCTAAACCATCACAAAAGTAAAACAAATTAAAATGAAGTAATAATTCACTTAAATACAACATCACATTGTCAATAGTAAAAAGATATAAATAATTCACTTAGATACAATAATCAAAGGTAAAAAAAAAAGTGTAATTAATCTGCTTAATTACAATATTTAAAATAAACAATAGCTTCATTAATAAGATTCAATAGAGTCAATAAATCTTCACAAAGAAAAATCTCATTGATATAAATTAAATAAGTCTTTAAATCTTACATATTCACGTGCTAAATCTAGGTAATAAGCACTATGAATCAATATACATAAATCCTTTGGCAACATGCCATAATACAACCAAATAGGTACAATAACAAGTACATCAATAAATAACAAATCAACACACTCTTCAGCTGCATGAACCAAGTGGTCCACCACCTGCAAACTGAGAGAAGAGAACAAGGCTCAGGTGCTTTTCCACCCAACCATGAAGTAATTACACTTTCCCGGATCCCTTCATGAAATGAAGGAAACCCAGCCCAATACGAAATGTCTAGCTAGAATGTAAAAACTGCAAGAGGGAACACTCGATGCAAGCCTGATGTTTAAAAGTGCAATTCTAATAGTGAAACGCAAATTGACTCATAATAGGATGTGGAAGAGATATATATAAATAAGTTTTGCTAGACAAAATAAACATCTTTTTCAATGACATTCCAATTAGAACTAATCATTTCAAGTAGCCTGGTCAATTCCTAAAAAGAGGAAAAGCCATCTCTGATATATCCACATTCGCCATCCTAGTCCCAAAGGTAACCCAATCACCTTCTTTCCCCAAGAAATAAATAAGAAAGTAAATAAATAATTTAATAAATAATTGATCAAATCACCTATAACCACCTCTAGTCCATTTCCCATGCATCAATAAAGAGCACACATTTTGATCAAGCAGTAATAAAGCACGTCATAAAGCAATATATATCTGATTAGATTTTCAATTCATATTTCCATGGTTAAATAGATAGTAGATACTAATGCCTTTGCTTCATATCCAAATACCATTTCATAAATCACACAATAAAATCAAATGAGGAGGTTTGAATACTCCACTCACATACAATGAGGTTTCATGCACAGCTTATGTCAAATATTATTTCTATCTTTCCTCAAGATCAAATAAATAGAATAATAGAATAAAACAATTAATGTTCTTCTATAAATCATTTCAAAAATCCCAAAACACCAATCAAGGAAACATATTTTCCAAACAATAATTCCATTCTTCAAGTTTCATAATTTTGCAACCATAAGTTTGCCATTTTGATACAATCACTTTATCTATAAATCAATTATCATTCACAATATAATATCCATTCTAAATATTTTCAGCAATCCTACTGTCAGACCATTGACAAGAGACAATTCTAACCATTTATCTTACAATAAACACCTTTTATTCATCCATAACACCTTACTGTCATTTTCGTATCAGGAGGTTCAGAATAACTAGTAAGAAAATAGAGACAGACCTCCTGGCAAAATAGTGACAGGAGTTGTCACAGTAATTTGAAACACAAAAACAGACAACAACAATTAATCCAAAGGTTTATCATTCGAAGGTAAGGTTAAAGATAATGTTTAACAACAAAATAATAGTGGAAAATAAGCTACGGAAACGTAAATAATTCCATCTGTGGAGAAGTTTCTAAATCACATATTAATTCCATCAAGGAATAAAAGTTGGTTCTTTTTGTCAAAATTGATTTCTACAGCAGAAAAAAAAATTAATATTCTTAGTTTAGATCTAACAGAGTGAGTTTAATTAGTTTGAGATTGAAAAAACCCCATTTCATAGTTTTGAGCCAACAACTTAGTTTACTAGTCAATCTTAGCATGAAATCGGAATGCACAAAGCAAGGAACAATAGTTTGCAAAAGCAATAAGAAAACAGTGAATAAAATGAGGGAGGTTGATCTATTTTAGGAAGGTAAGATTTCCCAAGGTGGATTTATAGGAGGTCAGCTCAGAGAAAAATAAAGGTCGAGAATAAACAAAACAAATGCCCTCCAAACAAGCTGAAAACTATTATTTTGAGAGTCACAAAAACATGATTTCAATGCAAAGAATTCTTAAGAAGAAAAACCTGGAGATAAGGTCAGTCAAGGGTTTGAAATTGAAGCTGTTGTTGCTAAGGATCTTCCTTCAGTCACTGTTCATCCAGAAGCATGACTTTTCTCTTTTTCTGCTGCTACAAAAGGTTTGTCTCTGCTAAAATTTTCGGTGTCTTCTCTTGCTGCTCCATAAAAATGCGTCCTCTTCATTTGCAAAAATGTTCACTACAATTTGTAAATTTTTTTGAAGTATTTCTAGGTTTTGTTCTACTCTTCTCCATCTTTTCGGAACAGTTTACGGTTTCAAATTTTAATTTGATATGACAAATTTATTACCGTTTTAACTATCGTTGTTCTTGATTGGTTTTTCTCTCATTTGCGAACGCCTTTTTTTTTTTTTTAACAATTCTCTTTTTTCTTGTTTTTGGCATCCAAAGTTTAAGCTTTTAACTCATTTCAACTCAAGATTTTTTTTTTGTTTGAATGAGAATTTTAATTTAAAAAGACTCAATTTTCTATTTAAATTAAAACAAAATAACTTAATTTATCTTTCTGTCACGTGCATGATAGTAATTTATTTAATTCTCTTTAGCTCTCTAAATATAATAATACTATTATTAATACTATTTATCTATTTTAAATAACATAAGCACTCCAATGAACTCAAGATGTGATAATAATAATAATAATAATAATGATGATGATGATGATAATAATAATGATGATGATAATGATAATAATAATAATATCTTTTAATTAGCTTGCTGTCACATGCATGACAGTAAGTTGATTTTAATTCTTTTTATTTAAAATTCTAAATATAATATTATTATTATTAACATTAGTTAACTATTTTTACTAAAACACAATTACTTTCAAAAAACCAAGAAGTAAATATAATACAATAATACATATATATATCTATTATAAGTTAATATAATTATTTAAATCTATTTTACATATTGTCTTCCAAATATCTATAATCATGTAAATAGAAAACCTTATTTATTATTTATTTAATAAATTACAAACATATATATTTCCTTATTTAAAATACAATACACCATTTAAATATAATTTGAAAAGATATTTAAATTTAAGTAATCACATCATACATTCGAAAACAATTTTTAACACACTAATTTTCTAACATCTAATCATCATTCACGATTAATAATCACACATCAATGCATAAAATAATCCATTCAAAAAATGCATATGCAACTACATAAGTGTGTGATTGCATTAGGGTTATCCATGCCAAACAATTCTTGCCAAGTGCCTAGAACACCCCTACCTCAACCATGTTCTCATCTTCGATGAGTACCTGCATTCATTCGCACTCAACTCGACATCAATAGGTTAGTTCCCATAAATATAGCCAAAAAAAAAAATCATAATCATACCGATAGTATTTAATATTTAAAACAACTTTCTAATTTATGTAAATATATCATCATGATAATTACCTTCACACATGTGGAATTTAATCGAAGTAAAACAATCATGGTAAATGTTCACTAATCTAGAATAATAATATAATCCATAAAAATGAGACGTGACATCCTTCCCCACTAGGAAGAGACATCGTCTTGATGTCTTATTAGAATCACCATGAAATAAAAAGAGTAAGCACACTCCTGTTATAAAAAGTAACACATTGTGCAACATGGTATTATTATAAGCATCTCAACTAGATTAAGGAAATTAAGGGTATTCTGAGTCTATATGCAATGATTCGTTGTAAAGAAAATTACCAATAATTCTTTTTTCCTTTCTATTAGTTTTCATTTTCAAACTTCATTATCACTATAATGATTTTTATCTCATATACTAACTTAAGAGGCATATCTACCTTCTACAACACACATAACTGCTCATATAAAGTTACCAACAATATGTTCAGTTTTGTCAAGCATGCCTACCCACATGAGACATCTAAACATTGCCATCCAAGGATGATAAACAAGCATCTCATGCTACTTGTTATCATCATCGGCTAGTACTTATCAACATTAAATAAAGGTAAGAGTTTTAGTAATAAATCCAATATCAACACTAAATAAAAAGAGAAAGTTCCCATCAACAAAAAGTTAGGATCATCAACACTAAAATAAGATCAACATTAAAATACCAAAATGTTCAAAATTACAATATTAAATCATGATTTCAATCAGATGGTCAATCATAGAAAAATCAACATGTTTCCAACACTAAACATCCAAAGAATCAACAATAAGGTAAGTAGATCAATATGTTTTCAACACTAAATCTACAAGTTTTTTTTTTTTTAAATAGTTCGACATGATTTCAACATTAAATAAAGAACATCAACATTAAATAATTTCAATATTAAATCACAAAAGATCAAAATTACATATGTTGACTTGTTTTCAACACTAAATTAATGAAAATTCAAAGTGAACATTAAATTTCAAAAAGAACTTCTACTAAATTATATTCGGTTAAGCTTATGATACTCGAGTTATTCATAAGTTTCAAGCATAAATAATAGGACTTTTAAATCAAAGATAATTAAATCTCAAAAGCGAAAGGAGTAACTTGAATGTAAAAGGTCATACAAAAGGAAGATCTCAACTATAAGCTAATACATCCGAATAAAAGTTATTCAATGTCAAAGAATGGAAGCCATCTTATTTTCAACACTAAGTTGGCAAGTCTAATAATAAAGGTCATAAACCTTCTAACTTAACCATAATTGAAGAATCAACTCAAACTCCACATTTCTCAAGTAAAACAAGAATAATATAATCTTTCTTATTCAATTTCAAATTCACATGCACATAAACCTAATCTACTTAGAAGTACATTTAATACATAATCCAAAATTTATTTATCTTAGGCATGTAGCCTATCAAGTCACCCTAGCATCAATGATGGATTACAATATAATTATGAAATATCAATAATATCCAATATCAATCCAACGTCTTTGGCTACATCTACGAGCCAAGGAACGAGAACATGGTTTGGCACTTTTTCGCCCAACCACGAAGCTTACACTTCCCTGGGATCCTTCCAACATGAAGGGTACCCAATCCTACTCATAGAGCCTAGCAATATATATATCAATAGGCATGATGGAATCTGGTGTGTGCCTATTAACCTACATGCATCCCTACATGAATGCAGCATCTCATTAACAGGATGAGGCAGAGAATTATTTCAATAAAAACTAGGCATACGTCCATCTATTGCAATGGTCCATTCGTCTATTTAAATGTCAAAAGTTGACTTTGGCCAAAGTCCGAGACTGATTTTTACAGTGGCATAGATTTTGAAAAAGAAAATCTATTTCGCTGTAATTCCTCATTCGGCACCCGTCACGGAAGGTAACTTTCCCAAAACACATAAAGCATAGAAAACAATGCAATCACTTTCTTTTCTCAATAAAATATTCATTTTTATTCAAGCATGACTTAGGAAATAAATAAATCGTTATGTTTGATTTCAACATTCTTGTGTAATTTTCCCCTAAACCAAAACAATCATAAAACAAGCTATACAAGCTTTCATTTTTCTTTGATTCATAAAACAAAAATTAATCAATCTTTTTGTCTATTCAATGTCGATTTTCTTTCTCATAATGCAATTGTTTTATAATAATGCATAAGATTGTTCCAATGTGTATATTTAGTTTTATCTCATAATAATGGTTTATTTCTCCTTTGTTTTGTATGTTTAAAAGATAGTTTCAGTCATGTTATAAATGGATGTTTTCCTCATGTATGATCTTTCAAGACTAAGGAGTATATATATATAATCACTCACAAATAGAAAAAGAATAGATTTAATGACCTCTATTTTTTACACTTTCGGCATAGTACTTGTTGTCCTCAATCTTTTTTTTTAACAGTAAGGTTTTCAATGTCCAATGCTTATTATAGTAGCAAATCAATCTCAAATGTTCTATGCAGCCATGAAGTCATTCTCACTAGCTTTACATTGCATATTCATTCATATTTCAAGTCACTTCTTAGGGTATACGACATATTCAGTTTAGTTTCCTTGTCAAACAATAGTATTCAACATAAAACACAATATCATTCCTACATAACTAAACCATTCATAACAAAAGATACCAAGCAATAAAAGAAATGCATCTTATTCAAAGAAGTCACAATCATCATGCGATGACACACATATAGTCATACATAAGCAACATCTAGCAACCGAAAATCAATTCAAGATAGAATCAGGTTCCACATGTCTATTCACATCACTCTCACAACAGGGAGTAGTCACGTTTCTCCCAAACATAAGGGTAATACATTAATGCACTACCTACATAAAAGACAAACAACAAGAGGGAGAGTTAGGTTGGTGATTAAATTCTCTCCCAACATCCCATCCACTTGATGGCTAACTTACTTCACAACAGGACATGATAGGAATAACTTAGATAGCATGCACATCTAACTATAATGCAAAAATACTACATCTTCACTCAAAGGGAAGACTTATGTCAAGCATCACTCAACCATATCCTCAAGAACAATCACCAGGGTCTATCTAACCTCGTAAAAAGAAAGCACATGCTATTCACAGCAGCCAATACACAAGGACCCACACATGCTTGATGAACTGAGCAACACACACACCCAGAGCTCCCAATGCTAGAACCATGCTCTGATACCAAATGTAAAAAATCTCTAAACCATCACAAAAGTAAAATGAAGTAAAATGAAGTAATAATTCACTTAAATACAACATCACATTGTCAATAGTAAAAAGATGTAAATAATTCACTTAGATACAATAATCAAAGGTAAAAAAAAAGTGTAATTAATCCACTTAATTACAATATTTAAAATAAACAATAACTTCCTTAATAAGATTCAATAGAGTCAATAAATCTTCACAAAGAAAAATCTCATCGATATAAATCAAATAAATCTTTAAATCTTACATATTCACATGCTAAATCCAGGTAATAAGCACTATGAATCAATATACATAAATCCTTTGGCAACATGCCATAATACAACCAAATACGTACAATAACAAGTACATCCATAAATAACAAATCAACACACTCTTCAGCTGCATGAACAAAGTGGTCCACCACCTGCAAACTGAGAGACGAGAACATGGCTCAGGTGCTTTTCCACCCAACCATGAAGTAATTACACTTCCCTGGATCCCTTCATGAAATGAAGCAAACCCAGCCCTGTATGAAATTTCTAGCTACAAGGTAAAAACTACAAGAGCGAACATGCGATGCAAGCCTGATGTCTAAAAGTGCAATTCTAATAATGAAAAGCAAATTGACTCATAATAGGATGGGGAAGAGATATATATAAATAAGTTTTGCTAGACAAAATAAACATCTTTTTCAATGACATTCCAATTAGATCTAATCATTTCAAGTAGCCTGGTCAATTCCCAAAAAGAGGCAAAGCCATCTCTGATATATCCACATTCGTCATCCTAGTCCTAAAAGTAACCCAATCACATTCCTACATAAAAATCTACCTTCTTTCCCCAAGAAATAAATAAGAAAGTAAATAAATAATTCAATAAATAATTGATCAAATCACCTATAACCACCTCTAGTCCATTTCCCATGCATCAATAAAGAGCACACATTTTGATCAAGCAGTAATAAAGCACATCATAAAGCAATATATATCTGGTTAGATTTTCAATTCATATTTCCATGGTTAAATAGATAGTAGATACTAATGCCTTTGCTTCATATCCAAATACCGTTTCATAAATCACGCAATAAAATCAAATGAGGAGGTTTGAATACTCCACTCTCATACAATGCGGTTTCATGCACAGCTTATGTCAAATATTATTTCTATCTTTCCTCAAGATCAAATAAATAGAATAATAGAATAAAACAATTAATGTTCTTCTATAAATCATTTCAAAAATCCAAAACACCAATCAAGGAAACATACTTTCCAAACAATAATTCCATTCTTTGTTTCATAATTTTGCAACCATAAGTTTGCCATTTTGATACAATCACTTTATCTATAAATCAATTATAATTCACAATATAATATCCATTCTAAATATTTTCAGCAATCCTACTGTTAGACCATTGACAAGAGACAATTCTGACCATTTATCTTACAATAAACACCTTTTATTCATCCATAACACCTTACTGTCATTTTAGTGTCAGGAGGTTCAGAATAACCAGTAAAAAAAAAAAAAGACAGACCTCCTGGCAGAATAGTGACAGAAGTTGTCATAGTAATTTAAAACACAAAAAAAGACAACAACAATTAATCCAAAGGTCTATCATTTGAAGGTAAGGTTAAAGCTAATGTTTAACAATAAAATAATAGTGGAAAATAAGCTACAGAAACCTAAATAATTCCATCTATGTGGAGAAGTTTCTAAATCACATATTAATTCCGTCAATGAATAAAAGTTGGTTTTTTTTGTCAAAATTGATTTCGACAGTAGAAAGAAAATTTAATATTCTCAGTTTAGATCTAACAGAGGTGAGTTTAATTAGTTTGAGATTGAAAAACTCCATTTCATAGTTTTGAGCCAACAACTTAGTTTACTATCCAATCTTAGCATGAAATCAGAATGCACAAAGCAAGGAACAACAGTTTGCAACATCAATAAGAAAACAGTGAAGAAAATGAGGGAGGTTGATCTATTTTAGCAAGGTAAGATTTCCCAAGGTGGATTTAGAGGAGGTCAGCTCAGAGAAAAATAAAGGTCGAGCATAAACAAAACAAATGCCCTCCAAACAAGCTGAAAACTATTATTTTGAGAGTCACAAAAACATGATTTCAATGCAAAGAATTCTTAAGAAGAAAAACCTGGAGATAAGGTCAGTCAAGGGTTTGAAATTGAAGCTGTTGTTGCTAAGGATCTTCCTTCAATCACTGTTCATACAGAAGCACGACTTTTCTCTTTTTCTGCTACTACAAAAGGTTCATCTCCACTAAAATCTTCGGTGTCTCCGCTAAAATCTTCGGTGTCTTCTCTTGCTGCTCCATAAAAACACGTCCTCTTCATTTGCAAAAATGCTCACAACAATTTGCAAATTTTTTTAAAGTATTTCTAGGTTTTGTTCTACTCTTCTCCACCTTTCTGGAACATTTTACAGTTTTAAATTTTATTTTGATATGATAGCATTATCGTTGTTCTTGACTGGTTTTTCTCTCCTTTGCAAACGTCTTTTTTTTTTTTTTTTTTAACAATTCCCTTTTTTCTTGTTTTTGGCATCCAAACTTTAGGCTTTTAACTCATTTCAACTCAAGATTTTTTTTTTTGTTTGCATGAGAATTTTAATTTAAAAAGACTCAATTTTCTATTTAAATTAAAACAAAATAACTTAATTTATCTTTCTGTCACGTGCATGACAGTAATTTATTTAATTCTCTTTAGCTCTCTAAATATAATATGATTATTAATACTATTTATCTATTTTAAATAACATAAGCACTCCAATGAACTCAAGATGTGATAATAATAATAATAATGATGATGATGATAATGATAATAATAATAATATATTTTAATTAGCTTGCTGTCGCATGCATGACAGTAAGTTGATTTTAATTCTTTTTATTTAAAATTCTAAATATAATATTATTATTATTAACATAAGTTAACTATTTTTACTAAAATACAATTACTTTAAAAAAACTAAGTAAATATAATACAATAATACATATATATCTATTATAAGTTAATATAATTATTTAAATCTATTTTACATATTGTCTTCCAAATATCTATAATCATGTAAATAGAAAATATTATTTATTATTTATTTAATAAATTACAAACATATATATTTCCTTATTTAAAATACAACACACCATTTAAATATAATTCAAAAAGACATTTAAATTTAAGTAATCACATCATGCATTCGAAAGCAATTTTTAACACACTAATTTTCTAACATCTAATCATCATTCACGATTAATAATCACACATCAATGCATAAAATAAGCCATTTAAAAAATCTATAGGCAACTACGTGAGTGTGTGATTGCATCAGGGTTAACCATCCCAAACAGTTCTTGCCAAGTGGCTAGAACACCCCTACCTCAACCATGTTCTCATCTTTGACGAGTACCTGCATTCATTTGCACACAACTCGACATCAATAGGTTAGTTCCCATAAATATAGCCAAAGAAAAATATCATAATCATACCGATAATATTTAATATTTAAATCAACTTTCTAATTTATGTAAATATATCATCATGATAATTACCTTCACACATGTGGAACTTAATCGAAGTAAAACAATCATGGTAAATGTTCACTAATCTAGAATAATAATATAGTCCATAAAAATGACATGTGACAAGAAGTCAAACCCTCATACAACTACCTGTTAATGGATTAGATCCTTCAGCATAACGGAACGAGTGATCTTCAGCATTTGCAGCCCTTTTTCCTAACCAGTAATCTAACTCAGGAGGAAAGCAATGTCAGGTAAGTAACTAAAAACCCTCCTGTTGTCATTTTCTACATGTTCAGGTAGAGTATTTATGCTTTCTTGTAGTTTGGCTCTGTGAATATGCATATCATGATGAACTAAAGAATAATAGATAGAAATGCATGATGTTGTATGAATGCATGTGGGCGTTGTAAGGTAAGATGAATCATGTCTGTTGCAAGAATCCATGGCAGATCTTAGAAGGAATAGGTCTAATTCAAAGTTTCTCAACCTATGTTCATTCAGCTCGAGGGGGTACAGTTTAAATATGGAGTAATTGGTGATACTCACCAAGGAGATACGGACTTGGCAGCATGGTCAACGAGAGTAGATCATGATAAGGATAATCTCATTTTGGATGGGGTATATGTTTTAGGAATGTGGCATGCAGCCGGCTTTCCGTATGATATGGATACCACAGAGCTGGTAGTGGAATGTGCAAGGAATTATAACCCTGCAACCAGATGGGTGGAAAAACGTGGAAGAATATATGCAGACTTCTCAATCAAGGGCATCACTACCACTTTTACTCTACCTGTTGGGAAGACGGTGGTGAGTGTAGATCTACGCAAGCTAGAAATGGAGCATAATAATAAGAAGAAGAATGCAAGGAAGAGGATGTATCAATGGAGGTCAACGAGCAGCACATACACTGCATTAGCCAAATTGCCCGTACATTTATAAAAATTTGATTTTGATGATGAGTACCAGTATATGATTTCCCTACTGAGTAGGATGAAAGGTAAACCTCAAGCTGGAAATTTTGAGAACTCGATGTTTGGAATCATCTAGATGGTCCTATATGCAGATAACAGGCCATTATGGGCCAAGATCATCAGTGATGCACTAGATTGAGGAATGAGGAACCTGGGAGGCCAAACATGTTTTTTTATATGACCTCATATGTGGTGTACTCATGTGCTTATAAGGGAACCTTTGATGCCTTGAAGACAGTGGGTAAAGTTGGAGGTGATGCAGATGATGCCCACATATGGGATCACTATCCCCAGTTGCAAAGGAAAGATTACCTCCTAGACTATAAATTGGTAAATGATGCATTCTCTATGCATCTGGTCAGAACCATGGAGGAGGACAAGACCAAAAGACTAAGCATGGAAGCTTAGGAAGTTTTTTATAGGCATGGGGCCTGGCTTATCCAGTTTGCCACCTTCTCATACGTAAGGAGAGAGGGATTTGAAGGACACCCCCTTATGCTGCCAAGATACCCTACTGATGGGGTTGTCTTGATGGAGTTTGTTAGGCAGGTGTCTACAATAGTTGGGGCCTACAAGGAACAAAAGAAGATACCTCTAGTATTATTTCCAGTCTATGGGCTGGTATATGTGCTCAAACTTAGAGAGCATAAAACATGTCATGGGAGGGCTGAAATTGATGTATCTACAGCCATTTCCCTTGGCTAGATCTTATGATCCCTATGGCAAGATGTAGAAAATATTAGGAAAACTAATACATCAGAAGCATCTGGAAGACTTCTAGACTAACTGTGAGGATGAAGCTAAGGTGAGGAGAAGGAAGCACCAGAGGCTCACCTTGAACCAAATAAAGACCTTTGACTGCATCCTAGTGCTAGCACAGCTAAGAAAGGATGATGGAAAGATTATGTCCAATGAATATGAGGACAAGAAGGTGTACAATGACACCATATCAACCCCTGATCTTACACAGCCGGAGTATATATACCTGGATCAGCTGACAGGTGGGGTGATACAGTTAACCCAAGCTTGGGTGGATGAGGAGATAAACAGATTGAAGAAAAGGGGTGTGGCCCTTATAGTTGTTGCCAAAAAGAAGAGGCAAGAAATAGCTAATGAGGAATATGATGATTTCCTCAGTGAGAAGAGAAAATCTAATGGGGGGAGATTTCCCGCACAAAAACAAAGGAAAGGTCCCCCTCGAGGTAAGAAAACTAAACATGAACCAAAGGGGGTGATAATTGAATGGATTGCCACGCCAGCTATAGGTGCATCAAAATCAGCTCAAGCATCCACATCATTTGCACAACCTCAAATTAACAAACCAAAGACTAAGAGGATTTTGAGGCAAGTTGTTGAAACTATAGAAGTGTAGGTAGAGGGTCAAGCCTTGTAGCAGGAAGTGGGAGAAGGCATCCCTTTGGAAGAAGAGTAGGTAAACAAGGAACTTTCAAGTGATGACCTGATGGTGGTCAGTAAGAAGAGGAGGGCAATGCTGCTAATGTCACCACCCAAGAAGTAAAGAACATCCATGAGGGGGGGTATCAGGGCTGACCCTATTATATTGAAGGAGTCAGTGGTGAAGCATTTAGGAAGGAACTGCAACATGATGTTCTTCTTCCCACCATAATAAAGTTTAAAACTGAGAAGGTAGAGGAACAAACAAGAGAAGCTTTCAAAGCAAGTCAGGGTGGTCCTTTTTCCTTAGAGGATTCTGTAGACTTATCTGATGATGAAGTCGTTCAAAGTGTGGCCTCTTAATGAATGGAGACTCTCACCTCCAACACCCACATGACTACTCATGGAACCCCATTAGCATAGATGGTGGTGTTGGAGGAAATAAAACAAATAGAGGAAGAAGTAAAGCAAAGTAGCCCAGAGAGGGCAGCCCAACAAATAGGGCTTGATAGTTTGGTTGATCAGGTGACTAGCCCTGCCATTATAGATCTAACATACATGTGTGATGTAAGCCCTAAGGAAAAGGCAAGTGCACCTGATGAGAAAGAAAAGATTGAAGTGGCCAAGCAAGTAGAAAAAGAAAGCAATGCTCCTAATATGGGTCAGCAATAGCATGATATACTCGTAGAGCCAAAAATAGTAGAAGTTCAACAAAAGGGCGAGGGTGACAAATATATATCAGGTGCTGCTGCTACTCAGATTCAGGAAGATCTGGGAAATGCCTTAGGAGCAAAAGATAAATCAGGTCATGAGGACCCCAAGCCACAGGATATTAGTGCATCAGCTGCAGAACAAGAAATGACCCTTGATCAAGGTGATGCACAAGGCCAATATACATAGACATCCACAAATGTCAATATGCCTTAGGATGAGCAGTGCAATAAAGAGGATGAAAAGCAGAAGGAAGGAGTACAGGATCAGACACAGGATCATAGTGTGGACATTCCACAGGATCCTCCTTTGTAGAAGGCAGCCTCTCAGGAAGAAGAAATGCAACAAGATCCCCCTCATGAGGAACTCCATGAGGAAGAAATTAAGAAAGCACCTTCTCCACCAAGAATAGAAGCAAATACTAGAGAACAGAGCAGACATGATGTTGACAAAGATCATCAAGGATTTGGAGATGATGTGCGTCAATGGCTAGAAAGAGAAATAGGCATGGAACAAGGGTCTGAAATTCAAGAATTTGATGTTTTCACCTTGTTCGATAAAACAATGATGAAGCCAAAGAGGAAGGCCATACTAACATCAGCCATAAAGAGAGATCCTACTACAGGTAGAAGGACTGCACAGGTAGCACTTCCCACAGTTGAGAAAGAGAAGGGCAAGATCACCCTAGAAGAATTCCAAATCACAACTGTTGATTTGGGTTTTGCAAATGAGGACCAAGAAGGTCAAGAAGGGAAGGACATTGTTGATTCTTTGACCCAAAGGGTAAAGAAGGAGAAAGAGAAAAATAAAATGCATAAGGAGCACATTGCTTAGTTACATTCTTATATAAAAGGGTTAATTAACCCTGATAATACACCAGTTGATCTGACAGTCCCATTGATTGTCATATCCCAAGAGGAGGTCACCAAGTTGGACCTCATGAAACATGAGGCAATGATCATGGAGAAATGGATGCTGTTAGCCCTCACTGGAGCTAAGGATGTTTTGAGAACTGTTGACCTATTTTTCTTTGTCTAGAGTTAAATAGTTCACCTTGTATTTTCCTTGAAAATCCTTTAGAAATGACTCTACAAGGCTTAAATCCTTCAAATTATTCATGCTGATCCTTGTAAAAAATCTCAAAAATCTCACCTTGAGAATCCTTGCAGAAAACCCAAAAAAACCCAGAAGTCTTTTGTCTCCAGGAGCTTTCCATCACAGATAATTTTTAGTTTTATACTTAGTCATTTTATCTGCATATACATTGTATGTTTATTTGTATGTTCACATTGTATGTTTGCATATACAATATGAATATACAAGTCACAGATACAAAAGAAACATGCAAGGGGCAATATACAAGGGTCACATTCAATGCTTTTTGGCAAGATAGTGATCATCGGCAGCTAAATTTGTGGTCTCGCCGATGGGCCGATGAAGATGCAAAGAAATATGCAAGGCAAAGAATGTATACAAAAGTCATCGCCGTAACAATAACCATCGGTGGCCTAGTCTAAGGTATTTCTGATGGGCCGATGAAGGGTCAGATGCATGTCGACATACTAAGGTCCAGATACAAAGGTGTTTGTATGTCAAGTGAGATACATTGTGTTCCGCATATGTAGGGAGAGGATACAAAGGGTGGGGTCCACTTATTGTATATTTATACAACTGTATGTTTGCACATACAAGCGGCATATACAAAGCGAATATGCATTCTTGAGATACAAAGCCCGGAACCGAAAGAGTATTCAATCTGGTTTATAAAGGTAGATGTTTGTTTGCATCTTTCCTTGTATGTTTGCATTGAATGTTCGCACATACAAAGGATACATACAAGGTCAGATGCATGTTTGCAATGTGCAAAGTGATTGTATATAGTTCTTCTTGTATATTCACATTGTATATGCGATATACAAGGCCAACATACAAATGGAAAACATGCAAAGTCCGGACCCGATTGGGCAATCAAAGGCAGCGGATAATCATTTTGGGGTCTGCATTGTATATTTGCATATACAAGGTCAAAAGGTGCATACATACAAGGCGATATACAAAGGCAGACATACAAAGGTAATTTCGGCATGACTTTCTCATCGATGGCTCATGCAAAGGTCTTTCTGATGGCCGATAGGGGATGCAATTTTTTAGCGATGGGTCCCAGCTTCAATGCGGTGATGAATCAGGTGGTACCACATGGCAGGGGCGGCAGATGCAAAAGGTAATACAAAGGCAAATGAATATGTGAAAGGAGGGAAATCACATAAATGCATAAGTGAATCCAGCAGTCAAGTGCAAGAGCACTTGTATATGCAATTACAAAATACAGCGATATACGAGCACAGATATGCAAAGCGATATACACATAGTTGACCAAAACTTTGACTGCCCATATCTCCCTCATTCTGGTGAATTTTGACACGCTTCAAAAGGCAAAAGTTTTTTTTTGCCTCCTCTTTCATTTGGTAGGCTTTCGAGGAGGATATTTTCACTTTCAAATTTTGGATCTGGATTTGCATATTCAATCGACTGGACGTTTCAGCGACCAATTTGAGATATGCAAATACAAATATTTGTGGCATTTATGGGTGCAGATTGATGATTCAGTAGCTTACATTGAAGACCAAAAATATCTCTCATCTGCCCATGTTCAAGATATTTCACGCCATAACTTCTACAAGTAGATGTCCCTTTAGACATATATTTTTTGATAGTGCCCATGGGCAAAATTGATCGTAACCAACTGAGGTCAAAATGTAAAATGTTATATATACATGTAAAATAGACGTATATGTTTTGTTGGTTGTTCTTCTGGGCTATTTTGTAATGGCTACTTGGCCTCTATAATCAATATAAACTGGTATTTTGCATCTCTTTTATGATTTTAACACTGTGTCTATTCTTTGGATTAGCATAGGCTATGTATTGTGGACAAAATGGTCCCTTTCATTCCTCCATTATTTTGTCTTGACCTCTGTTAGAATTAATATGAGTCTGTGTAAGTCTTTCTAGCTGTGAGATTATTACTGTGTCGATTCAGTTGCAGCCAAACACATTTAAATCTGGTCTATCACTTATTTCATTTCAGCATTCCTTCTAACCCTTTTACCAGCAAGCATTAGCACTAGGTTTAGATGCTTTTCTCTAAGTAATAGGCTTAGAAAGAGGAAGCTGGACTTCTCCGGAGGTCTGATCTCAATTCGTAAGGTCCCACACTTCGAGATCATTCCCATGTTTCTCCAGATTGCTAAAGTTTCACAACGACATCAAAGGGTGCAAGTCTGAGAGACAACAGTTTTTGGCATGCCCGGTGGGACAAGTTCGATGAACTTCTCATCAAAGTACTAAGAGATTTGGTGTTTCTCCTAGTATTACCAGCCTTTGGAGGCACTACAAACAACACCATGACGACTCTACTAAACAAATTAGTTGGTTTCAAAAGCCCAAGCATCTAAAATTTCATCAAAGATTAGGATTTTGGTGGTTTTCCTGGTCTATTCAGCTTCTAGAAGCATCCCAATCACTTGACGACTCCTTCTCTGGTATGTATCTAGTTTCTCTTTGGTTACAGACCTTTTTTTCTCTAATTCTAACATTTTTATGATTATCCAACATTTAGATGCTATAAAATGTCAAAATTTTACGGGAATCATGGCTATTCCGCTACCCCATATCAGCAATATTAGGCCCCAAATGCCTTTGATTTTATGCGATACAGCCCTACAACTGTAGAATATTAGCATCCTCATGATGTTTATTCTCAACCCTAAGAGGGGGTTTTTGACACCAAACAACATGTATTCAAACAATCGACCTCAAAAACACCCTTACCAGAAAGTTTTGGATCTGATCCAAAAGTTTGACTTTTTTGTGGGATTTGAGCCAAAAGCTTGAACTTATGAAGATCAGTGATATTAATAAGGAGTTCTCATGCATGTCCTAGATGTTGGTTCAAATTGAGAAGCAAAAAGAGATTACCTAGCAGCAGCGAGAGTTGGCTGAGCAATCCATTATTTATAATCAGGAGAGGGTGACAAAAAGAATATAGTTTGAAAGAAGTCTTAGAGGAGCGATAGCTGCTAAAAAGGAGAAAATGAAGCTTTTGTCTGCTCAAGTGCAAAGTAGACAAGCTTACTCAGATTATCAATGTAAAAAAGGGTGTGAAACCCAAGCAATCCCCTCCATTCCCAGTTTCAAACATCCTCTCCCTGTGACACCTTCTCGGCCTGTTGTGGAAGAAGCCCCAAAATTTAAGATTCCAAGCTTCAGGCAGGATAATCCCTCTACACCTCCAAAACCACTTCCCAGTTTCAAAATCCCAAGTTTCAGAGGCCCTCATCCTTCACAGGAGCCTATCCCAGCACAAATTCAACCCCCTATCTCCTATTTGCAGCCCTTTCAAATCCCCTCATCAGATGGACCGAGCATGGATAGTTATGATGAAATTGCTAAGTTGAAGGAGCATGAGTTTACAATGCCAAATTTTAAGAAGCCCCTTTCTTATGCACATGTTCTTCCTATAGAAGAGCAACCTAGACTCCACAAGTTTCTAAGCTTCAATGCCTATATCCCTCCGCAAGTCCCTGTTCCTGTGCAAACTCAAATTATCACTCCCCAAGAACAAATTTGTCCAGAACCCTCTCCCCTCCAAGAAATTCAAAAGGATTTCTAGGCCTCTTTCCCTGATGATATTTTAATCCTCAAGGGTGGACCTATTGTCTACCAAGATAATTGGAAAGATGAGCCAAAAGGAGAGGTGGAAGAAGATAAAAATAATGAGGAGCAGTTTGTTCCTACACTCACAGAGATAAAATTGTTTGAACCTATTGCACCTGTGAGTACTATTAACCTAAATAAGGGATTGAGCCCACCAGACTTTAGTTCTTTTGAATCTTTTTCTCATGCATCTGATCAAGAAAACAAAGTTGAAATGCAAAGAGTGCATGGAGAAAACCTTCAGCTACAGAGGCAACTTAACCAAAATCCAGTGGAGCTGCAGTCAAAGGATGGAGGCATAGGGGAGAAAGTTTCTAGGGTCACTTCAAAGGTGGATGATACTGCCTTGCTTCATGAGCTACCTGATTATGTTGAAGATGAGGAGGATGAATAGCTGGTTGTGGATATGCAGCAACAAGAGGATTGTGAAAATGATGACGGATTGTTGGAGGTTGAGGCTAAGCATGACAGTGAAGTTCCAAACCATAAAGAAGGGCAAGTATTTTGCTCTATGCTAGATAATGCAGAGGTTAATGATGATGATGTGCTTGTGGAGCTTCCATGCTTTATTGAAAATAATGAGGAGACTGAATATGAGCAAGAGCAAATTGCAGATTTGTTCCTTATTATCCGACAGGGATATCAGCTTCTCGGTGGGGAGGTTTTTTTTTTTTGAACATGTGCATGGCTCATTTTTAGAGCCTAAGTTAGAAAATCATGAGCATCTTGTTCATGAGGTGGAGACAACCATATCTCTAGTTGAGATACAAGGGCTAGAGTTTTCAGACCAGCAAGAAGAGGAAAAATTACAAAAGAGACATGAGATCAACCATCATGATTTGCATGTCACTTCAAGGGGATGCCCAATCAAGCATCTAGCCCAGCTGGAGACACATCAAGAGGAGTCATCACTTGTCATGCTTACCTCTAAGCATGAAGTTGAGCATCAAAATGGGTGGGATCAGCCCATTTATTCACTACAAGTTAGCAACATCAACAATCAGTCTAGGTGGATAGGTGAGTTTATCTCCATTTTGTGGGGGGTGTTTTATCAATTTACCATATGCCCATTCCCCCCTCACCTCTTTTTAACTGCCCATATGCATGAGAAACATTGTAAATTGTTAAGGAAGGGTAGTTACTTTCAAGAACCAGTTAATGGCTTTGTTTAAGGTCACCTCTGACTGGTTAGTTTAGGATTAGAATAGATTTTATTTCAGTTTTAGGTTTCCTTTCAATAAGTGCCCTTGCACTCTGCTATATTCTCATTAGAAGATACATGCTTGCTTGTTGTTTTTTGTCTTGGCTTGGTAGCTTGCCCAGTGTTGCAGTCTTTTGACTCCATGCCCAATGGATGCACAAGGCCACTGATCTAATGTTTAGCAAGCAAACATCCCTGAGAGGTTACCAAATTGTTGACCTATTTTCCTCTGTCCAAAGTTAAATAGTTCACCTTATATTTTCCTTGAAAATCCTTTAGAAATGACGCTACGAGGCTTAAATCCTTCAAATTATTCATGTTGATCCTTGCAAAAAATTCCAAAAATCTCACCTTGAGAATCCTTGTAGAAAACCCAGAAAAATCCAGAAGTCTTTTGTCTCCAGGGGCTTTCCATCACAGATAGTTTTCAGTTTTATACTTAGTCATTTTATCTACATATACATTGTATGTTTATTGTATGTTCACATTGTATTTTCGCATATACAATATGAATATACAAGTTGTAGATACAAAAGAAACATGCAAGGGGCAATATACAAGGGTTACATTCAATGCTTTTTGGCGAGACTGTGATCATCGGCAACTAAATTTGTGGTCCCGTCGATGGGCCGATGAAGATGCAAAGAATGTATACAAAAGTCATTGCCGTAACAATAACCATCAGTGGCCTAGTCTAAAGTCTTTCTAATGGGCCGATGAAGGGTCAGATGCATGTTGACATACTAAGGTCTGGATACAAAGGTGATTGTATGTCAGGCAAGACACATTGTGTTCCGCATATGCAGGGAGAGGATACAAAGGGTGGGTTCCACTTATTGTATATTTATACAATTGTATGTTTGCACCTACAAGCAGCATATACAAAGCGAATATGCATTCCCAAGATACAAAGCCTGGAACCGAAAGAGTATTCAATCTGGTTTCTAATGGTAGATGTTTGTTTGCATATTTGCTTGTATGTTTGCATTGTATATTCGCACATACAAAGGATACATACAAGGGAATATACAATGGTAGCATACAAGGTCAAATGCATGTTTACAATGTGCAAAGTGATTGTATATAGGTCTGCTTGTATATTCGCATTGTATATGCAATATACAAGGCCAACATACAAATGGAAAACATGCAAAGTCTGGACTCAACTGGGCAATCAAAGGTAGCTGATAATCATTTTGGGGTCCGCATTGTATATTTGCATATACAAGGTCAAAAGGTGCATACATACAAGGTGATATACAAAGGCAGACATACAAAGGTAATTTCAGCATGACTTGCTCATCGGTGGCTCATGCAAAGGTCTTTCCGATGGCCGATAGGGGATGTAGTTTTTTAGCGATGGGTCCCAGCTTCAATGCGGTTGTGAATCAGGTGGTGCCACGTGGCAGGGGTGGTCAATACAAAAGGAGGGAAATCGCATAGATGGATCATTGAATCTAGCAGTCAAGTGTAGGAGCACTTGTATATGCAATAGCAAAATACAGCGATATACAAGCACAGATATGCAAAGCAATATACACACAGTTGACCAAAACTTTGACTACCCATATCTCCCTCATTCTGGCAAATTTTGACACGCTTCAAAAGGAAAAAGTGCTTTTTTTACCTCCTCTTTCATTTGGCAGGCTTTTGAGGAGGATATTTTCACTTTCAAATTTTGGATCTGGATTTGCATGCTCAATCGACTAGACGTTTCAGCGACCAATTTGAGATATGCAAATACAGATATTTGTGGCATTTATGGGTGCAGATTGATGATTCAACAGCTTATATTGAAGACCAGAAATATCTCTCATCTATCCATGTTCAAGATATTTCACACCATAATTTCTGCAGGTAGACGTCCCTTTAGGCAGATATTTTCTGACAGCACCCATGGGCAAAATTGATCGTAACCAACTGAGGTGAAAATCTAAAATGCTATATATACATGTAAAATAGATGTATATGTTTTGTTGGTTGTTCTTCTGGGCTATTTTGTAATGGCTACTTGGCCTCTATAATCAATATAAACTGGTCTTGTGCCTCTCTTTTATGATTTTAACACTGTGTCTGTTCTTTGGATTAGCGTAGGCTGCGTATTGTGGACAAAATGGTCCCTTTCATTCCTCCATTATTCTGTCTTGACCTCTATTAGAATTAATATGAGTCTGTGTAAGTATTTCTAGCTGTGAGATTATTACTATGTCGATTCAGTTGTAGCTAAACACATTAAAATCTAGTGTATCACTTATTTCATTTCAGCATTCCTTCTAACCCTTTTCCCAGCAAGCATTAGCACTAGGTTTAGATGCTTTTCTCTAAGTAATAGGCTTAGAAAGAGGAAGCCGGCCTTCTTTGGAGGTTTGATCTCAATTCGCAAGGTCCCACACTTCGAGATCATTCCCATGTTTCTCCAAATTGCTAAAGTTTCACAATGGCAGCAAAGGGTGCAAGTCTTAGAGACAATAAGAACCTCCCTACAGAGATGGAATTCTTTGAGCAAGTTAAAGAGAAAGGTAGATAAAATGCAAAATGAAATAGGGAAATGGTCATTCCAATTGGAAAACGAGCTAACTGCTTTAAGTGAAATGAAGAGGATTGATCCCCAGGTCCTGATAGGCAACCAAGTGTTGGATAATAATACTGCCCTACTAATAGGCTTATGGTATGAAGATATCAGGTTTGAATGTGATATCTTGAAGAAATGTAGTGGCAATCTCAGGGATATAAGTTTAAAGCTACACATCATGATGGCTTATGAAGTAAAGATCCTTACGGCTTTAGAAGGAAAAGTAGAGGGTAAAATTGAAAATCAGGATGCAGACTTTGCTATCAAAGCTCTGCATGATAATTCCAAGTCAGTAGCAAATGACCCCCTCACCCACCTAACGGAAGAAGTAATGAATAAAATCATGAGGATAAAAGTCAAGGTGGAAACTTATAATGAGACTTTGAACAGTAGAAAGGGTAAGATGGAAGTGCTCAAAGCTAAATTCCAATCTCATAAGCATGCCATAACAAAAGCCAGAATCCGAGATGGGGGAGAGGTGGATAAAATAGTATAGGCATATGAGCACATCAAGATAATGATGAAGGTCCATATACAGGAGGATATACATCAAAGTGATAATGATAATGAAAGCAATGAAGATTATGACCATGATGAAGAAGAAGAAAATGAAGAGGAGGAACCTAAAGAATGAATGAAGATACATCACCAAGAAGACATATGCATAAGGTACTCATAAACAATGAGTCATATAGATGGTTGCCACCTGGCAACCTGTGCCACGAGGAAGAGTTAACTAAGTCATAGGGTAATTGTCAACCGTTGATCTTAATTGACAAATCTTGACCATTGGTCAATTGTAACTGCCTCCTCACCTTATTGTATAAAAGGTGTAGGGGTGCTATCTTTTAAACATTAGAAACTTAATTGAAATTTGATTGCTGAAAATATCATGACTCATTTCAAAGTTGTTGTAAATGTACATGTTATGCATACTGAATGAAAGAAAAGCATATTTGATTACAAATCATCATAAATATTGAGTAATCTATGTTTGAAATCTAGATACATGCATTGATTAGCTGTGTCCCTTGGAGTCCTTTTCAGCCTGCATGTGTTGTTTTCATTTCTAATCTTGTTGAAGTTAGCATCAACCATATCTAGCTATGGAACATCCTAGTGACCTATGGTTTGATTTCTTGTCCTCATGAATGTATCTTGTATGTATGTGATTCAATTACTAGAGATTCACTAAAGTAGAAGTATTCTTTTAAATTTCTTTCAATTTCATAACAAATCATCCCCATAATTGCAAATAATAGACAATCAAAAGCAAATAACTTGAAATATACAGATATACCGTAGATAATTGAAAATACAGAGCATATTTAGAATAAAAGCATGTCAAATTGACAAATATCCATGGAATACATGTAAATATCCACTTATAGACACATCATTTGAATAAATATACAGTGTAGAAGAAAGAACAAGTTCATAATGATCAATGATCAGAAGAATTGATCAAACTTGCAAATATATCAGTAATCTTCAGAAATAGAGTAGAATTAACCTCTCTGTGGAGTGAATTTACAGGAAACAATACAATACTGATCATCTAGACAAATGTAGGACCCCTTGAAATGGAAAACAACATGTCACATCAACCTTTGAGTAACGTCAGATGATCATGACCTGATCAACGGAGACTTGGCAACTTATCCTAATTTGATCATACTTCACAAGATAATAAAGGTTTGTTGTGCAAATTTTTATACATGTTGTTATGATTAATAATCATCATCAACATAAATTGGCACTAGAAGGAGGGCCTTCATGAGTAGATTTGTCTGATTTAATGACATAGATAGAAAGGTAACACTCATACAGCTTTGTATTTCAAGTCCTGTGCAAAGATTTGTTGTTTTAAGTCCATGTATGCTGGTTCGTTGCAAAGTTTTCAAAATTGAGCGTAAATATTTCATGCTTTGCAGTTGATCACTATGATACTCAAAAGATAAGCTCTATTTCAAGTCTTTTTGCTAAATCTTTGAGGTAATTTGCTTAAGAGACCTGATATCCAGTTGCTTGTGTCCTAAAGCCTCATATCACCTCATATTTGCATCATTTCTACAAATATTATGTAAATATCCATTCAGTTTCAGATTTTGATCATAAATACAACCTTTGATTGAGTGTTTTAGCTAATCTTTATAGTAAACAAGCTAAATTTCCTTTACCTAAAAATTCTGATAAGATTTGTCCTAAATATCATCCATATCAGGATGCTGATGATCACATTAGAACATTCAAGAAATCCTAGCTCTCAAGCCAAATACCAAGTCCAGATCTAGTGGACTCTTTGAAGAATTGCCTATCCAGGGATTTAGACCTAGAACTGTAGATATTCATCCCTCTGCTGGTTCTAGTGCGTTAGGAGTTTCACCAAAACATACTTTGATAACTCCTATCGGGTTGCAAACACCTACAGAACCACCTGTCACACCTCTAGTCCAACCTCCACCAGTCACAATGTCATTCTTTACTGTAGAGTCACCTCTAACTTTCACTACATATCATCCTTTACCTAAAAATCCTAATAAGATTTGTCCTAAATATCATCCATATCAGGATGCTAATGATCACATTAGAACATTCAAGGAAGCTTGTTGTAGGGCTAGAATTGAACATCAGGATATGGTATGTAGGTTATTTCCATTTTCCTTAGGGGAAGAGGCATATAACTGGTATATCAGTCTTGGTCAAGGTTCAATCGGTTCATGGGCTGCCTTGGAGAAAGCCTTTACGGATAGATTCAAAATACCTATAGATCCTTTAATGAATTATCATTTGTTTACCACAATCAAGAGATTTGAAGGAGAACCTATTGCCAATTTCAATGCAAGATTCCAAAAGATGCTCTCAAAGCTAGTTACTCCCTATACTATAATAGATGAAGCTGCTAGGAGCATATACTACTCAGCCTTAGATCCCTTGACTTCTATGTTTATCGGGAGAACACATCCTGGTGTCACAACCTTGATAGGAGATTTTGAAGAAGCTGTCAAAGTTAGTCAGCAATTGATTCCTACTTCAACACCAAATATTGTATTTCCTACACTCCCTATTTATCCTACATATCTTGCTCAGCAACATACCAATGGAGCCATGATACCTCCAATTGTAATGCCAAGTCCTTTACAGATGCCTCCACTCAGTATCATGCCACCTCTAAATGGAAATGGTCAAATGCTACAACATCCAGGACATACACAGGTACCTCAGGTTGTGGAACAGTCTAATAACAATAACAATAGCTCTTCCTTCTTCAAACCTCAAACAAAGAATGTAGTAGCCAAAGTTCAAGAAGAAAAGGAAGAAATTAAAGAGATATCAGCATAACTGAGGAAACTCACCACTGAGAACACTCATTTGAGGAGTCAGAATTTCTATTCTCAACCAAATCAAAATAGAGGATATGACAATGATAAACCTAATTATCCTAATAGGGGATGCAATAACAACAATGGTAACAATAATCCCCCTAGACAGCCTAGAGTGTGGAACACTAGGCCAAACAATGGTTCCTTGCCATCACCTCTAGATAATCAGCCTCCTGGTGAACCTAAGCAGACCACTAGAGTGAACCTAGCAGAGGAAGCTCTTACAAACTGGTGTAGGATACATAATACCAATGCTCATGCAGAGCTGGATTGTCCTCAGTTTAGGATAGCTGCCAGTATATTCCAAATTGAAATGTCTAATACTACAGGTAATCCACCTTGTGTTGAAGGAAATGAAATTGTCCCCTGTGGATATGATTCTTCTCTAGTACTAGAAAGTTTCATCAATCATCCTCATCAGCAGGCAATGTCACCTCATCAAAATTACACCTTAGCATGTGAAGAGTCAACCATGGATTTTGAAACCAATTATATTTTTCCATTTGAAGATGAAAATGAGCCATCAATTGAACATGAAGAAGTACATGCTTATCAACAGTAGTATCAGGGTAGGCATAATTACAACCTAAGGAATAACTCCAACTGACCTAGACTACATCCTTGCCTCCAAATAATTTCAACACTCCTCCTGATCCTAAGGCAAGAAATAACCCTAGATTTCCTAAAGTTAATGCTCAGTACTTAGCACCACAAAATACAATACCAAAATATGGTAATCTGCCCCCTGAGTCTGATAAATTGGTCACATATTTAGTAGATGAAATGAAAAAGATCAAGATCAGCCTGTCATTATCAGAACTACTCAAAACCCCAGCTATCAAAAAAGCCTTCATGAAATCCTTAGATGATCCTTCTCCAAAAGAGGATAATCATGCCTCGGGTCAAATTCGGAATAAAGATCATGTCAGTACAGATACTAATGTTAAACACAAAGCTCCAGCCACTTTTCAAGTTGTAGAGACTTCACACATGACTCTTTACAAAGATAAAACTAAATCACCTCCTTTTCTCCTTACCATAAGGATGTTCAGTAAGAATTTGCATAATTGCTTAGTAGATTTAGGAGCATCTACTAATGTAATGCCCATGTCCATATGTAATGCCTTAGGGTTGCATCCTGCTAAGTCATTGAAGAAAGTAACACAGTTAGATAAAATAGGGGTAAGTGTAGTAGGAGAACTAACTCACATCTATATGTAGTTGGCATCAGATCCAAGAATCCAATACTACATTGATATTCAGGTAATGGATATACCTGATACCTATGGGATGCTACTCAACAGGGATTGGTAAAAAACACTCAATGGATACATGTCCACTAATTTCAATCACATGTGGTTACCTTGGAAAGGAATACCTAACCAAATAAGGACAGATGTTGAACCTCGCATGAAACATATGATCACTGAATATAATAAAACCAATGAGATCATGTATGTAGATGTTGAACCCGGAGTGTATTCCATCAAACCCTAGACCGTCAAGATAGAGGAGATCCTCATGTATGATGTTCATGTTCATGATGATAATCTTCAGGATGATAGGATAATTTTAGAGTCTGATTGTAGCTCTGAAAATGAGATAGAAGTAGATCACTTCAAGAACTTTGAGATGCACTTGTCTAAAGAAGTGCAACGTTGCCAATTGTTAAAAATGCCTGTTCATGATGTCCTAATTGAGGGATGGTGTAGGTTACATGATGAGGCACATTCTGAAAAGACCTATGATGCTTGCTTAGACATGATGGAACTGGAACAAGCATGCAATGAGGCATCATCATCATCATCCGAGGTAAGTTCTACAGATAGTGATAGTGATACTAATTTTTTTTTGTCATTTGCAGGAACAGAAGAAAGCAGAAATCATGATGAAAGTCCTATCCAGATGATAGAAGAGATATTGGTGTGTAATGAGAGTAATCCTAAGAGTAACACAAAAATCACCCTAGGAACTAATTGTTTGGTTGAGTCAGATTACGAAATATCTGATGAAGATTAAGGCAGTAATTTGTCCAAATTTGAGGATTTTTTATCAAAATAAATTCAAAAGATGATACAGCAGCAAAGATCCCCATAGGATGTTCTAATTGAGGGATGGTGCAGGTTACATGAAGCACCACATTCAAAAACTACTTGTTTATTATGTTTGCATATTCTGAAAAATCATATTTTGCCCTGTCCAAAAGATCCTCCCTTTGATGGTAAAGAAGAAGAAGAAATATCAGCTTCACATCAGCCAGATAAAGTGAAGTTTGAGAAAATTGAAATGGATATCAAATGGTGCAGCTACTAGAGCTAAAAAGAAAAGAGAAGGCCCAGACAAGCCTTTAACTAAAGATAAGCCATGGATCCTCAGGTTTGATGGATCTAAATCAAAACAAGGGGCTGGAGTAGGAATAGATCTTATTGATCCAGTTGGTAAATCCTACTTAGCAGCATATAGATTGCAATTCCCATGCACAAATAATGTGACAGAGTATGAAGCCTTGATTTATGAGATATTGTTTGCACTCAGAAAGAAAGTAAAGATTTTGCATGTCTATAGAGACTCAGAATTGGTGGTAACACAAGTAAGAGGTATATATTCTTATAATTACAAGAATTTGTCTAATTACAGACATAGGGTATGGGATCTGATAGAATATTTTGATGTATTCAACATCACCCATGTTCCTAAAGAACAAAATCATAGGGCAGATGCCTTGGCCCAAGCCACAAGTACTCTGGAACCATTGTCCATATCTGGTTTGAAGAGATTTTCAGTTGAATTGGTATTAGTACCTTCTGTGCCAGACAATGTAGTTAACCTTCAAGTGTTTGATGATGACCAACACATTTTAGACTTCATATCCAATAGAGATGTCTGTGATGCACATATCATAGATGAAAGAAATGTGGAAGATTGTATCTGGGAAGAAGAAGAGATCATAGAGTTACCCAGTAACAAGATTCCTAAGGGAATGATAGAATTGGAAAGAGCATTTGATTTAGCTAACATGTTGAAATAGAAAGATCTCCCTAAAGCAGATGGAGGAGAGTATTCACAAGTCAACATAGGACATGATGAAGAAAAAATGAATGTCTTAATTGGAAAAGTGTGTATAGAAGAAGAAATGGAAGGGATAACCCAAGCACTTAAATATTATATCCATGTTATTGCCTGGACATATGATGAGTTGAAAACTTATGATACATAAATTATCACTCATACTATACCATTAAAGCCAGATGTCAAGCCTTTTAGATAGAAATAGAGACTTGTTAATCCTTTGCTAGAGCCCATCATTTTTGAAGAAGTGAAGAAATTGCTTAATGCCAAGATCATATTTCCTATGAGACATTCCACATGGGTGGCCAATTTGGTCCCAGTGACAAAGAAGAATGGTGACATTAGGTTGTGTGTAGACTTCAGAAATTTAAATAGTGCTTCTAAAAAGGATAACTATTCTTTGCCTTCTCTGGATGAAGTCTTATAGATTGTAAATGGTGCAAAGATGATGTCATTTTTGGATGGTTTTTCAAGCTACAACCAAGTGATGGTAGATAAGATAGATAGATTGAAGACTGCATTCACCACTAAGTGGGGAATATTCACTTATAGGTGCATGCCTTTTGGGTTGATAAATGCTAGAGCCACATTTCAGCAAGCGATGGATATAGCCTTCAGAGGGCTAATAGGTAAATGTATCATCATATACATGGATGACTTGACAATTTTCTCTAAATAGAGAGGGAATCATGTGGAAGACCTCAGGAAGGTACTAAAGAAATGTAAACATTATGGGATATCCCTAAACCCTAAGAAATGCATATTTGGGGTAACCACAGGGAAGTTATTAGGTCACCTGATAATAGAGAATGGGATCATCATTGATCCTGAAAGAGTAGAATCAATCATGAAGATACTGCTTCCTGGGAGTACGAAGGAGCTCAAATCTTATTTTGGTAAGATTAATTTTGTTAGAAAGTTCATTACTGGTTTTGCAGAGATTGTCAGACCATTGAATACCATGCTCAAGAAGGATGCCAAGATTGAGTGGACACCTGAAGCTAGAGCAGCTTTTGAAGATATCAAGAAAGCCATATCTAATGCTCCTATTCTAATTAGTCTAGATTATACCAAAGATTTTCACATTTACTCATTTGCTTCAGAGCATACGTTTGTAGCCGTATTAACATAAAGAAATGAGGCTAAAGAAGAAAAGCCTATAGCCTTCATGAGTTGTCCTTTCAGGGATGCAGAACTTAGATACATGGATGTTGAAAGACAAACACTTGCTCTAGTTCAAGCAGTCAAGAAGTTTAGACATTACATCTTGAGAAGTAAAGTGATCGTTGTAGTACCAGATGCAGCAGTAAAGATGCTTTTAATGCAAAGTGAACTAGGTCAAAGAGAGCCAAATGGATCACTATCCTCCAAGAGTATGATATGGACATAACACCCATGAAATTAGTGAGGGGACAAGCCTTGAGTCAGATTATATCAGAAATTGATCTTAACATCATGAGTCAACAATATGTCATAAATACAAAGGAAACTAGAGAATGGTATTCAGACATTAGGCATATCTTGATTACTAGAAGATGCCCTTCGAGGTTGCAGGCCTCACAGAGGAGAACCTTAAAAATAAGATCACAAAAATACATGATAAAAGGAGTCCTTTTCAAGAAGAACTATGAGGGAATATACCTTAGATGCCTAGAAAGGCAAGAAGCAGACAAAGTGCTAACAAAATTATATGACAAGTTTGGAACTGCACATAGATCATACTTAGCTACCACTCATGCTATCCTCAGAGTAGGGTATTACTAGCCCACTATTTTTAAAGATACTACTGAACACATCAAATGTTCTCATATGTGTCAGGTTGCTACAAATAGAGAAAAATATGTTGCTCAGCCCTTGCAACCAGTGATGGAGATGCGCCCATTTGCTCAATGGGGGATGGATTTCATAGGACCTATCAACCCTCCATCATCTTCAAGCCACAAGTATGTGTTGACTGTTACTGATTATTGTACTAGGTGGACTAAAGCTATCAGTAGTAAGACATGTAATGCTGAGGATGTGATCAAGTTCTTGGAAACCAACATAGTAACTAGGTATGGAGTCCCTTATGCTTTAGTATGTGACAATGGGTTTGCCTTTGCTTCAATATGGTTATCAAGTTGGGCTTTTGACCATGGAATTATTTTGAAGTTTTCCTCAAATTACTATCCTCAAGAGAATGGATTAGCAGAATCCACAAACAAGAATTTGTTGAACATCATAAAGAAATTGATGGAAAAGAACCCAAGGGAGTGGAACACCCTATTAAAGTATGCACGATGGGTAGATAGAACTAGGATGAAGGCTGCATTAGGAAATTCTCCTTTTCACCTAGTATATGGGGTGGATCCCATCCTCCCTGTTAACCTAAAGATCCCCACATTGCAGTTTGCACAAGAATATCTAGGTATAGATAACAAACAAGAAGTTAGGTTGCTTCAGTTGATGCACCTAGAAGAAAAAAGGAATAAAGCAATTGGTCAATTTGCTAAACATCAAGTTGGTGTCAAGCGTTGGATTGACAAAAGAGCTAGAGTTAAGGCTTTTAGAATTTTAGATTTAGTCCTTATGTGGGACAAAGCACATGAAAGGAAAGGAGATCATGGTAAATTTGATAAACTTTGGATAGGTCCCTTTCAAGTTTCAAAAATCTTAGGAGACAGCACCTACAGGCTAAAGACTTTAATTGGTGAGGATGTCCCATTACTAGTTAATGGATAGTTCCTCAAGCATTATTTTCAAGCCTAAAACAGTGTCATGTAAGTCATGTGTATCATAGTGTGAATATTGTATAGTTGTTTGCATAGTTTTGTTTTGTTTTGGTTAGTCAAGATGATGCAACTCATCACCCTAAGAAAATGACCAAATTGTTTAGATTGAAGTGATGAGAACAAATTCCTATATAGGTTATGACTCATTTTGAGAAGTGTTGGCGATCAGGTCTGTGATATCCTTTTCATCAGGGTGCCTTTTCTTAACCAAAGTATTTTTTCACAATCACTCACACAACAGCCTTGGGTTTGTGGAACACAAAAGTATAGGTGTTAAGTGAAAAATCTAAAGGGACTCCCTTGCTACCAATGCAATCTCCAACCTAAATCAACAAGTGACCATGCCTTGCACATCAAGCTTACATGATGACATCATATGAACAGGAAGAATAAATATTGAAAATCCAAAAGGAATAAAGTTAGGCAATCTAAGTAAATCTACCAGGGCTATAGATGCCTGCTGGCAGTGGGGCTCTACTTAGGGGAATTGTATAGATAACCTTATCGGGGCTATAAACGCCTGTTGGCAGCAAGGCTCTATCTAGTTTGGCTATGAGGGATGCTTCCCAAACTATGTAGCTTAACTTCAGTTACTCATGTTTTCAACTTACTTTCAAGATGAGGATAATTTATCATTTGCACACACCTGATCCTTTGTTAGCATTCTTGTCGTGATGAAAACCTTATCATTCAGAAAGATTATAATACTTATACTTAGAAAGAGTTAAAATACTATGTTAGAATGTGATCCCATCACTTGAATCATTAGAATTTGGTTATGTTCTTTGGTGGCAAGTTGTTGTGTGGTTACACAACATGCCCAATTTTGCCTTGACAAAATAGGGACCCAACTTTTTCTTGTTGCTTTGGCTTGTTGTTTTCTGCTTTGGACAATTTGGTAAAATTAGTTATGCATCTAACCCTACAAGAGGGTGGATTTGTCACCATGATGAGGTCAATTCTCAAAATCAGTATTTCACATTATTAACCTCATGGTCGGAAAGTACGTAGAATTCCAAGCAAGTTTGCCTTTTCGATCACCCCAAAATTGTCTAAGGGAAGAAAGTTATGTTGAGTCAAAGATTGGTTAAACCTAATATTCTGAGGGGGGGTCATATTAGATGAGATCACCCTGATATTGTATTATCACCTAATAATGACTTTATCCATGAAGTGTGGACATCAACTTTAAATGAAGAGCCGATATCTACCTGTCAAATGACTTCAGTTATCTTGCAGGGGGTCATATTTTTAATATTAGTCATCTTACAAATATCACCCTCTTCACAAAATATCACCCTATGCCAATATGACAGTGACGTCGTCTAAATCCAACGAATGAAGGAAGTCACACTGATGATGGCATCATCATTCCATTCTACCTCATAGAGGTATATATCCGATGCCCATCATATTCCTTAACATGACAGTGACGTCATTAAAACATAACGATTAAACAAAGTCATCAACATGCTGATGTCACCCCAATCTTTTCCCAAGGGGGTCTTTTTATCTGTGGTATTGTATTTTGAATATCACCCGATCTTTCGAAGATCACCCCCTATTTCTTGACATTAAATGCACTTAAATGCAAAAGATAGATTCCGGTCGAGGGTAAGTGCAAAAAGATGGGGGCCAAAAAGTGGCCAAATGTTTTTTTTTTAAAATACTACATAATGCGAGCACATTATGAAGTACTATAAATAAATAAATAAAGGTTGTCATCTCATTTTATTTCTTTTTTCTCCACAATTCCCACAGTCTGCAAACCCTAGGAAGTGCGCTCGCATTTTGGATTCCTCAATTCAACACAAAAATCTTATCGATTCATCGCCAAAATACCGCCACAACGTTGAGCATGCCAAAGGAGTGAATTTATTTGCCTTTTTGCTTGAATTTGCTTCTAAATAGGTAGGTTTGAGTTGTTTTTTGATGTATATTTTGTTAATTGTTAGGAAATGTTAATGCACCTCCTCCTCCTCCTCCTCAAAATCCACAAAATCCTGCGGAACAACAACCTCCTCCATCCATCCCTCAACATGCCCCTGGAACACAAGAAAATATAATGGGGCAAATTGAAAACAACAAAAAAGAAATTGAAGATATAATTGCAAGGTTGAAAGATCCTTCCACTTCAACCTTGCATAGGTCCACGCTTGCTGAATCTCTTGAATCTATGTTATCAAATGTTGATTCAATTAGCAAGAAAATAACTAGTTGGATGGATAAGAGGAGAGAGTTTAGAGATTATTATGTAGACAAGCTATCATACCAAGATGTGAAAAAATTACAAATCATAAAATTAGACTTGCGTTCAATTTTTACAAACCCACAAACAAATCAACCTCCACCCATTACATGCAAGAGGTTCCCTATCCATTGGTGCAACAACCAAGTGATAACGGACAATTTTGGGCAAAGGTGGTGGATGGTTTTTGACCATCCTCCATGCAATAATAATGAGGTCCCGCAATACTTTTTGAGGAAACTCTACTGCGAGTTTGTCCTCAATAAAGTGCCAAACTATTTTGATATGCGGGACTTCCAGGGTAGAGGTGGGGGGTCAGCACAAGATAGACTAGGGGCACGTCTTGACCCACAGCGGGTAGTGAGACAAGTAATCAGCAGACCAGCCCATGAGCATGTTTCTATCCCTTCCATTGTGAAGGAGAGTGTTGAGGTCGATACACTTCAGTCCATTAGTGCCTTGACCCAAAGCATCATAGAGCATGCCGGTCCTGCAGCACAAAGTGGGTTGGGAGATAGTGCGAGGAGTAGGGTCCCACCCCATGCTTGTCAGGCTTGTGGGTAATCCTATGGTTATGACCCCATGGATAGTCAGGACACAGGTGCATAGGCTACATCTGCAGCTGAGCAGATGGTGATGACAGATACCCTCCTAAGTGAGACTTTCGGCCTTGATACTTAGGTAAATATTAGCAAGTTTATTGAATTTAATTTATTAAATTTTATTTTTAAAATGCAAGATTAACTAATTTAAATTTTTGATTTTAATGAAATTTCAGGGTCATAGCGTTGATGTAGTTTTTAGTGGTTCTCCACCTGCATTTTACACTAGATCATCTACTGTCGGGGTATGTAACTAGTAAACAATTATAAATATTACATGTGAATAGCATCGTTATATGAATGGTATTATAATATCTGATTTTGGATGTTGAATAGGTTAATACTATAGATTTCACAGCAACACCTGCCAGTGGTGGTGGACTTCAAAGCTTTACGGAGGTAATAAAATAAATAGTTGAATGAATGAATTGTACTTACTAGATTTTTGTATGTGACTTGTGTGCTTTATTGTGTGTACTTCCATGTTTAGATGAACATGTGTGTATGTTAGGAGCCATGATTTGCATCACTATTATAGTTTTTGTAATTGAATAATGTTGTTTTATTTCCAGATGATGTAGGCTGTAGAGACACCTCCCCATGTTCATAGGGCAATGGAGCAGGGTGTGGCCTTTGCGATTCATAGCTCCATGGCATTGACAGGGGTATGAGGCAGATTAGTAAATTTCAATTTACATTCATTGTTATAGTTGTCTATTTTTGAAAAATCAAAAGATTATTGATTTAAAGTTTAATTTCTATCTGGATGGTTTCTATAGGACATGACATCACCATAGCCTATTCCTGCTACTAAGGCAACTGAGGAGACAGATTATATGGTAGTGGTAAGTGATTATTTTGTTAAATGTTTCATTTTTTATAACATGTAATTTCTATATATTAATGTCTATACTTTTTATTGTAACAGGTAAAGATGCAAGAAGAACTAAATAGGAGGAGCAACCCTCAGGTTCGTAGTAGACCACCCACATGTGCGTCTCTATCCCCTAGAAGATCAAAGGTTGCCCGTGATCTATTCTCTTCACCAGCCAAAGGGGAATGATTGTTTATTGTGTTCCTTTGTTGTATGCCTATATGGCATTTGTGGACATATATTTTGTATTGTATATAGTTGATATTGTATGCCTATATGGAATTCTTGTAAGCCTATATGGCTATTTTGTACATATGTTATACTTATATCGATAGATATTGATGTATGCCTATATGGATATTTGGTTAATACAAATCTTTTTTATTGATGGCATCCATACTTGCATTATAAATCCATGTTTGAATGGATATTTGTAGATGGCTACTTCAAATATTTAAAGTCCAATTGTATTACATAAGATGTTTGTTGATCCAATAAGCTAGCTATTGTTATTCAAGTATCACCTAAACCTCATTTTGGAACTAAAAGATAAAAGTTGTATTTAAAAAAAAAATGAATCATCATGTTGAACAGAAAATATTAATATTCTTTATGAGTAACATACAATGTCAACTATATGCAATACAAAAAAATGAATCATCATGTTATTCTTTATGTTTGAGATCCTAAAAATGACTAAGGCTAGTAGCCTAATATCTTTAAACACTAGGATGAATATCCAAGTCATTAGGATGATTGTGTCTTGAGAAAAAGTCATTAAGATGAGCGCCTAAAGGAGACTTTCTTAAACATTCAAACATTGAGAAATAAGCATGAAGGGTTAAGGCACAATTTGCAACTCATAAAGCCTCAAAAGGGTGCCCAACTTGGAGAGAGCATTCATTTAAGACAAGGCACCCATTGACACCTGTTCCACCATAAAAGTGCACCTAAGTTGGAAGGAGAACAAGCCTCTAGTAAGTGAAGCGCACCTATTGTCTAAACCACTTCATTATGGCACCCTAGCATGAGGAGGAGTATATAAGTCAATAGGAAATGGCACCTATAATGCAAATGAAGGACTAAGTGGCATTTTCAATAAGAATCAATTCACCTTGAGCTTTCAATAAATACATCAAATTGAGCCCCATAAGCCTAGGCGCCCTTTGCCTTCAAAAGAACCTTGTATTGGCGCCTTGGAGGAAATCAACTTACAATGACAAGTCTTGGAAGTTTCTCATTTTGGATGATGTCTTTTGAGATTAACTACAATGATTGAAAGTTAAGATGAGTGGAAAGAACCTATCTTGAACCTTAGGAACACAACTCCTTGCTGACTCCCATCCTCATGCTTCTATAGCAACAACACTAACAACGAGAGCAAGCTTTGATAGTTTGATACATCTAATCTATCAAAGTTACCATCATTAATCACTTCTATTAAACAATCCAAAAGTGGAGATGATTCTTGTTCATCACCAGAGATTGTCATATCCATCAACATAGTATGCAATGAGGTTGAATGCTATGCTCATTAGCATTGGTGGATCCAAATGCTCTAACACTGCTTCCAGTTTGCAACATTTCCCATGCCTCAAATCAACAAGAAGTCTAAAGTATTATCATCATGCTTAGCCCTAGGTGCAAGCACCTGTGATTTCAGATTATGCACTTTCTTGCACTGATGGTTGCATATCAGTACACCAAGAAAAGGACCTTGTCTAACAACCCACTTTTCTTCCTCTATCTTTTGCACCTCATGATTTGACCCTATCAGAATCTCATGTGTAGATCCTTTCACATCAAAGGTATTCTTAATGTCCCATTTTGGTTCTAGGTTGGACATTGTAGAAGAGGTATCATCTTGATCAACAATCACACTACCATATGCCAAACTAAACTTTCATGACAATTACATCTCAAAGTTGGCAGTTTGAGATTCTTTACTGTATGCACAAGCTTAAGATTAAAGCTTAAGATTAAAACTTAAACTAGGGATCTCTTGTTGTATACTCCTATCCACACATTCCTAGAGTTTGTCTAGTCTCTCTTTGATCCATATTTTAGTCAAGTCTACTATAGTAGAATTAGCCTCATAAGGAGACATTTCTCGTATGATCCTCTTTCCACCATCTTCACAATCAATTGACTCCTCAACAACAATATGGACTAGTTCCTTATCTAAACTTTCTGCAAAGAGCAATATTTGAACAGCCTCATGTGTCAATGTTGTAACACTAGATAAGAACCATTTCAGACTTCCTCCATAGCAAGAAAGAAGAGTAACAACAACAATGCCTAATAGAAAAGGGTGCCAAAAGCTACTTTGAAACTAAAGCTACTTTGAAACTATCTACCACAACAAGGTTTGTGATTCCCCAATGTCTGCAATGGATCCTTGAAGTTGTCTATAAACACCTCTGCCCTGTGGCAGATGTCAGGAATCATAACACTATTTTAAATTTCATATCAATAGGTGAGTGCCTTGAGAGAAAGGATCACTCTAGGTCATTTTCAATTGTTGAAAGCACAAAAATGATAAAGATAAAGGCAATTGAGTTAGGCACATTTTAGCCTCTGAGGACACCTCAATGATCGCCTTGGGTGAAATTGCATGAGATGACCTTTTGGAGTGAGAGCTCGAAAGATAGAATTCATTCTAAGACATGTCTCATCATTTAGAATTGTAAAATTGCAAGTATAAAGACATTTAAATCTAGGCGCACTCTCCATTAGTACAAACCCATTCTGGCACCTAAGGGACAAATTACATTGAAAGACACCTTTTGAATGAATCTTTTAAGGGAGATTGACCTATTTAAGCCATTACAATTGTTTGAAATCATTTAAAGTGATAAATATGGACCAACTTGTGTTAGGCGCCCTTTGCTCTTCTTTTTACCTATATATGTGCCTAGATTTGTAGTAAGATTATTCCATGTTTAAAGAGGATTCCTAGTCAATTGGAGTCATAAAATATCAAATTGGACTGAGGCGCCCCTTCATGTAATTTCCCACCATCATGAGCACCTAGATCTAGGAAGATCATCCAATTGCACCTAGGAATAAGATACAAGTCCAAGACCTCAAATTTGAGTGCCTAGAAGTGTGATGGATTGAAGAAGCTACATTGGCGCCTAAGGGTAAGTTGTATCTAATGACATCACCTAATTGACAAACCTTACAAATTAATGTGCATACTTACAACTCAATGTAACATGACTTTACAAAATCAATGTGAATACTTAAAAATTAATCCAATGAACCATCCGAGTCTGCTCTACTCTTTATTGTGTCAAGTATTGCTTCATGGTCAGACTCACACACCTTCCACAAGATTTTGTTCAAAGGTCTACCCCGATACTTTATCAAATGAACATTGGATGCCATGACAAGGTTCGAGTAATAAAGAATCTTCTGATGCATGTCAAAGTCCTGAAACAGCCAAACATTAACACTCTTATGTGGGTACCTTCTAAGCCATGTTCCAGTAATAACCACTGAGCCTATAGGGTATTCAATGTTTTCTCCATCTGTAACAGGGGCCTCCAATTTCTTTTTGGCCTTAACACAATGACATAAGTAATAATTTGTTTCCTCTTCATTATCTTCATCTGCAATAACTACATATACGTGCCCATAAGTAATAAGGCTAGATGGCATACCTTCGATCGAAGATGGAATAGATGACATACCTTGAGGTTGAGGTAGGAACGATGGCGTACCTCCTTCATCACATGTGAGTGATGATGTACTATCAACTTGATATGTGGTAGATGGTGTCCATACATGTTGACTTGCAGTAGAGGATGTGTCTCCAACTATGGTATACAAATCTCTCGTAGCACGAAGTTTTTGCATTCATTCTCTTTGTGCCACCAATACCATATCTCTTTGTGATGGTTGTGGTTCCTCTTCAATTGGTATGTCTTCATTTATCGTGTCCAATTTCCTCTTCTCATGAAGTTCCCTCATAGCCACTACTTTCTTTGCATTCTTAGCTTCTATCTCTTTCTGTGTTGGTTTAATTCTTGATTGTTTCCTCGGCATGACGGAGAATTTGTCTGTAGCATGATAAAGAGACCAATATTACTTCCTAATAAATGAATACAAGATAATAGTGGGATTGTATTTTTATTATGTTGTAAGGATTTATTCTTGTATAGTTTGACATCATGGTATGTTAAGGTCTATTTATTACACATAATTATTAAAGAGCCCAAGTGTAGAAAATATACATGGTATCATGTGAGATTGTAGGTTGCTTTCATGGTTGGGAATGTGTCTATTTTAAAGATGTATGATAAAGCATGATAAAGTAATTCAATCTGAATTAAGGAAAATGTAAAGAACATGCATGTAAAGAGTTGACATACCTAAAAAATGAAGATTCGAATGGAGAGAGTAGCCAATTATGTAGTGTTTTTTTTTTCTTGCATCAAAATCCTCAACAATTTGAGTTTTTCGCCACTTGCTTCCTTTCCAATGTTAAATTGAATAACACTCAAATATAATTACTAACAACAATACTATTAACCAATCTATAATGTTAAATTCCTAAAATTGAATCACAATTAACATTGCAACACTACAAAAATTGAAACTTGAATAGATATATATCAAACTTAGTGTGAAAACTATGTTATTTCCTCCTTCTCAAGTTGGCAAAGCAGAAAAGGTGGTGGAAAGATCATGCAAAGGTGGTACAATGTGTCAAATGTGCATGTGAACTTCCCAACAGCATGAAAGCACTTCTTTTTTGTCAGAGCACGCACAGAATCAGTATGAAAACAGAGCATGTAGGCCTGGATCACAGGGTCAACACTTTTTACCGTTTCTATAGCAAGACAAAATGCGAGCACATTATAATGCGCTCATGTTTTGTCCTGCTATAGATTGATCACATCTTGTGCATTTCTCTTTCCACACCTTCCCCTTCAGACTTGAATGACCACAAGGTTTTTGAGGGAGAACTTTTCCTGTTTCCTGTAAGAGCTTGCCAGATGCTCCACCATATGATAGGCATAACAATGAAGGGGCAAGCCCTCATAATCAAGTTCTTGATAGAAAATGCCCATCGAGGAAGAAAGACAGATCTTCTTTGGAAGCAGAAGTTCTATTTTGTGACAAATCCTTATCCAAGCATAAATAGCAGGGGTTCTATCAAGCGATTGCTAATCCACTTCCACAAAGTCTCCTGAAGAATTCCTGATTGATTCCAAAACATCCACACCCCAAAACTGGAGAGGCAATCAATATAATCAAACCCATAAATCTACATTTGACGACAGAAACCCTCAACACTATACCTTAAACCCTAATCCCTCAACCCTCCAACCCTATCCCTAATCCTTATACCCTCCACACTCTAATTTAACTTTGATCCCTCGACCCTAAACCCTTGACCCTCGAACCTCAACCCTCAACCCTCAACGTCAAATCCTAATCCCTCAACCCTTCACTCTAATCCCTCAACCCTAAACCCTATCCCTAAACCCTCAACACTATACCTCAAACCCTAATCCCTCAACCCTAAACCTTATCCCTAAACCCTAATCCCTCAACCCTCAACCCTAATCTATCATCCCTCAACTCTAATCCCTCATCCCTAAACCCTAAATGCTATCCCTATTCCTAAACCCTCAATCGACTCGATACTATACCTTAAACCCTAATCCCTTATCCCTAAACCCTCCAACCCTATCCCTAATCCTTATACCCTCCACACTCTACTTTAACCCTAATCCCTCGACCCTCAACCCTATCCCTAAACCCTTGACCCTTGAACCTCAACCCTCAACCCTCAACGTCAAACCGTAATCCCTCAACCGTTAACTCTGATCCCTCGACCCTCAACCCTATCCCTAAATGCTAAAGCCTAAAGCCTCAACCCTCAACCCTTCACTCTAATCCCTCAACCCTAAACCCTATCCCTAAACCCTCAACACTATACCTTAAACCCTAATCCCTTAACCCTCAACCCTAAACCTTATCCCTAAACCCTAATTCCTCAACCCTCAACCCTAATCCGTCATCCCTCAACTCTAATCCCTCATCCCTAAACCCTAAATGCTATCCCTATTCCTAAACCCTCAACCAACTCGATACTATACCTTAAACCCTAATCCCTTATCCCTAAATCCTCCAACCCTATCCCTAATCCTTATACCCTCCACACTCTACTTTAACCCTAATCCCTTGACCCTCAACCCTATCCCTAAACCCTTGACCCTCGAACCTCAACCCTTAAAGCTGATCCCTCGACCCTCAACCCTATCCCTAAACCCTAAACCCTAAATCCTCAACCCTCAACCCTTCACTCTATTCCCTCAACCCTAAACCCTATCCCTAAACCCTCAACACTATACCTTAAACCCTAATCCCTCAACCCTCAACCCTAAACCTTATCCCTAAACCCTAATCCCTCAACCCTCAACCCTAATCCGTCATCCCTCAACTCTAATCCCTCATCCCTAAACCCTAAATGCTATCCCTATTCCTAAACCCTAAATGCTATCCCTATTCATAGACCCTCAACGGGCTCGATACTATACCTCAAACCCTAATCCCTTATCCCTAAACCCTCCAACCCTATCCTGAAACCCTTAACCCTCAAACCTTAATGTACTCAACCCTCAACATCAAACCCTAATCCCTCAACCCTTAACTCTGATCCCCTGACCCTTAACCCTTAAAACTTTGACCCTAAAACCTTCCCTACATGCTCGACACTCAACACTATATCTTAAACCCTAATCCCTTAACCCTTGTCCCTAAAGCCTCAACCCTAAATCATTAAACCTTCAACCCTAAACCCTATCTCTAATCCCTCTACCCTCGACACTCTTATTTAACCCTAATCCCTTGACCATTAACCCTATCCCTCAACCTCAACCCTCAACTCTCAACATTAAACCCTAATTCATCAACCCTAAACCCTAATCCCTCAAACCTAAACCCTATCCCTAAACCATCAAACCTCAATACTATACCTTAAACCCTAATCCCTATCCCTCAACCCTTAACCCTTAAAACTTAAACCCTATCCCTACACCCTCAACACTTGACACTATATCTTAAGCCTTAAACCCTCATCCCTAAATCCTCAACCCTTAATCCTTAAACCTTCAACCCTAAACCCTATACCTAATCCCTCTACCCTCAACACTCTAACCCTAACCTCGACATTAAATGCTAATCCATCAACCCTAAACCCTAATCTATCAACACTAAACCCTATCCCTAAACCCTCAACCCTCAACACTATACCTTAAACCCTAATCCATCAACCCTAAAACCTAATCCCTCAACCCTCAACCCTAAACACTATCAATAAACCCTCAACCCTCAACACTATACCTTAAACACTATGAGAAAAGCTTTGCGTATGGTACATCCATAGTGAGTAATTAATAGTTGAAATCAGAAGGATGATCATTATGAGAAAAGATTTGCATTGGGGTACATCTATGTTTCTTGCTATCCACCCTACACTTAGGGAAGGTATATTGTTATGAAACAGGCAAATAATCTCCCATTGTTTACTGGCTCTATCCACAAGAACTACTAAACTATACCTTAAACCCTAATCCCTCAACCCTATCCCTAATCCCTCTACCCTCAACACTCTACCTTAAACCTAATCCATCGACCCTTAACCCTAAACGCTATCCCTAAAGCTTCAACCCTAAACCCTAATCCCTCAAGGTCCTAAACTCTAATCGCTTATCCCTAAACTCTAAATCCTATCCCTAAACACTCAACCCTCAACCTTAAACCTTAATCACTCAATCCTTATCCACCCCTCTCCTCCCCTATCTGGTTCACTCCCATCTCTACCCTCCTTTGCCCTCGACACTATACATACATAAATATAGGCATACATAGATACATACATACATACATATAGCCATACATACATATAGGCATACATACATACATACATGATTAATAGACTTGAATAGAAAAAAATTTAAGGGGAACATAACGCGAGCACATTATAACGTGCTCGCGTTATGTCAAACATGACAAACAATAGACTTGCGGAAAAGGAAAAATGCAAAGAAAAATATAACGCGAGCGTGTTATGTCTTGCTTTGGGAATCCCAAGCCTTGGGCTTGGGATTTATTTTGGATTTCCAACCCAAAGGCTTGGAGTGCCTTTTGAATAGTCACAGACGTGTTTTTCCATATTCTTCAAGATTTCTCATAATTTTGTTTGTGCTAACCCTCAGATTTGCACGTGTTTCAAGGTCAAACAAATTGAACACCTAGGTAATGTTAGGCTTTCTCTTAACTATTTGACGATGTGATTTTTTTCACATTTTAACAACGTTAAGCCTTTCATCTTTAATTTCTTTTGTTTGTGTGTCCGTTTTTGGGCAAAAACCACTGTTTGGTCCTTTTTTTCATTGTAAATTAACTATTCATTGAAATTTCAAAAAAATCACATATTTAGAAACTATACTCCATTCTACAAATATTAAAAAAAGAAAAAAATGATTTTCAATTAGTTTTCAAAATTTATAGGGGTAGCACGGCCAAAATTCTATTTTTTAGGATGTGTCCACTTTGAAAATTAGTAAAAAATCAAATATTCATCAAAAAATTATCAGAAAAATTAGGCATAAACTACATGCTATTTGCTAATTTCTCACTAAAGCAATTTTTAAAATACCAAAAAAAAGTTGACCTTTTGAGGGAGCCACAAAACATGCTATGTTATGTTTTTTTGACAGAAACAACACCAATTTCTGTGGCACCCTCTTTTGAACCCCTTAATCTATGCCATTTTAAAAAAAAATAGTAGTTTAGAAAGTAGACTCGGAGCACTACAAACATTGTTTTGGTTGCATCTCCAAATTTTGAGTGTAACTATGCTCAATTTCTCACCCAAGGCCAGTATTTCCTGATTTCAGAAAAAAAGTGGCCACTTAAGACCCCTTTTTGGCCCCGCATCTTCTTGCACTTACCCCCGATTATGAATACAGATTGAACACTTGGCATCATCCATGGATTCCCTGCAGAAGATCAATGGATTTAATCGACCCAACGTAGTTTTACCCTAATTTGTCCTGTTGACCCACTTTAAAGGTAAATTTTGAAGGTTATTTTCATTTACCTTGCGAAAAAACAAGAAATTATAGAGTAGAGAAGTCAAACCCTCATACAGCTACCTATTAACGGATTAGATCCTTTAGCGTAATGGAACGGGTGATCTTCAGCATTTGTAGCCCTTTTCCCTAACTAGTCATCTAACCCAGGAGGAAAGCACTGTTAGGTAAGTAACTAAAAACGCTCATGTTGTCATTTTCTGCATGTTCAGGTACATTATTTATGCTTTCTTGTGGTTTGGGTCTGTGAGTATGCATATCATGATGAAGTAAACAATAATAGATAGAAATGCATGATGTTGTATGAATGCATGTGGACGTTGTAAGGTAAGACGAATCATATCTGTTGCAGGAATCCATGGCAGATCTTAGAAGGAATAGGTCTAACTCAGATTTTCTCAAGCCTATGTTCATTCAGCTCAAGGGGGTACAGTTTAAATATCAAGTCATTGGTGATACTCACCAAGGAGATACAGACCTAGAAGCATGGTCAATGAGAGTATATTATGATAAGGATAATCCCATTCTAGATGGGGTATATGTTTCAGGAATGTGGCCTACAGCTGGCTTTCTATCTGCTACGGATACCCCAGAGCTGGTAGTGGAAAGTGCAAGAAATTATAACCCTAAAACTAGACGGGTGGAAAAACATGGAAGAATATACGCAGACTTCTCAATCAAGGGCATCACTGCCACTTTTAATCTGCCAGTTGGGAAGAAGGTGGTGAGTGTAGATCTACACAAGCTGGAAATGGAGTACAATAATAATAAGAAGAATGCAAGGAAGAGGATGTATCAATGGAGGTCAAAGAGCAACACATTCACTACATCAGCCAAATTGCTCGTACATTTATACAAATTTGATTTTGATGATGAGTACCAGTATATGATTGCCTTGCTAACTAGGATGACAGGTAAACCTCATGTTAGAAATTTTGAGAACTAGATGTTTGGAATCATCTAGATGGTCCTATATGCAAATAACAGGCCATTATGGGGCAAGATCATCAGTGATGCACTAGATGAAGGAATGAGGAACCTGGGAAGCCAAACATGTTGTTTTATATGACCTCATATCTAGTGTACTTATGTACTTATAAGGGAACCTTTGATGCCTTGAAGAAAGTGAGTAAAGCTGGAGGTGATGCAGATAATGCCCACATATGGAATTACTATCCCCAATTGTAAAGGAAATATTACCTCCTGGACTATAAACTGGTAAATGATGCATTCTCTATGCATCTGGTCAGAACCATGGAGGAGGACATGACTAAAAGACTAAGCATGGAAGCTTAGGAAGTTGTTTATAGGCATGGGACCTAGTTTATCCAGTTTGCCACCTTCTCATACATAAGGATAGAAGAATTTTAAGGACACCCCCTTATGCTGCCAAGATACCCTACTAATGGGTTTGTCTTGATGGAGTTTGTCAGGTAGGTGTCTACCATAGTTGAGGCCTAAAAGGAACAAAAGAAGATACCTCTGGTGTTATTTCCAGTGTCTATGGGTTGGTATATGTGCTCAGACTCAAAGAGCATAAAACATGTCATGGGAGGGCTGAAATTGATGTATCTATAGCCATTCCCTTGGCTAGATCTTATGATCCCTATGACAGGATGCAGAAAATATTAGGAAAACTGATACATCAGAAGCATCTGGAAAACTTCTAGACTGACTATGAGGATGAAGATGAGGTGAGGATAAGGAAGTACTAGAGGCTCACCTTGAACCAAATAAAGACCTTTGACTGCATCCTGGTGCCAGCGCAGCTGAGGAAGGATGATGGAAAGATTATGTCCAATGAATATGAGGACAAGAAGGTGTACAATGACACCATATCAGCCCCTAATCTTAAACAACCGAAGGATATATCCCTGGATCAGCTGACAGGTGGGGTGATACAGTTAACCCAAGCTTGGGTGGATGAGAAGATAAATAGATTGAAGAAAAGGGGTGTGGCCCTTACAATTGATACCAAAAAGAAGAGGCAAGAAATAGCTGATGAGGAATATGATGATTTCCTTAGTGAGAAGAGAAAATCCAATGGGGAGAGATTGCCCACACAAAAACAAAGGAAAGGTCCCCCTCGAGGTAAGAAAACTAAAGATGAACCAAAGGGGGTGATAATTGAATGGATTGCCACACCAGCTATAAGTGCATCAACATCAGCTCAAGCATCTGCATCATCTGCACAATCTCTAATTGACAAACCAAAGACTAAGAGGATTTTGAGGCTAGCTGTCAAAACTACAGAAGTGCAAGTAGAGGGCCAAGCCTTGCAGCATGAAGTGGGAGAAGGCATCCCTTTGGAAGAAGAGCAGGTAAACAAGGAACCTGCAGGTGATGACCTGATGGTGGTCAGTAAGAAGAGGAGACCGATGTCGCTGACCTCACCACCCAAGAAGCAAAGAACACCCATGAGGGGGGATATCAGGGCTGACCCTATTATATGGAGAGGAGCTGGTGGTGAAGCATTTAGGAAGGAACTAAAACATGATGTACTGCTTCCCACCATAATAAAGTTCAAAACTGAGAAGGTAGAGGAACAAACAAGAGAAGCTTTCAAAGCAAGTCAGGGTGGTCCTTTTTCCTTAGTGGATACTGTCATTCAAAGTGTGGCCTCTCAACAAATGGAGACTCTTGCCTCCAACACTCGCATGACTCCTCAAGGGAACCCATTAGCATAGATGGTGGTGTTGGAGGAAATAAAACAAACAGAGGAAGAAGTAAAACAAAGTATTCCAGAGAGGGCAGCCCAACAGATAGGGCTTGATAGTTTTGTTGATCAGGTGACTAGCCCTGCCATTGTAGATCTAACATAGAGGGTTGATGTAAGCCCTAACAGTAAGGAAGGTGCACCTGATGAGAAAGAAAAGATTGAAGTGGCAAAGAAAGTAGAAAAAGAAAGCAATGCTCCTGATATGGGTCAACAACAACATGATATACTCGCAGAGCCAAAAATAGTAGAAGTTCAACAGAAGGGCAGAGGTGATAAAGATATATCAGGTGTTGCCGCTACTCAGATTCAGGAAGATCTAGGAGATGCCTCAGGAGTAAAAGGTAAATTAGGTCATGATGACCCCAAGCCACAGGAAATCAGTGCATCAAGTGCAGAACAAGAAATGACCCTTGATCACGGTGATCCACAAGGCAAAAATACATAGACATCCACAGATGTCAATATGCCTCAGGATGAGGAAAGCAATAAAGAGGATGAAAAGGAGGGAGTACAGTATCAGACATAGGATCATAGTGTGGACATTCCACAGGATCCTCCTTTGCAGAAGGTAGCATCTCAATAAGAAGAAATGCAACAAAATCCCCCTCATGAGGAACTCCATGAGGAAGAAATTAAGAAAGTGCGTTCTCCACCAAGAATAGAAGCAAATATTGGAGAACAAGGAAGACATGATGTTGACAAAGATCATCAAGGATCTGGAGATGATGTGCCTTAATGGCTAGAAATAGAAATAGGCATGGAACAAGGGTCTGAAATTCAAGAATTTGATGTTTCCACCTTGTTCGCTAAAACAATGATGAAGCCAAAGAGGAAGGCCAGATTAACATTGGCCATAAAGAGAGATCCTACTTTAGGTAGAAGGACTGCATAGGTAGTACTTCCCACGGTTGAGAAAGAGAAGGGCAAGATCACCTTAGAAGAATTCCAAATCACAATTGTTGATTTGGGTTTTGCAAATGAGGACCAAGAATGTCAAGAAGGGAAGGACATTATTGATTCTTTGACCCAAATGGTAAAGAAGGAGAAAGAGAAAAATAAAATGCATAAGGAGCACATTGCTTAGTTACATTCTTACATAAAAGGGTTAATTCACCCTAATAATACACCAGTTGATCTGACAGTCCCATTGACTGTCATATCCCAGGAGGAGGTCACCAAGTTGCACCTCATGAAACATGAGGCACTGATCATGGAGAAATGGATGTTGTTAGCCCTCACTAGAGCTGAGGATGTTTTGAGAACCTCCCTACAGAGATGGAATTCTTTGAGCAGTTTAAAGAGAAAGGTAGATAAAATGCAAAATGAAATAGGGAAATGGTCATTCCGATTGGAAAAGGACCTAACTGCTTTAAGTGAAATGAAGAGGATTGATCCTCAGGTCCTGATAGGCAACCAAGTGTTGGATAATAATAATGCCCTACTAATAGGCATATGGTATGAAGATATTATGTTTGAATGTGATATCTTGAAGAAATGTAGTGGTAAGCTCAGGGATCTAAGTGTAAAGCTACATAGCATGATGGCTTATGAAGCAGAGATCCTTGAGGCTTTAGAAGGAAAAGTAGAGGGTAAAATTGAAAATTAGGATGCAGACTTTGCTATCAAAGCTCTACATAATAATTTCAAGTCTGTAGCAGATGACCCCCTCACCCAGCTGATAGAAGAAGTGATGAATAAAATCATGACGATAAAAGTCAAGGTGGAAACTTATAATGAGACTTTGAACAACAGAAAAGGTAAGCTAGAAGCGCTCAAAGCTAAATTCAAGTCTCATAAGTATGCCATAACAAAAGATAGAATCTAAGATGGGGGAAGGTGGATAAAATAGTACTGGCATATGAGCACATCAGGACAGTGATGAAGGTCCATATACAGGAGCATATACATCAAAGTGATAGTCATACTGAAAGCAATGAAGATGATGACCATGATGAAGAAGAAGAAAATGAAGAGGAGGAAACTGAAGAATGAATGAAGATGCATCACTAAGAAGACATATGCGCAAGGTACTCATAAACAATGAGTCATACAGATGCTTTCCAACTGGCAACTTGTGCAATGACAAAGAGTCGACGAAGTCATAGGGTAATTGTCAACCATTGATCTGAATTAACAAATCTTGAGCATTGGTCAATTGTAATTGCCTCCTCACCTTATTCTATAAAATATGCAGGGGTGCTATCTTTTAAATATTCAAAACTTAATTAAAATTTGATTGCTGAAAATATCAGGACTTATTTCAAAGTTGTTGTAAATGTACATGTTATGTATACTGAATGAAAGAGAAGCATATTTGATTACAAATCATCATAAATCTTGAGTAATCTATGTTTGAAATCTAGATACATGTATTGATTAACTACATCCCTTGGAGTGTTTTTCAACCTACATGTGTTGTTTTCATTCCTAATCCCTTTGAAGTTAGCATCAACCATATCTAGCTGTGGGACATCCTGGTGACCTATGGTTTGATTTCTTCTCCTCATGAATGTATCTTGTATGTATGTGATTCAATGACTAAAGATTCACTAAAGTAGAAGTATTCTTTTAAATTTCTTTCAATTTCATAACAAATCATCTCCATAATTGCAAATAATAGACAATCAAAAGAAAATAACATGAAATATGCAGATATACCGTAGATAATTGAAAATACAGAGCATATTTAAAATAAAAGCATGTCAAATTGACAAATATCATGCAAATTTAGACAAATATCTATGGATTACATGTAAATATCCACTTATAGACACATCATTTGAATAAATATATAGTGTAGAAGAAAGAACAAGTACATAATGATCAATGATCAGAAGAATTGATCAAACTTGCAAATATATCAGTAATCTTTGGAAATAGAGTAGAATTAACCTCTTTGTGGAGTGAATTTATAGGAAACAATACTATACTGATCATCTAGACAAATGAAAGACCCCTTGAAATGGAAAACAACATGTCACATCAACCTCTGAGTAACGTCAGACGATCATGACCTGATCAATGAAGACTTGGAGTCATCAACTTATCCTAACCTAATCATACTTTACAAGATAATAAAGGTTTGTTGTGCAAATTTTATGCATGTTGTTATGATTAATAATCATCATCAACACCTGGATCTAAACTTAGGAGGTAAAAGTCCTAGGGGGACATTTTACGACATAACATTTAGCCCCCACTTTATTGTATGTATGATCTTATGACCCATACATGCATTAAAGTACTGTAAAAAACACAACAAACATGCCAAGCACTTGAAGCTAATGCATACATAAAGATTGAGGAACTATTTCTAGCCCCCAGTCTCATGTAAGCATTAGGAAAACACATCACAGACATGTAAAACACAGAGAAGACAGTAATAGGCACGTAAGACATGGAGAAGACAGTATTGAAGACACGTAAAACATGATGAAGAAAGTTGATATATCATTTTCATTTTCATATATATATATATGCATGGAAAGAAAAATTGCAACACAAAACCCCAAGAATGTAGGGGAGACTCATCACCACACCCTATAAACTACACCAAGGGGAGAAAACACGCCATACAAAACCCTAGTCTAGGGGAGGCTCATCGTCACACCCTTTACACTATACGAGGGGGAAAACACGACATACAAAACCCAAGCATAGGGGAGACTCATGATGCAAAGTGCTCAATGGAAGCATACAATTGATCAACAAACTTGATTGGAGAGAGGGTGCCCTATGTCTTGGCGATCTACTCCTATCGGCCAAACATACCTCGTCGGCCACCTTATAACTTCTCTGCCCAATTTATCAACTCTACCTGACGGCTCAATTTCACCTTGTCTTTGGAGAGACTTCTTCCATCAACGGCATCTTCTGGCCTCCTGTTGATACCCCGATGGTTGTTAGCTTTACACTCGCTTCACCATGGCGGTTAATTGTGACCTTGTCAGCCAGACTTAACTCATCGACGAACCCTTGAGAGCATAGTCCGATGTGTCGATACAACCTGTCGTTGGTGAGAATCCAAACATCGGTGAAGCCTTAAGTCCTTTCACTGATATACCAATGCGTTACATTGTCTTCGGTGAGACTTGCTTCATCGGCGGGATCTTGAACTTGTCCCCCGATATCGCCACTCTTATCGATATGCCAAAATATTATATCTTTGGTGAGACTGAAACCGTCCTCCACCGATACACCTCCTATCGGTCTAACACCATTGATTGGTGTAACTTGCAAAGGCTTCCTCGAGAGTTGTGTTACGCCAATGATGCTTCAATTACTCCGCAACTACGCAGATGCCAAACTAGTATACAGAAATAAAACTTTATAGAATAGAAGGGGTCTACAATACCCTAAACATTAGATCACCCATCAATTTGGCCACTCCACTAACTATTCACATAATAGCACTCTTCAATGACTAGTCACAGAGAGATTCCTAGTCAACTCATGCCCAACCTCCTTGGATCCCTGGCTGTTGACCCAAAACAATAGAAAACACAAAATTTACACTGTATTCCTCCATCACACTGAATATGAGAATCCTAATTTCAGTGGACAGAGGAGATACAGTCCATTTATTCATAGAAACCTAGTTTCTAGGTTTTTAGACCAATCTTTGTAAAAGGAACAATATCTCACAAACTACAATACTTTAAGACACCAGACTAGTATCAAATGGAAACTACTTAATACCTAAACATCTCCAATCAGTTTCAGACAATTAACTATCCATACAGAATGACTGTTATAGAAAAATACTCAGAAAGAATAATGTTTCAACACATCAAGAATCCAAAAACTTCATTCATGCATGCTTCTCCATCATTACATCCTGCTTCTTCACCTATAGAGGCTTGAGACAGTAGTTTACATCCCTCCCAACCATACAAACTAATTTTGAAAGTCAGTTAGCCATTGGGTTTCTCCTAACACAAGAAAACTACATGTTTTAATTGTGTGATTACATCAAACTTGACCGAAACATGGTCTACATAGGTCTAGTGACCAAATTGACAAAAAACCTTATTACAAACATATGTGGCTTAAAAGCCTTATTGAAAACAAAACATGACTCCTGCACCATAGAGAAGGTGCCCCTGCACCATACCCCTCCTGTAGGAAAAACTCAAGTCCCTTGAGTTGCCAATTGTTTGAGTGTCTTCCCATGCTTCAAAATGTCTGCCTCACTCATCCATGTAGCTTTTGAATCAGGAAGATCCTGCCACTTGACCAAGTACTCCTTGTACACACCCTTCCTTGTCTTTTTGACAATCCTGGAATCTAAGATGCATTCCAACTGTAAAGGCTTACTTGGAGGTAGATCTCTAACTGACTCTTCATCTTTAATCATAACATCTGATCCATCTTAAGCATTCAATGGAGGTCTGAATGGAAAGAGATCTGAAACATTGAATATGGGAGAAATACCAAGACCGGATGGCAATTCTATTTCATAAGCATTTGGACCAAACTTATGCACTACCTTGTACGGTCCTATTTTCTTCATCAGAAGCTTGTTTGGTTGTCCTTTAGGTAGCCTTTCCTTCCTTATATAGGTCATCACCAAATCTCCCACCTTGAACTGTACATCTCTGCTTTTGAGATCTGCCTTGTCCTTGTATTTGGAGACTATCTTTTCCAACTAAACATTGACTTGATCATGAACTGCCTTCATGGTGGCAATAAAATCTTCTTCTACATCACTCCTCTTATCCCAACCTTGTATATCTTTGAGTTCAAGTGTTTCTCTTGGATGGAAACCATAAACAATTTCAAACAGACTCTTCCTAGTGCTTCTATTCACTGAATCATTGTAAGCATATTCAACTTGATTGATCACCAAGTCCCATGCCAACCCATGCTGTTTGGTAAGTCATCTTAGAAGGTTTCCTAAGGACCTATTAACAACCTCAGTCTAACCATCAGTTTGGGGATGGTAGGCTGATGAGAAAGACAATTGTGTTCCCAATTTTCTCCATAAGGTCCTTCAAAAATGACCAACAAACTTGGAGTCTCTATCAGTGACAATTGAAAGGGGCAAACCATGGATTCGAACCATTTCTTTGAAAAAGAGACCATCAATGTGAGATGCATCATTTGTGCATTTGCATGGCACAAAATGAGCCATCTTACTAAATCTGTCCACAATGACAAAAACACTATCCACACCCCTTGCTGTCTTAGGAAGACCAAGTACAAAATCCATACTAATGCTCTCCCAAGGCCTGTTGGGAATAGGAAGGGGTTGGTACAAACCAACATTAGAAGACATACCTTTGGCCTTTTGACATATGGTACAACTTGTAACATATCTCCTTACATCCGATTGCACTTTTGGCCAATAATAGAATCTAGTGACTTGTTCCAAAGTCTTGTCCAACCCAAAATGTCCTCCTAAGGTTCCATTGTGCTTCTCTTTGATGATGTTATCCCTCATTGAATATTTAGGAACACATAGCAAACTGCCCTTGAATAAGAGACCTTCCTACAACACAAAATCTGAATATTCACCAGGAAAAGTGTTAGCCAAACTAGCACAAATTTTATAAGCAACCTTGAAATCTGCATCCTCCTTGTATAACTCCTTCAAACAATCTATCCCCATGCTTTCCATCCGTACTTCCTGTGTGACCACCATCCTTCTACTTAAAGCATCAGCCACTTTGTTGGCAACACCCTTTTTATGCTTAATAGTAAAGGTATAGGCCTACAATTGTTCCATCCACTTAACATGCCTATGATTCAACTTTTCTTGACTATTTAAGAAGATAAGAGCATGGTTATCAGTAAAAACAATGAACTCTTTGGGAAGCAAATAGTGTCTCCACTTTTTGAGAGTTTGCACCAATGCATAAAGCTCTAGATCATAGGTAGAATACCTTTGTTTAGCCTCATTCAACTTCGCTAAAAAAAGGGCCACTGGATGTCCATCTTGACTAAGAACAACACCTATTGCTTGCTGACTGGCATCACATTCCACTACAAAAACTTTGTCAAAATCTGGAAGTACCAATGTAGGTAATTCAGCCACTTTCTTCTTTAATAATTCAAAGCTATCATATGCTTGCTTTGTCCATTGAAATTTGCACTTCATTCCACCCTTGATGGTATTGAGAATAGGAGCACTTATGTGACTGAATCCTTTAATGAACTTCCTATAAAATTTGCCAAGCCATGGAAGCTTCTAACATCTCCCACTGTCCTAGGAGTTGGCCAATTGAGAATGACCTCAACCTTTGTGGGATCCATCTTCAACCAACCATTAGAAATCACAAAACATAGGTACACAAGTTCAGTTTTCATGAACTCACACTTATCCAAGTTGATCATCAACTTATTCTCATGCAATTTCTTCATCACTTGTCCAAGATGTTTCAGATGTTCTTCTTTTGTCCTGCTAAAAACAAGTATGTCATCAAGATAAACAATTACAAATTTGCCAATGAATTCAACAAGTACCTCATTCATCAAATGCATGAATGTGCTTGGGGCATTGCTAAGGCCGAATGACATGACAAGCCACTCATAGAGACCTTCATTTGTCTTGAAGGCAGTCTTCCACTCATCTCCCTGCCTAATTCTAATTTGATGATAACCAGATTTCAAATCAATCTTTAAATAATAACATGACCCACCAAGATAGTCCAAAAGATCCAAAATCCTTGCAATAAGGAATCTATACCTTATTGTGATCTTATTTATGGCCCTTGAATCCATACATAGTCTACACTTCCCATCTTTCTTTGGAGCAAGTACACTAGGGACTGCACATGGACTAAGACTCTTTCTAACCAATCCTTTCTCTAAGAGTTCTTGAATTTGTCTACTCACCTCTTCATTCTGCTATGGTGTCAATTTGTAGGCAGCCTTATTGGATAATGTGGCACCTGGAATCAAGTCAATTTGATGACTTATATCTCTCATGGGTGGTAAGGATTTAGGAGTATCCTCTACCACAAGATCTTGGTACTTATCCAACAATTGCTACACTTCTAGTGGAATCTCTTTCTACTTTTTGTCTTGCTGTCCTAATTCATCTTTAGGCTTCATTATCAAGGGTTACCCTTGGGTATCATACTCCTTCATGAGGTGTAAGAACTCTTTGCCACTAACCATCATGACATTGGTGTCATTACTCTTCTCTCCAATCTACTCTTGCATAGGATCCATCCTAAACTTCCTTCCATTCTTGGTGATGAGGTATGTGTTCTTCTCACCATCATGTTGTGCCTTCACATCATACTACCATGGATGTCCAAGAAGAAGGTGACAAGCATCCATAGGAATAATCTCACATAGTACCTTGTCCTTATAATCACCTATCTCAAACTCAACCCATGTTTGTTCTTCTACCATGTAATTTTGATTCTTATTCAACCAAGAGATCTTATGAGGACTAACATGGGGCAGCCTTTTCAACTTACACTTCTCTACCATTTTAGTAGACACTACATTCTCAGTAGAACTTGAATCAACAATGATTTTACAAAGTTTACCATATGCTATACCTTGGGTTCTGAAGAGAGTCTTCCTTTGTGGGGGCTCTTGCTTCAATGGCATCTTCATCAAGGTTCTTTTGATCAACATGCTCTCTCCTTCAAGGACTGGTGCAATACTACTAATGGGTGAATTCACACTTTGGAAATCATCATCTTTCAACAACTGATTCCTTCTCCCACCATCATGGGAACTAGATGCCTTCTTAGGGCATTTGCTCATGGTATGGCCTGCTTGATTGCAGCCATAGCATCTACCAGTGAAAACTCTGGGTCCTCTACCTGCACCACCACTTCTGCCTCTGTCATTTGGTCTTCTCCAACCTCTGAAGCCACCATCTCTATGTTCTACATCAGAATGAGACTCTTGTTGACTTGGGTTTTCATTTCTACTTGACTGTCCTCTACCAAAACTACCTCTTCCCCTATTATTTTTGCCACCTCTTCCTCTGGTGTTTTGATCACTCTTTCTTTTCAACTTCTCCTCAGCCCTAGAGGCTAATAGAAAACACTCATCCACTATTTTAGGAACCACCATACTGAATTTATCTTGTATGTTATACCTCAAACCATCGAGATATCTGGCCACCATCTCTTTCTCCTCCTCCTTGTGATTGGCTCTCATGCTCAATCTATGAAACTCTTTGGTATATGTAGCCACATCCATATCCTTTTGTATGAGATGATTAAACTTCCTAATGGTCTGCAACTCATAATCAGATGGCATGAAATTGTCTCTTAGCATGGTTGCCATTCTACTCCATTTGGTGATAGGGTTCTTTCCAACTTTCTCTCTTTGACCTTGCATATAGTTCCACCAAACTAGGGCAGAACATCTGAATCTTGTCTTAGCAAACTTGACTTTCTTGCTGTCACTATACTCCTTGAAGTCAAAATAGTTACACATGGCTTCAATCCAATCCATGAGGGCATCTCCATCTATTTTCCCATTGAATGTAGGAAAATCCATCTTTGGATCGCCACTATCTCCATGAGCACCTTTGAGTGCTTTCAAGAATGCCTTTTGGTCTACAGACATATCTTGTCCTTGAGGACTCTCCTCTATCTCTTCTTCTTCTTCTGTATTAGAAGCACTTCCATCCTCTTTACTCTTACCCTTGGGCCTTTCTTCTTTCAACCTTTCTTCAAGCATCTCCTCTACTATCTTCTTGATGGCTTCTTTGCTCATAGACTTGGGAGGCATTGTGCTAACCTCAGTTTCTATCTCCTCATCTGACATATACTACTCCAATTCAAATATTGGCTTTGATACCAATATGATGCAAAGTGCTCAGTGAAAGCGTACAATTGATCAACAAACTTGATTGGCGAGAGGGTGACCTATGTCTTGGTGATCTACTCCTATTGGCCGAACATACTCCATCGGCCACCTTACAACTTCTCTACCCGATCTCTCAACTCTTCCTGATGGCTCGACTTCACCTTGTCTTTAGAGAGATTTCTTCCATCGGTGGCATCTTCTGGCCTCCTCCCGATACCCTAATGGTGGTTAGCTTTACACTCGCTTCACCATGGTGGTTAGTCGTGACCCTGTCGGCCAGACTTAACTCATCGGTGAACCCTTGAGAGCATAGGCCGATGTGCCAATACAACCCATCATCGGTGAGACTCGGCGAAGCCTTAAGTCCTTTCACCGATATACTAATGCGTTACATTATCTTCAGCGAGACTTGCTTCGTCGGTGGGATCTTGAACTTGTTCCCTGATATCACCACTCTTACCGATATGCCAAAATATTATATCTTTAGTGAGACTGAAACCGTCCTCCATCGATACATCTCCTATTGGTCTAACACCATTGATCAGTGTAACTTCCAAAGGCTTCCCTGAGAGCTGTGTTATGCCGATGATGCTTCAGTTACTCCATAACTACGTAGATGCCAAACCAGTATATAGAAATAAAACTTAATAGAACAGAAGGGGTCTACAATACCCTAAACATTAGATCACCCATCAATTTGGCCACTCCACTAACTGTTCACATAAAAACACTCTTCAATGACTAGTCACATATAGATGCCTAGTCAACTCATGCCCAACCTCCTTGGATCCCTAGGTGTTGACCCAAAACAACATAAAACACAAAATTTACATTGTATTCCTCCATCACACTGAATATGAGAATCCTAATTCAAGTGCAAAGAGTAGATATAGTCCATTTATTCACTGAACCCTAGTTTCTAGGTTTTCAGACTAGTCTTTTAAAAAGGAACGAGATCTCACAAACTACAACACTTTAAGACACCAAACTACTATCAAATGGAAACTATTTAACACCTGAACATCTCCGATCAGTTTCAAATAATTAACTATCCATACAGAATGACTGTTACAGAAAAATACTCAAAAAGAACAATGTTTCAACACATCAAGAATCCAAAAACTTCATTCATGCATGCTTCTCCATCATTACATCCTGCTTCTTTGCCTATAGAGGATTGAGATAGCAGTTTACATCCCTCCCAACCATACAAACTAATTTTGAAAGTCAGTTAGCCATTGGGTTTCTCCTAACACAAGAAAACTACATGTTTTCATTGTGTGATTACATCAAACTTGACCAAAACATGGTCTACATAGGTCTAGTGACCAAACTGACAAAAAACCTTACTACAAACATGATGTGGCTTAAAACCCTTATTGAAAACAAAACATGACTCCTACACTATAGAGAAGGTGCTCCTACACCATACTCCTCCTATAGGAAAAACTCAATTCCCTTGAGTTGCCAACTATTCGAGTATCTTCCCATGCTTCAAAATGTTTGCCTCACTCATCCATGTAGCTTTTGAATTAGGAAGATCCTGCCACTTGACCAAGTACTCCTTGTACACACCCTTCCTTGTCTTTTTGACAATCCTGGAATCTAAGATGCATTCCAACTGTAAAGTCTTACTTGGAGGTAGATCTCTGACCCAATCTTCATCTTCAATCACAACATCTGATCCATCTTTAGCATTCAATGGAGGTCTGAATGGAAAGAGATCTGAAACATTGAATATGGGAGAAATACCAAGACCGGATGGTAATTCTATTTCATAAGCATTTGGATCAAACTTATGCACTACCTTGCACAGTCCTATTTTCTTCATCAGAAGCTTGGTTGGGTGTCCTTTAGGTAGCCTTTCGTTCCTTATATAGGCCATCACCAAATCTCCCACCTTGAACTATACATCTCTCCTTTTGAGATCTGCCCTATCCTTGTATTTGGAGACTGTCTTTTCCAACTGAACTTTGACTTGATCATGAACTACCTTCATGGTGGTAGCAAAATCTTCTCCTAGAGCACTCCTCTTATCCCAGCCTTGTAGATCTTTGAGTTCAAGTGGTCCTCTTGGATGGAAAACATAAACAATTTCAAACAGACTCTTCCCAATGCTTCTATTCACTGAATCATTGCAAGCATATTCAGCTTGACTGATCACCAAGTCCCATGCCAACCCATGCTATTTGGTAAGGTATCTTAAAAGGTTTCCTAAGGACCAATCAACAACCTCATTCTGACCATCAATTTGGGGATGGTAGGCTGATGAGAAAGACAATTGTGTTCCCAATTTTCTCAATAAGGTCCTCCAAAAATCACCAACAAACAACCATGGATTCGAACCACCTCTTTGAAAAAGAGACCAGCAATGTGAGATGCATCATTTGTGCATTTGCATGGCACAAAATGAGCCATCTTACTAAATCTGTCCACAATGACAAAAACACTTTCCACACCCCTTGCTGTCTTAGGAAGACCAAGTACAAAATCCATACTAATGCTCTCCCAAGGCCTGTTGGGAATATGAAGGGGTTGGTACAAACTAGAATTAGAAGACATACCTTTGGCCTTTTGACATATGGTACAACTTGTAACATATCTCCTTACATCCGATTGCACTTTTGGCCAATAATAGAATCTAGTGACTTGTTCCAAAGTCTTGTCCAACCCAAAATGTCCTCCTAAGGTTCCATTGCGCTTCTCTTTGATGATGTTATCCCTCATTGAACATTTAGGAACACATAGCAAACTACCCTTAAATAAGAAACCTTCCTGCAACACAAAATCTAAATATTCACCACGAAAAGTGTTAGCCAAACTAGCACAAACTTCATAAGTAGCCTTGAAATCTACATCCTCCTTGTATAACTCCTTCAAACAATCTATCCCTATGCTTTCCATCTGTACTTCCTATATGACCAGCATCCTTCTACTTAAAGCATCAGCCACTTTGTTGGCAACACCCTTTTTATGCTTAATAGTGAAGGTATAGGCCTGCAATTGTTCCATCCACTTAACATGCCTATGATTCAACTTTTCTTGACTATTTAGGAAGTTAAGAGCATGGTTATCAGTAAAAACAATGAACTCTTTGGGAAGCAAATAGTGTCTCCACTTTTTGAGAGCTTGTACCATTGCATAAAGCTCTAGATCATAGGTAGAATACCTTTATTTAGCCTCATTCAACTTCTCTAAAAAAAAGGCCACTGGATGTCCATCTTCACTAAGAACAACACCTATTGCTTGCTAACTGGCATCACATTCCACTACAAAAACTTTGTCAAAATCTGGAAGTACCAATATAGGTAATTCAGCCACTTTCTTCTTTAATAATTCAAAGCTATCATATGCTTGCTTTGTCCATTGAAATTTGCACTTTATTCCACTCTTGATGGTATTGAGAATAGGAGCACTTATGTGACTGAATCCTTTAATGAACTTCCTATAAAAAGTTGCCAATCCATAGAAGCTTCTAACATCTCCCACTGTCCTAGGAGTTGGCCAATTGAGAATGGCCTCAACCTTTGTGGGGTCCATCTTCAAACAACCATTAGAAATCACAAAACATAGGTACACAAGTTTAGTTTTCATGAACTCACACTTATCCAAGTTGATCATCAACTTATTCTCATGCAACTTCTTCATCACTTGTCCAAGATGTTTCAGATGTTCTTCTTTTGTCCTGCTGAAAACAAGTATGTCATCAAGATAAGCAATTACAAATTTGCCAATGAATTCAACAAGTACTTCATTCATCAAACACATGAATGTGCTTGGGGTATTGCTAAGGCTGAATGTCATAACAAACCACTCATAGAGACCTTCATTTGTCTTGAAGGCAGTCTTCCACTCATCTCCCTACCTAATTCTGATTTGATGATAACCAAATTTCAAATCAATCTTTGAATAATAACATGACCCACCAAGATAGTCCAAAAGATCCTCAAACCTTGCAATAGTGAATCTATACCTTATTGTGATCTTATTTATGGCCCTTGAATCCATACATAGTCTCCACTTCCCATCTTTCTTTGGAACAAGTACACTAGGGACTGCACATGGACTAAGACTCTTTCTAACCAATCCTTTCTCTAAGAGTTCTTGAATTTGTCTACTCACCTCTTCATTCTGTTGTGGTGTCAAATTGTAGGCAGCCTTATTGGGAAATGTGGCACCTGGAATCAAGTCAATGTGATGACTTATATCTCTCATGGGTGGTAAGGAGTTAGGAGTATCCTCTACCACAAGATCTTGGTACTTATCCAACAATTGCTACACTTCTAGTGGAATCTCTTTCTACTTTGTCTTGTTGTCCTGATTCATCTTTAGGCTTCATTATCATGGCATACCCTTGGGTATCCTTCTCCTTCATGAGGTGTAAGAACTCTTTGCCACTAACCATCATGACATTGGTGTCATTACTCTTCTCTCCAATATGCTCTTGCATAGGATCCATCCTAAACTTCCTTCCATTCTTGGTGATGAGGTATGTGTTCTTCTCACCATCATGTTGTGCCTTCACATCATATTGCCATGGACATCCAAGAAGAAGGTGACAAGCATCCATAGGAATAATCTCACATAGTACCTTGTCCTTATAATCACCTATCTCAAACTTAACCCATGTTTGTTCTTCTACCACGTAATTTTGATTCTTATTCAACCAAGAGATCTTATGAGGACTAACATGGGGCAGCCTTTTCAACTTACACTTCTCTACCATTTCAGTAGACACTACATTCTTAGTAGAACTTCAATCAACCATGATTTTAAAAAGTTTACCATATGCTCTACCTTGGGTTCTGAAGAGAGTCTTCCTTTGTGGGGGCTCTTGCTTCAATGGCATCTTCATCAAGGTTTTTTTGATCATCATGCTCTCTCCTTCAAGGACTGGTGCAACACTACTAATGCGTGAATTCACACTCTAGAAATCATCATCTTTCAACAACTAATTCCTTCTCCCACCATCATGGGAACTAGATGCCTTCTTAGGGTATTTGCTCGTGGTATGGCCTACTTGATTGCGGCCATAGCACATACCAGTGGAAACTCTGGGTCCTCTACCTGCACCACCACTTCTGCCTCTACCATTTGGTCTTCTCCAACCTCTGAAGTCACCACCTCTATGTTCTACATCAGAATGAGACACTTGTTGACTTGGGTTTTCATTTCTACTTGACTGTCCTCTACCAAAACTGCCTCTTCCCCTATTATTTCTGCCACCTCTTCCTCTGGTGTTTTGATCATTCTTTCTTTTCAACTTCTCGTCAGCCCTGGAGGCTAATAGAAAACACTCATCCACTATTTTAGGAACCACCATACTGAATTCATCTTATATGTTATACCTCACACCATCGAGATATCTGGCCACCACCTCTTTCTCCTACTCCTTGTGATTGGCTCTCATGCTCAATCTATGAAACTCTTCAGTATATGTAGCCACATCCATATCCTTTTGTATGAGATGATTAAACTTCCTAATGGTCTACAACTCATAATCAGATGGCATGAAATTGTCTCTTAGCATGGCCACCATTCTACTCCATTTGGTGATAGGGTTCTTTCCAACTTTCTCTCTTTCACCTTACATATAGCTCCACCAAACTAGGGCAGAACCTCTCAATCTTGTCTTAGAAAAATTGACTTTGTTGCTGTCACTATACTCCTTGAAATCAAAATAGTTACACATGGCTTCAATCCAATCCATGAGGGCATCTGCATCTAGTTTCCCATTGAATGTAGGAACATCCATCTTTGGATCGCCACTATCTCCTTAAGCACCTTTGAGTGCTTTCAAGAATGCCTTTTGGTTTGCAGACATATCTTGTCCTTGAGTACTCTCCTCTGTCTCTTCTTCTTCTTCTATATCATAAGCACTTCCATCCTCTTTACTCTTACCCTTGGGCCTTTCTTCTTTCAACCTTTCGTCAAGCATCTCCTCTACCATCTTCTTGATGGCTTCTTTGCTCATAGACTTGGGAGGCATTGTGCTAGCCTCAGTTTCTATCTCCTCATCTCACATACACTGCTCAAATTCAAATATTGGCTCTAATACCAATATGATGCAGAGTGCTCAGTGGAAGCATATAATTGATCAACAAACTTGATTGGCGAGAGGGTGACCTATGTCTTAGTGCTCTACTCCTATCAGCCAAACATACCCCGTTGGCCACCTTACAACTTCTCTACCTGATCTCTAAACTCTTCCCGATGGCTCGACTTCACCTTGTCTTCGGAGAGACTTCTTCCATCAGTGGTGTCTTCTGGCCTCCTACCAATACCTCGATGGTGGTTAGCTTTACACTCACTTCACCATGGTAGTTAGTCGTGACCCTGTCGGCCAGACTTAACTCATCGGCGAACCCTTGAGAGCATAGGCTGATGTGCTGATACAACCCATCATTGGTGAGACTCCAAACATTGGTGAAGCCTTAAGTCCTTTCACCAATATACCGATGTGTTACATTGTCTTCAGCGAGACTTGCTTCATCGGCGGGATCTTGAACTTGTCCCCCAATATCACCACTCTTACTGATATGCCAAAATATTGTATCTTCAGTGAGACTGAAACCGTCCTCCAGTGATACACCTCCTATTGGTCTAACACCATTGATCAGTGTAACTTCCAAAGGCTTCCCCTAGAGCTGTGTTAGGCCGATGATGCTTCAGTTACTTCACAACTACGCACACACCAAACCAGTATATAGAAATAAAACTTAATAGATTAGAAGGGGTCTACAATACCCTGAACATTAGATCACCCGTCAATTTGGCCACTCCACTAACTATTCACATAACAGCACTCTTCAATGAGTACTCACATAGAGATGCCTAGTCAAGTCATGCCCAACCTCCCTGGATCCCTAGGTGTTGACCCAAAACAACAGAAAACACAAAATTTACACTGTATTCCTCCATCACACTGAATATGAGAATCTTGATTTCAGTGGACAGAGGAGATATAGTCCATTTATTCATAGAACCCTAGTTTCTAGGTTTTCAGACCAGTCTTTGCAAAAGGAATGAGATCTCACAAACTACAACACTTTAAGACACCAGACTACTATCAAATAGAAACTACTTAATACCTGAACATATCCGATCAATTTCAGACAATTAACTATCCATACAGAATGACTGTTACAGAAAAATACTCAGAAAGAACAATGTTTCAACACATCAAGAATCCAAAAACTTCATTCATGCATGCTTCTCCATCATTACATCCTTCTTCACCTATAGAGGCTTGAGACAGTTGTTTACATCCCTCCCAACCGTACAAATTGATTTTGAAAGTTAGTTAGCTGTTGGGTTTCTCCTAACACAAGAAAACTACATGTTTTCATTATGTGATTACATCAAACTTGATCGAAACATGGTCTACATAGGTCTAGTGACCAAATTGACCAAAAACCTTATTACAAACATGATGTGGCTTAAAAGCCTTATTAAAAACAAAACATGTCTCCTTCACCATAGAGAATGTGCTCCTACACCATACTCCTCCTACAGGAAAAACTCAAGTCCCTTGAGTTGCCAACTATTGGAGTGTCTTCCCATGCTTCAAAATGTCTGCCTCACTCATCCATGTAGCTTCTGAATTAGGAAGATCCTGCCACTTGACCAAGTACTCCTTGTACAAACCCTTCCTTGTCTTTTTGACAATCTTGGAATCTAAGATGCATTCCAACTGTAAAGGCTTACTTAGAGGTAGATCTCTGACCCAATCTTCATCTCCAATCACAACATCTGATCCATCTTCAGCATTCAATGGAGGTCTAAATGGAAAGAGATCTAAAACATTGAATATGGGAGAAATACCAAGACCAAATGACAATTCCATTTCATAAGCATTTGGACCAAACTTATGCACTTCCTTGCATGGTCCTATTTTCTTCATCAGAAGCTTGGTTGGGTGTCCTTTAGGTAGCCTTTCCTTCCTTAGATAGGCCATCACCAAATCTCCCACCTTGAACTGTGCATCTCTCCTTTTGAGATATGTCCTGTCCTTGTATTTGGAGACTGTCTTTTCCATCTAAACTTTGACTTGATCATGAACTGCCTTCATGGTGGCAGCAAAATCTTCTCCTAGAGCACTCCTCTTATCCCAGCCTTGTAGATCTTTGAGTTCAAGTGGTCCTCTTGGATGGAAACCATAAATAATTTCAAATGGACTCTTCCCAATGCTTCTATTCACTAAATCATTGTAAGCATATTCAGCTTGACTGATCACCAAGTCCCATGCCAACCCATGCTGTTTGGTAAGGCATCTTAGAAGGTTTCCTAAGGCCCTATTAACAACCTCAGTCTGACCATCAGTTTGGGGATGCTAGGCTGATGAGAAAGACAATTGTGTTCCCAATTTTCTCCATAAGGTCCTCAAAAAATCACCAACAAACTTGGAGTCTCTATCAGTGACAATTGAAAGGGGCAAACCATGGGTTCGACCCACTTCTCTGAAAAAGAGACTAACAATGTGAGATGCATCATTTGTGCATTTGCATGGCACAAAATGAGCCATCTTACTAAATCTGTCCACAATGACAAAAACATTGTCCACACGCCTTGCTGTCTTAGGAAGACCAAGTACAAAATCCATGCTAATGCTCTCCCAAGGCCTATTGGGAATAGGAAGGGGTTGGCACAAACCAGCATTAGAAGACATACCTTTGGCCTTTTGACATATGGTAAACTTTGTACCACACCCTTTACACTATGCGAGGGGGAAAACACATGAAATACAAGCGGAAGACTCGAGTACCATAGAGCATGCCATAGACATACTATACATCTTAAACATGGTAAACAAGGTGATGGAAGGATCCTATTACTAAGTCCCACCATCTCAAACACGCTACAGGCACACCAGATAGTTGGTATTATGCCACAACAACCACCAAAGACACGCTTAAGGGAGGATAGTGTCAAGATCCAACCCCACCTCCACAAAGGACTTTTGAAATAAAAGGATGTGCACTAGCTCAAGAGATACACCATCCTCACCTCCGTAAAGGGATTTTGAATAAAAGGATACACACTAGCTCAAGAGATACATTATCCTACCTCCACAGAAGGCTTCTTTGATTGCAATATAGATAAAGATGTGCACTCGTTCTAGAGATGCAACATCTTGCCTTCGTAGAGGGCTTACAAACATGCTTCGTTAGTACCAAAATCATCATACAACTTACCTTATCTATGCCCCACCTTAAGGTGGTTGATATTGTGTACTGATATCAAGCACATTAAGGTAGAGAGAAAACACACCAGGGAACAAGAGCTTTCACAAAGCCCATGCCCCCAAAGGTGACATGTGCTTACAATCTCTGAATGTTCCCACAAACACATCTTAATCTAAGTAAAACATGAAAGCTATGCATGAAAATAGAGAAGCCAAAGTTACACATATAGGTTTGAATTTTTGAGTATAGCCATTGGGATTATATTGGAGGCATCTCAGAACTGAGTGTAACAACAAGGCAAGATACAAATTAATCAAAGTGCATGGAGCAGATGTATTGGTATGATTTGTTAGAAAGATAAGACAACATCACAATATCACACAGAGTGATTCTACTTAGCCAAGTGTCAGATACATAAATCAACCCTGTCTTCATATATAGACTAGGTCCATTTTTTCTTGCTTGCTGAAGGGACACACGGTCCATATCAGTTAGGTATTTGTTTTTCATCATCCGCTGACTAGGTAGAATCACTAGAAGAAGGTAAACAATAAAAGATGGAGGAGAACAAGTGCCTTAGGAAAAATCACATAGGAGGATGCCCCCAGGTCATTAACTACAGCACTATGCCCCTAAGGCACGACAAATAACAATAAAGTAGAGAGACAATATAGAAAATGATTAAACAAATAGAAGAATGGTCACAACAGAAGTGGTCTCCCGATATCCTTGACCTTACAAGAGTATCAAGGGTCATTCAAGGAGACCTAAACAACACATAACACATCACAGGGGAACACAACACGATGCTAAAAACATATATATCTAGGAAGGAGCCACCCTTGAGAGTAAATAGAATAGGTGCTACATCAATTGTGGCTAACGGAAGGAGAAATACTTACCTAATTCAATGGGATATTTCCTAGTGGACAATCCTTGTCTATCAGCTCAAGATATCTTGCATGTAGTTTTGCTCTTGTTGATATTGTATTAGCATTAGTACACTTATTCACTATCTCCTTAGGAGGTGGAAGAAGTGATTGTTTTGAGTTATCTTGACATCCATCTGTAAGGGATTTAATGTAAGAGACCTTTCCTCATCCAATAGTGTTGCATCTTTTGAAGAGAGAGTATAGGAATGAAGGGAAGGTAAGGTGTTGTGAGGATAATTGTTGGTGATTGTATCTTTAGTGATGTTCAAGGAATATGCAACCAAAGGAGAGGTATTCAAGGTTTTCACACCATTAGTGATATCCAAGGGACTCGAACATTCAACCAAAGGAGGGAGATCAAGGATCTTAACTTCCTTAGTGATGTCCAAAGTACTTGAATATTCAACTAAAGGAGGAAGATCGATAGGATGATCCATAGATGCTTCATGTACTATGGTAGGGAGAGAACTTTTATTATTGTTTGATGAATGTTCATTATCTATCCATGGAATGTTCTTTGTTAGAGGGGGTTCTTCATTCACTAATGCTTCATCTTGGCCAGAGAGAGCATTGGAATGGAGAGATGATGGTGGTTCTTCCTTCACTAATGCTTCATCTTGGATAGAGAGAGCATTGGAATGAAGAGATGGTGGTGCGATGTTAAGGTTTGTATCAATGAATTCATCCTCTTGTGCCAAAGTGTCCTCATAAGTGGGAACAACTTTGGGAGAGAGATCATAAGGTAAAACTAAGTTATCATCACATGTGCTAGCAATAGGAGGCATAGTGGAATGTCTAATAGAGATACAATCATCTAGAACTTCATCTAACATATTTAAGTCATCACTACTAAATGTTGCAACATATGTATTATTATCTATGAATTTAGTGAGATCATCTAATATCGAAGGGTATGTTCCCATGAGATTTGTGAAACTATCAAAATAAGATATATAACAAAGGATTTCATATGTGGAACACATAGAAATATCAACATCATAGATATATGCAATTTGTTTTAAGATTTGAGTATATTCATGAGTAAATTTGGAAAAATTATCAATGTTTATGATGTATGCAAACAAAGCTTCCAAAGATGAATGACAAGAAGTCTCCATGATGAATAGACTACTTCGAACTAATGCACTTGCTTGAGGGAAATGGGTACTAAAAGACACATAGAGTCCACAAAAAACATAGTGGATAGAGGAAAAAGTACTACACAACAAGTTACAATAAGTGATTTGAAAGGTTTTCATCAAGGAAGTGTGAATAAAGTGTATAAACACCTAGTGTTGAAATACACACTGTGTAATTAAAAATATACCAATTTTCACACAATATTATGAAATGAAGAAAAATTTTCAAATGACCAATGGATGTATGATTGAATATGAGTGTAACATCTGAAATGCAAAATATCTAAGATGAATGCAATGAAACAACACCAATCTATGCTTGTTTATACCCCTAAAATGCTCAATTTTTTCACTTTTTTCAATGCAAATGCACAAAATATGTAATGAAATTGTCAGAATGATGAGGGGTAGCAAATGAAAACCTTTTAATTAGTCCAATAATGCAGAAAATTTTGTCACAACACACCAATCTTGTAATGCTAGATGAAAGATTAGCCAAAATGTAGTAAAATGCAAGGATTTTTTAAACCCTAATAGTGAAATTAAGGCATGAAAGTATGCAAAATGATGAATGAATGGAATATAATCAGATTGAATATGAAAAATAACTCAAATAAGATTTTAAAATGATGCAAAGCTTCTACAATGCAAGGTGCAAGTGAATTTTTAAGGAAAAATGAATGAATGTGTTAATGTTTGTTAAAATACACAATGTGTGAATGCAAAATTTGAAATGTAAATACAAAAATGCACTATGATGAAATACTAAAGTCCAAATCAGATTTGAATGAGTGTGAAAATGAGTAATAAAATCTGAAACAAGATTTTAATTACAAACCCTAGCTTTTGAAATTACTAGGTTATATAAGAAAATGCAAAATTTCATGTAAACCCTAGCAAATGAGAGATACAAATGAAAGGTAAATGATTGTGAAATGATGAATTGCTATAATTTATCTCATATCTAATGTAAATATCAAAAATAGATGAAATGCAATGAAAATAGTGCAAACTATGCCTAAATGCAAGGCTAGGATGCTTGATTTTTTCAAAATTTTCAATTTTTTTGTAAAATTTTTTAATGTAGAATGATGAATATGATATGTATGAATGCAAATATGATGTACAACACTCAACAAGGTGCAAATTTAGTAGAAACATAGGTTCACCAAAATGTTATGTAGGAAAAAGGGGGAAGATGGGATTGATGGTTTGTTTGATTATATCCTCCTTTCACTGCATACATTCAAGGACATTTAACCGAGTTGAATCACAACTTCTACAAGAGGACTCAACTATCAAGTTGGCTATCACTTGTAATGATAAGTAAATTTGGAATTTGTTGATTAATTGATTAAACCTTAGCCTGATTAAGTCCAAAACCCTGATTATGAAAAATTGTAAACAAATGGATGAAACCTTATAAATGCTTGCACAGAGAGACTAAATACAGATTAGATACATACTAGATTTCAAGTTTTGGAGTATGGAAAAGTCAGAGGTTAAAGAGTGGGTGCCCAAGCCCAAGGTGTTGTTTTTCTAAGGGATTCAGGATCTTTTTTGACACTGACTACAACCACTTCAGAGATACTCTATGACACAAAACTAAGGGGCAAAAGAGTGGGCATCCAAGCCCTTCCTGAGTGATTTCTTGCATTTTTCTTCATATCTTGATTCCTTATACTCTGCAACAATCCTCTGCAACTCCCCTCTGCAAGATTTGACACCTGTCACCTGCAATCATAAGAAGAGGGGTTGGGGGTTGTGGTGTTTAGGAGCTTGCCTTGGTCAATCCCTGGTATGACATTCAATCCTTCCAACACCATTGTTAGATAGAGAGTGTGTGTCCTTGCAGGATAGAGACAAAAACAAATTGATAAATGATTGATTGAAGCACAAATAGATATCACCTTGGAGGTGTAGCTCTCAGGTAGATGAAGATCTTTCACAACATGAGAAGATGAAGCCAAATCTGCAATAACAACACAACAACATAATTCTGCTCTACTACAAAATGAATGCCTTGAATGCTCTAAAATCATAAGTTCACCAATACATCATAATCATCTTCTAGTTTTCAAATGAAGTCCTAAACATGATTATACATGCATTCCCTCTTTAATTTCACAATTCAAACTTAAGATGTCGACAAGGAACACCTTTAACGATAACTTTGCAACATTAAAATTTGGGACCACACCAAAATAGGGTAGGGCAAGGGCGTAGGTGCCCTTGTCCTAAGACCTATTTTGGGTTAAGCTTAAGCTTTGCAATGTCCCCTATGTCCCATTTATCATGGGCTTCAGGGAATTTTGTCTCGGGATTCATTTCTAACATGCATGATGAAAATTAAGGGACCTGGGAGCTAAACTTAGGAGCTAAAAGTCCTAGGGGGACATTTTATGAAATAACAATATTAATCTTGCAGTAGACTTTAAAAAATTTGTAGGCTTCTCTTAATTCCTTGGATTCAAAGCATTTTTTTATTATGGAGATAGTCCAAGCTGTAGAGATCATATGACCTGCAACTCTAAGGCTTTCATTGGTAACTTAGTAGTCTGTTCTCCATTACCGTGGAAGAGTTTGGGTTCTACAAGCCTAAATGTGGAAGGAGGACAAACACTTGGCATAAAAAGTGGCAAGTGTCTAGAGGTGAATTGGAGAATACACGAGTTGTATACACTCCTTTTGCCTACATCAATTTGTTTTGAAATTTGGGAACAATAACCAAAAATCAAAACAAAATAAAATATTAGGCTCCGTCTTGATAAAGAAATTGAAGGAAAAGTCTAGGGAATATGATCAAATATACAAAGGAATGTATGATAGAGGAAAACAACCTTTCTCTCCAACTTCCATGGTTATCACCATAATTATTAATTTAAGAAATGATTGCATTTTGTACCATCTTTTCTTTAGATGGATGTAATTGTACTTAATTTTGCATCTCCTCAATTTACACTTAAGAAAATACCAAGTACCAGTAATCATTCGCACCTTGGCTTTTTTCTTTAAGTTTTTTCATGTCTCCCTACCAATTTTTCTTATTGTATATGTAGGTATATCTATGCTTGTAGGTGATTCAGGATTATACAGTTTTTTTGGGTTATTTTTACAAATGCTTTTGCATCTATATTTGCCATGGAGGATGAAGAAATGAGGGACCTTTTTATACCATGCAGATCATGTATTCAAAAATTTTCTAAAAGACATGGCAAATACCATGATAAAGAGCACTTTAATGGGTGTGCCTCCTTCTTCAAAGTTATGCTTGGAGACTTCACACAAAAACTGGTAACTCTATACATTATTTTATCATTCTTTTATGTGTTGTACACTGTTAAGAACTTGTAAAATCTCATTGAATAATGTGTTTACTATAGCGCATTCCTCCTACATTTGTTTCATAGTTTATAGATGACATAGACGAACATATGTTGTTGCAAGGTCCAGGTGGGCAGGAGTGGGATGTACAATTAGGGGGTACCATAAATAAACTAGAATTTCAACAGGGTTGGGAAAATTTTGTCAATCATCATTGCAAGTATTTTTTACAAATTATTTTTGTGTAATTTTTATCCAAGGAAATGCGCAATTGAAAAAAAGAAGCAGCCATTTTCATCACTAGTCCATGGTTGAAAGGAAAGATCTTTACACATTTTGTTAAGTGTATTCTTGGATGATTCAATACATTACTATTATGTCGAGTTATCAAGATAGACAATATTATTCACTTCATTTTCGATAAAATTAGTGACTCACTGATAATATGTCTCTTATATTTATATAAACAAGACTCATTTTCATCAACCCATATTCCCCCTCAGCTTGGTCTGAGATTGCAAGAACATGGATAAGAATGAATGTAACAACTTGGTAGTGGCCCAAGATATTGATATTACATCACTTATCATATGGGATTCTAAAATATTCCTTACAGTTGAAAAAGGTTTTGCTTTAAAACTTCAAAAGTTGTTTTGCATTTCTTCTATGAATAATTTTCTTCACAGGTGCATATTTGACAGTAATTTTTGGCCCATTACAATGAAAACAAAAATCAAGGTATGTCCAGCATGTCTCAGTGCCTTTCTCAAACAAGCTCAATAAGTTGGTGATTCAAGGGTTCAATAATCAAGACACAACCGACTATTAGATTTGATAAAAAAAATAGTAACATTACAAAAGTCTAAATTTTTTTACATCAATCATGGGAAATACGTTAAGAAATAAATTTTCTACCATTCATGTTCCATGGTTCTTTCCTAGTACAAAGTATCCCATAAATCACCCATTAAAGGAATAACATCTCTTTATCTTTTTTAGATTGTTTTTCCTTTTTAGCAACATATATTACTCTTGCAGCAGACTTTGAAAAAGATGTAGGCTTCTCTGAATTCTTTGGATTCAAAGAATTTTTATTTTGGAGATAGTCCAAGATGTAGAGATCATATGGCCTGCAACTGTAAGGCTTTCATTGGTTAACTCAGTAGTCTGCTCTCCATTACCATGGAAGTTTGGGTTTTGCAAGCCTAAATGTGGAAGAAGGACAAACACTTGGCATAAAAAGTGGTAGGTGTCTAGAGGTGAATTGGAGAATACATGAGTTATGTACACTTCTTTTGCCTACGTCAATTTGTTTTACAATTTGGGAATAGTGACCAAAAATTAAAACAAAATAAAATATTAGGCTCCGTCCTGATAAAGAAATTGAAGGAAAGGTCTAGGGAATATGATCAAATATACAAAGGAATGTACGAAAGAGAAAAACAACCTTTCTCTCCAAATTCCATGGTTATCACAATAATTATTAATTTAAAAAATGATTGCATTCTATGCCATCTTTTCTTCATATGGGTGTAATTGTACTTATTTTGCATCTCCTCAAATTAGGCTTAAGAAAATACCAAGTACCATTAATCACTCACACCTTGGCTTTTTTTTTTTATAAGTTTTTTCCTGTCTACCTACCAATTTTTCTTATTGTATTTGTAGGTATATTTGTGCTTGTAGGTAATTCAAAATTATACAGTTTTTTGCGGTTATTTTTACACTGGCTTTTGCATATGCATTTGCCATGGAGGATGAAGAAACGAGGGAGCTTTCTATACCATGCAAAGTATGTAGTTAAAAATGTTATAAAAGACATGGCAATTACCATGATAAAGAGTGCTTTAATGGGTGTGCCTCCTTCAAAGTTATGCTTGGAGACTTCACACAAAAACTGGTAACTCTAAACATTATTTTTTCATTCTTTTATGTCCTGTACACTATTAAGAACTTGTAAAATCTCATTGAATAATGTGTTTACTACAGTGCATTCCTCCTACATTTGTTTCATAGTTTATAGACGATACAGACAAACATATGGTGCTGCAAGGTCCAGGTGAGTAGGAGTGGGATGTACAATTAGGGCATACCATAAATAAACTAGAATTTAAATAGGGTTGGGAAAAATTTTTCAATCATCATGGGTTGGAGATTAGAGATTTTGGTGTGTTTAAGTACATATCGAAATCATATTTTAAGGTTAAGATATTTCAAAGAACAAGGTGTGTGAAAAATATCAATGCTCTTCAGCTTATGAATACTGACATTGATACAAATAAAAGATGCCCTTCTAACAGAGTATGCAGTTCAAGTGAACCAATGAGCAACAAGTTGTTGATTGAATTGGTTTCTGAGTAGAAAAAATAATGATGTTGTTGAAGCAATGGAAGAAAATAAAAATTGTAAGTCTAATTTAATTTCTCTCCCTCTCCCTCTCCCTCTTTCTCTCCCTCTCCCTCTCACTACAACTAGACCAATGAGAATCTGATACTACTATAGAGGATGTCAACATGGATGATGACTGAGTCAAATATGTTGAATCATGAGTATCTATAGAATTTGTCACTATAATAGAAGTTGATGTAGGCAAAGAAAGGACAATCATATCTGAAGATGTATATGTGGTGATAACAACATTGATTTTATTGTCATCAAATAGAAGACAAATGTCTTCAATGGTGTCTTCCAAATCTATAATGTGGGACCCTACAAACAAAGATGATATGTCTGGTAGAAATGTATCCCAAAGTGGTGAATCTAGAAAAACAAGATTAATGTCTTGGTGCAAGGAATCATTGGGAGTCATTGATGAGTCAATAGTTGATTCAAATGTAGCAATAGGTGATTGACGAGATGAGTGTTGGAATAAGGTGCCATTAACCTTGTAAATTCCAATATTGTATTTTATTCCATTTATTATTTGTTAATAAGGGAATGAGGTAGTCTCATTGACAGTTGTAATTTTAGAGTTACTGGCAGTAGTTACGAAGCAACTTTTACTATTGGAAAATGTAAAAACTCATAGTAAATGAGGATAGGCATGCTCCCTTGAGGAATATACTATTTTTAGCATGTATAACAACTGTCATAATGTTTGGTGAGTGAATCTATGACATCTGCAAGTTGTCATAAGATTATGAGATTCTATGACGCATATGACAGATATGTTAGTTGTATATTTGCTATATTTAGCCCAAGGTTCCTATCTTGGAAAGATACTCTTTTGTGGAATCTATGATGGTTATGAAACATCATAAGATGATGTAAGAGGCTAGATTTAGTCTTGGGCCCCCAACCTTTGCATGGCTATTTTTGGACAAGTGTAAGATGCTTGTAAGATGGTAATTAATGTTTACAGGTTGGAGAATCTTAAGAGAGAGAAGGTGAACTCCTAAGATGAGTTAGAAAATGTTTCTATAAGTATTTTCCATGTATTAGTTGCTGCAATACAAATTTTAGGTACTCGAGTGCTGTTGGAATGCTGTCAGATTGAAGACTGGTGGAGAGAATTGAAGTGTTGTTGTATTGTAAATCATTTTCAGATTAATACAAACATTGGGCCTCTTTCCTGTGTGGAGTTTTTTACCTGAAAGGGTTTTCTCCATGTAAAACATTGTGTTATGTGTTCATATTTATGATTTTGCATTTCTATGAAGCATAGTTTTGTTTCTGTGTTACAATCTCCATTAATAACACATAGTTAAAGATTGCAGAATATTGAATCAAATTTCCATTGAAGTAGTGTTGCTTTCATTTCTAACATTTAGTATCAGAGCCTAGCCAGATTTGACTCTTGGGTGGTAGTGTGGAAGCTGTACTTGTAGTGGGAGGTTTGGTTGTGTTTGTTTTGCAGATCTTATGTTGTTATTATGGTTGCATCCACCATTGCATCAACCTCTTGATTGGACATTGAGAAGTTCAACGGAACAGGGTATGAGTTGTGGAACCTAAAAATAGAAAATTTGCTGGAAGAAAGAAACCAATGGTTGGCTGTCTAAAAAGATAAGAAACCTAACAATGTCTCTCAACATGAGTGGGATAGACTGGATAAGAAGGCACGGGGAACCATCCAGTTGTGTCTTTCAGACTCTATCCTGTTGAATGTCGCAAAGGAAGAGACTGCATACAAGTTGTGGAAATGGTTGGGTGAGATATATCAAGCCAAGAGTATGGTAAATAAACTTTATTTAAAAAGAAAATTGTTTTCCATGAAAATGCGAGAAGGTGAATTAGTTGTAGAGCATTTAAATTCTTTTAATTTGTTAGTGAGTCAGCTTGATTCAGTAGATGCTGAGGTTAGTGAGGAAGATAAATGTATCTTACTTCTTTGTTCTTTACCTGAGTCTTGGGAGAATGTTATCCTTGCTATCATTGCTAACCTTGTGGATCCAAAGCTCTTATTTTAGTGCTATTGTCACAGGAATTGAGGAAGAAGAGTTCAGATAGTTCAGGGGATGCTCTTAATGTCAGGGGAAGGTCTAAGAAAAGGGGACCTAAAGGAGATCAGAAAGGGGCTAAGGACAAGTCCAAGGGCCGGTCTAAGACTCTTGGTAAAAAGAACAGAGTTAAGTGCTGGAACTACAGTAAAAGAGGACATGTGAAAAAGGAGTGCAGAAACCCCAAGAAATAGTGGGAGAGTGCTTCGGATAAGTCCTCGAATGTAGGTGAAGAAGTTTTACTTTCTGCATGTAATGTTGTTTCTAATGAAAATTGGTTGGTTGACTCAGGATGCTCGTTTCATGACTCCGCATAAGGAATGGTTCTCCTCATATGAAGAATATGATGGAGATAATATCTACCTTGGTGACAACTCTACATATCTGATTGTCAGGAAAGGAAAGGTATTGTTGTGTTTCAGTGATGGGAGGATTAAAACCCTCCCTGGTGTTTTGCATGTTCTTGGATTAGCTAGAAATCTGATTTCAGTTTCGAAGTTGAATGATTTGGGAATGCATGTGACATTTGACAAGCATGGTTGTAGATTAGTGAGAGGGAACTTGGTGGTAGTGAAGGGGAAGAGATTTGGAAGCCTGTTCAAGCTTGAAGCCACTATAGTTTATAATGCCTCCTTTGTATCTGAGGCTTCTAAAAACACTTGTATGTTGTGGCACCATAGATTGGGCCACACAAGCAATAATGTATTGAAAAATATTAAGAATAAAAATTTGTTGGATGGTTTCTCCTATTTTGATGAGCACTTTGATTTCTGTGAGGATTGTGTGTTTGGTAAATAAAATAAAAAGTCATTTCCTTCAAGAAGCAATAGAGCAAAAGAGAAGTTAGAAATTATTCATACGAATGTGTTTGGACCTGTGGATGATGAATCTATCAGAAAATCTTGTTATTTTGTAACCTTCATTGATGATGTATCTAGATTTACATGGATTTATTTTATGAAGTATAAATCTAAAGTTTTCACTAAGTTTAAGGAATTCAAAGTCTTAGTAGAGAACCAATCAGATTTAAAGATAAAAATATTAAGATCTGACAATGGAGGGGAATATTGTTCTAAGGAATTTGATGAGTTTTGCAAGCATGCAAGTACAATCAAACAAAAGAGAACTCCGTATACACCACAATAGAATGGTGTTGCAGAAAGGATGAACTGAACAATTATGGAAAGGCCCTGAAGTATGCTTAGTGATGCACAATTGGATAAATGCTTTTGGGCAGAGGCTATGTGTACTACTTACTACTTGATAAATAGTGTAGATTAGAATTGCAAACAAGGTTGAAATACTAAATCAAATGCAATAAACACAAGATTATACCTCACATACAAATCTAATCCCATCAAGGGAGGAAGGAGCCTTTACACCCAAAACAAGCTCCTAAGACCAAGATGATCCCTAGACAAAGGATTCTAATGTGAAATGCTATTCAAATTGTGCAACTCACTATCCTAGCTCAAGAGTAATTTTGGCATTATGACTTTGCATAAACTTGGATGATGAAAATGGCTTGGGAGAGGTTCTATTTATAGATTTTTGGAAGGGATTTTGATCCAATGGTGGCGATTGATTTGGGAGATCAATGGTGGAGGATAAAAGTGATGTGGAGGGCCTAGATTGAATCTTGAATGAATGGAGGGCTAAGAATAAAAGTGATTCTTTTATTCATTTTGGGAAAAGGGATATTAAATAAGGTTGGGTGAGATGGATTATTTTTGAATTAAGGATTCATATGGGGGAATGGAAATGAATTAAAAATTCATTTGGGGAATGGGGAAGAGGAGAAGTAAATGAGGTATGGGGGTGTAAGGAGAAATAAATGTGATGTGGGATGTTTTTTAAATGAAAAAATGACTTATGTGGATTTAATTCAATTTTTTATTTGGAGGATGTGGGGAAGGGTGTTAAACAAGGTTTGACCACCCAAATGGAGGGGTTAGGATTAATTAAACAGAGGTTTTATTTAATTAATCCTAGGACTAGGATGAGGTAGGCTAGGGTAGGCAATTAAATAATAGCTATTTAATTATTTAGGGTAGGGATAGGTCAATTATAGGCTGAATTAATTAGTTAATCATGGTTTTAACTAATTAATTGGATTTAGTGGAAAGGGAGAAATTGATTTAATAAATATTGCATATTTATTAAATCGATTAGTTAAGGTTTGGACTATTGAATTAATGAAATTCATTCAATTTTGGGGATAAAATGGTGTGAATTTGGAAAATGAAAGGGGTAATTAATTAAATAAAATTTAATTAATTGATTAGAAGGGAAATTGATATGTTTAGGGATGTCAGGAGTCAGTTTGATGGTAGAAGACATTTTTAGGTGTCTACATTTACCCCTCTTTGACGTGGTGTCCGGACCTAGGAGGGAAGTGGTGTCAGGTCGAAGAAAGATATGCCCCGGCTGCTGGGAAGGAATAAGATAGATAAGGGATGCCCCCTCGAGAGGTCGGCAGGAAAATAAGAATTTTTTAGGTGAGCTCTCGAAAAAGATACGACGGGAATGAAAGTTGGATAGGGGATGGGAAAAGAGGATGATAGGAAGAAAAACTGAGGAAAAAGGCTAAGATCTGCACCCTGGAGGGAAAATGAGGGGGTGGAAGAATGACATGGCCCACTATATTAGGCAAAGTGGGCCATTAAAGTGCCACATTTGCACACTTGGACTTTGGAGAAGAAAGGATGAAGGAGAGATGGCTGACCGCAACCCCCAGTTCCCGCGACTTCGACACATCTCCGAGTGGTTCCGAGAGTTTGGTCGGGCACCAGGCGCTGGACCTCCGATAGGGCCTAACCCTGTCTTCATAATTTTTTCATTTTTCGTGCATTTTTTAGGGTTTTAGGGTTCGGGATTGGAGCACATAGCGCCAATGGCAAGGTGGATTGGCACCATCCTCTAGATTGGCGCTATCCACCCGAGTAGGGTTAGGGCGGTTTTTGGCCATTAGGTGGGAGTTTTAGCGCTATCTTCTCGATTAGAGCAATTTTTGGAAGAATAGGGGTTTGATATTTTGGTGCCAGATGGGGGTTAAAGTGGTGCTATTATCTAGAATAGTGCCATCCTTTGTAACAGTGCTATTTTTACTTTTAGTGCTATTTGGGGGATCAGCGTGATTGTCTGAATTAGCGTCATTGGGGGAATTGGCGCCATTTTGAGGATTGACGCCAAAACGAATAGTGACACCATTTTGATAAATGGTGCGATGGATAGTGTGCAGTAGCACAAATTTTGGGATTAGCGCAAAGACTTATGCGCAGTGGTGCTATGTTCTGTTTTAGCGCCATTTAGAGGAAATTCTAGCACCTTTTGAAAAAAGGCACAAGGAGATGTCTATTTTCATGCCAACTGATGCTAGCTGGTTAGACACTTAGAAGGAATAGGTTGGTTGAGAAATAGATAGGTTGACATCTAACCATAATGTTCTATATGCAGGATACAGAGCAATTCATATTGCAGTTGCGGGAGTGACGAGTTCCTGCTGTAATGGCACTGTTTGATGATTTTGATGACTCTATGCGGGCTTGATTGGCGAGGTTGGGGCTTCTGACGGTGGCATCGATGCCTATTCTATGAGCTCATAGAGCTCTGATGATGGCCATGGTGGAGTGATACCACACTGAGACTTGCAGTTTTCTATTGCCGATAGGAGAGATTACCATCACACTTGAGGATGTTTATTGCATCCTCAAGCTACCTATCTGAGGCCGATGTGTCAAATATGACATGAAGAGAGGGTGGAGTGCATTGGTCAGAGTGTTTGGTGTGGATCATCTTGTTCTCTCCCCAAATGAGAGGGAGATGGACTATGAGGGGACACTGGCTGCAGGTGCAGATCCATTTGCCTTGTTCCTTTGCGCATTGATTGGAGGCATGGTGATGCCTGATAGGCGAGGCACGGGTTTTCCAGTTGGCTAGGGAGGGGTGATAGAGGGGATGGTGACGCATGGGATTGTCTATGCCTGGGGGCCAGTGATGCTAGCGCAGTTGTACCATGAGATGCACACAGTCACCTATCTGCATGATAGAGCCTTATCCGTTGAAGTTACTCTGCTACATGTCTAGATTTGGGAGCACATCTATGTCACCCAGCTGACATGTGGGTACTATCGACAGCAGTTTGAGGCCTTCGTGTTTTTATATCGGGATACAGAGTACACATATACCGACCGAGTACGATATTGGTGGAGGATGTTGGATGACATGGTTAGTGTGGTTTGGCGGCCATACATCAGTGTAGAGGAGTGGCCAAATGATGTTATTCATCTTCCATTTACCTTTCAGCAGAGATACCTTATGGGCAGAGGAGACCACACCATAGAGATGTACCTACCCTCATGGGTTATGCGGCAGTTTGGGTTGGTACAAGACACCCCTCAGCAGATGGCGATATATGTGCGGACCCTGCGAGATGGACCCTACTGGCCTACAGCCCTACAGCCACAGGTTGCTCTGAGTGACTTTACAGCGCTTCGGCCAGTACAGTGGGATTGGAGGAGCATGGTGAGAGATGCAGGGACTATGGCTGGATACAATATATGGTGGCATATGCATTGGCCCACTCAGTTAACAGATCCAGCAGAGGAGGCAGCAGGGGCAGAGGGGGGATTCAAGTGGAGATGGAGATGACCCTGATGGGGATGGAGATGAGGTTATTAAGGACTACCTTGTGGAGTTGGGAGATGATGGAGAAGAGAGATTGGTTGGGAGGGATAGCCAGCCGATGTATGTGTTGGCAGCAGGATAGGGACAGGTGGGGCAGCAGGTTCCTGTGCAGCATGTTCCTGCGCAGTAGGTACGGGTTGGAGCAGTGTGAAAGCCTAGAGGACCTCAGCGGCGCAGGGGACAGCCGAGGGCAGATGAGGGTGACTTGCCTCCACTACAAGTGGGGCCGCGACGGGCTAGCAGGGACTTCAAGGACAACTTTTGGGGTAGAGGCTGAGAGGTTGACGCCTCATCAGCGACGACGGGATGAGGAGGATATGGAGACCCTGAGAGCACAGGTGGTGAGCCTACAGGAGGCATTAGAGGGCCGGGAGGTAGAGTTGGTGCAGTTGCGGGGGGCTCTGGCTTTATTAGATGGGGCCGATGGATAGGTGGCTGCATTGCAGGCACAGTTGGCCCAAGCACAGAGTGATATAGAGGTGTTGACCAATGAGCGGGATGCAGCACTTGGTAGGGCACAGCAGGTAGAGACTGCCTTAGGTAGTCTACAGGCTTCAGGGGGTGGACTTGCCCCAGTTTTGACAAGGATGTAGGCTCAGTTGTCTCAGGCGCAGACATAGACCTATCAGCTGTAGGAATAGTTGAGTCAGGCACAGGGGTAGCTGATGCAGGTATAGGGGGATTTGACAGAGGCCAGTAGGCAGATGGAGTACTATAAGGGTCTGTATTATGCGGCCGTGCCAGCAGAGCACCAAGCTATAGCTAGGTCAGTGGATCGAGGGCATCGAGATCACATAGATCGAGATCTATTTAGTCAGTTCAGCAGACGATGCCTCCTCCCTCATATGTGCCCCAGCAGATTCCTCAAGTGCAACTACAGCCACCACCGTAGCCACAACCGCCGATAGGATCACAAGCTCGACCAGGATCAGAGTCTCCCACTCCATGAGAGAGGGGATCCTCTATGTGAGAGGTATATCATGATAGCCCGTGGAGGCATTTTGTATCAGGACACTTAATGTTTTGATGTGTATATGAGCAATGTACACTTTGTGCGATGATTTTATGTGATATGATGCATTCTGGTGGTTAATGATGCTGTGGAGATGATTTTCTATTATGATGATGTCTATGTGATGGATGTAGTATTTTTTTATGGATTTATATGCTATGGATGTGTTATGTTTATGCAATGATGTTTTTTGATTTTATGGATGCATTTAGGATGGAAATGTATGTTTATGTATGAAAATATCCATATGCAGCTTAGATGTTTATTAAATGCATTTATATGATGATGTAATGTGACTAAGTGGTTTTTGAGATGATATGAGATGTGATGTATAATGTGCAACTAAATGATTCTAGAATGACCCTAATTATTATGCAAACTTAAATGGATTAAAATGGACCTAAGTGGATTAAAATGAATCTAAAATGAAATGCAAAATGGATTAAAATGAATCTAATGTGATATGCAAATGGGATTAATGTGATATGCAAAATGGATTAAAATGAATCTAAATGGATTAAAATGAATCTAGAATGACATGCAAATGGGATTAATGTGATATGCAATGATGGACTACATGCACCTAATAATATGTAATTAAATGATCATGACATGTAGCTAAATGATATGCTTAGATGTAGTTTAGGTGATAGGTGGTATGCAAACTAGGTGGTAGGTGAGGTGGTTCAGTCCTAATACACATGATGTTCTTTGTGTTGACCGGGGGGGGGGGGGAGATGAGAGGGTTGTTAGGTCATAAGACACCACGTTAGTTGAGGGGAGATTTATTTCAGTTCAGGATGTGTTGAGTGAAAATGTGGTGGGCGAATGGGATTAGTGAGGGTTTGGTTGGTGGGGGATGGGGGGAAATGATTATTAAATCTAGGTCGAGATGGGATAGTTGAATGAGTGATTAGGATGATGATTTTGAGCTAGTAATAGTAGTTGCACAAGATTAATTGAGAGCATTTCTTAGTTTAATGTAGCAATGTAGGATACAACTCACAAAGGTATGAAATGACCTAGGTGATGATGTATACCCTGCGATTGCATGGACTAGACCCACAAACAATAGGTTGATTTCATGCATGCCCAAGGTAGTATAATCTTGTCTAGTTGAGGAAGGGGACTCATAGTGATGAGTTTGAATAATGCATAAAAGGTTTTGATGCCTGTATATGCAAATATGACACATCATGCTAGAACAGACCCAAACTTCAAGATATGAATACTATTCTTGGAGTAATGAAACCAACCCACAAGCAGAGCATGTAGAAACAATGACGATGTCTACTCCAGGTGCTATCCGCTACATGCCATGATATAATGAGATCAAGGTAGCTTTGGAGATGACTTAGAGCGAGACAAAAAGATAAAAATCAATAAGCAAAAAGACCAACGAAAAGATACAAATAGCCTTTGTGTGCTCTTGCCAAGAGACGTGATGATAGAATGATAGATTTTTGTCCATTGTAGGAAAGATATATCCTAGGATGCAGAGCCGTTGGTGTTGATTAGAGAATTTTTTGGAAGATGGGCAAAAGAATGGTCTGGCCATGTGTAGGATTATGGTTGGTATGTTGATTGATGATTTTTGCGTTAGGGGACCTATTTGGAGTGTATACGTAGCTTGTGTATCATTGATGAGATCCAGAAAGCTCAGTAAATGGGGGACCATCCAACGGGGTGGATGGGTGCATCTTAGGTACCTGAGTACTGGAAACATCCTTTGTATTCCAGACTGCCTACATACCCTGTGTCCACGGGATCAAGGTACTTTTAAGATGCGGGTGAAATGAATATGTAGTTCTGGCAAGACTTGATGATTTGGGAATGGTTCGGGATGGGTGTGATGTGATGGAGATTGATGTGCGTTTGATGATGAGGTGTGTTGTTTTTTAGGTTTTTTGTATTTTCTATTGTTTTTGTATTTTATGATTTTGCGATGTTTTTGGATTTTTTTGATTCTGTATGTACAAAGGGAGCTTCCAAAGATCCTCGTTCCATGGGTTGGCCTTGGGATGGAATAGGATGGGTTGGGCAATAGGACTTGATGTTTCAGAATTCCAAGCCATGGGATGTGTGAAATATGGAGTGATGTGACGGAAAGAGGACTCCATAGATGGTAGAACTGGCCACTACGCATGGCGCCTGAAACAAGTTTTCACCATGGTACTTATCTAAGGTGTCACTGGAGTGATTTTCACCATTGGAAGTTCTTATTACACTTTGATTTTTCTTGATTTTTTGATTTTTTTGATTTTTTTGATTTTTTTATTTTTTTTTATTTTTTTGATTTTTTGATTTTTTTGATTTTTTTGATTTTTTTGATTTTTTGATTTTTTTATTTTTTTATTTTTTTTATTTTTTGACTTGGGGTATCAGATGGGTTATGCATAGAATTTCTTGAGATGTAGGATGTTCATTGGCTCATCTAGAGGCTGCCCCTCAGGTGTTGCAAGCTGATAAACTCTTGACCCATAATCGGTGATGACGACATAAGGTCCTAGCCAATTGGGTTCAAACTTTCCTTGCTTCAGATGCTCTTGCAGGTTCTTCTGATTTTCCATTAGGACAAGGTCACCTACCTCCAATTTTCTGTTTCTAATCTTTTTGTTGTAGCTTCTTCTGAGGCAATTTTGGTATGCCTGTAAGTGATTCAATGCATTCAGGCGTTTCTCATCCAATAGTTCCAGTTGATGTAACCTTGCGACATGGTAGTCCTCATCAGAAATAATGTTTTGCAAGGGCACTCGAAGAGATGGGAGCTCGACCTCTATAGGTAAAATGGCTTCAGATCCGAATACTAGTGAGAATGGAGTGGCTCCTGTAGGAGTGCGGATGCTTGTGTGGTAGGCCCATAGGGTGGGGTTGAGTTGGAGGTGCCAGTCATGGCCAGCTTCATTGACTATCTTCTTGAGAATGCGGAGGATGGTTTTGTTAGAAGCCTCTGCTTGACCATTTCCTTGAGGGTAATAAGGTGTGGAGAAGTGGTGTTTGATGTCAAATTTTTTGCACAAGGTGCGAACTTCTTGGTTTTTGAAGGGCTTTCCATTGTCAGTGATGATGGAATGGGGGATACCATATCGGCAGATGATATAGTGGAGGATAAATTTTGAGATTTGGATACCTGTGGTGAAGGTGAGTGGTATTGCTTCCACCCACTTTCTGAAGTATTCGGTAGCAGTGATAATGAATTTATGGCCATTGGAGGATGGAGGATGTATTTTTCCTACAAGGTCGAGTCCCCACTGTGAGAAAGGCCATGGCGTTGTGATCAGTTGCAGTTCCTGTGCTGGTGCGTGGATGAGATCACCATGCTGTTGGCATGGGAGGCATTTCTTGATAAACCTGTGGGAATCGTGTTCCATCGTTGGCCAATAATATCCAGTCCTGAGGATCTTTTTAGAAAGAGTGGGTCCACTTGAATGCGCCCCACAGATGCCTGTGTGTACCTCTTCCAAGGCTACTTCGGCTTCCCTAGAGTCTAAACATCATAGAAGCGTACCGTCAAGACTCCTTTTGTATAATGTATCGCCTACAAGGATGAAACGGGAGGCTCGACGGATGAATGATTTTCTTTGTGAGGTGGATAGATTAGGGGGGAGGATGTTGTCATGGAGGTATAGATATGTTTCTTAGTACCACGGGGACAAGGGACCAATAGTTTCACACACTAGTTTGGATTGAGGAACATCGTGTGCTAGGATGGGGAATTCTTCGATCAAGAACTCACATTTCTTGCTGTCCTTCTTCATGTCTACCAAAGATCCGATAGTTGCCATGGCATCTGCTGCTTTGTTATTGAGTCTTGGGATTTGCTCGAAATGGATGTCTTCGAAGTAGTCTTTGAAATCATCGACCATCTTTTTGTAGGGAAGGAGCTTGTCGTCCTTGGTTTTGTATTCATTATTGACCTGCCTGATGACTAGTTGAGAGTCGCCGTACACTAGTAGCTTTTCAATTTTCCATTGGATGGCCATGCGGAGACCTATGATGAGGGCCTCATACTTTGCTACATTGTTGGTGCATGGAAATGTGATCTTGAAGGATTTAGGGATTGTGTCGCCTTGAGGGGTAACAAATAGGACACCTGCCCCTGAGCCTCTATGATTGTATGATCCATCAAAATACATCTTCCATGTGTCTGTGGCCGGTATGATTGTCAGGATGGCCTCGTCTAGAAAATCTGCAATTGTAGGATGTTCTGCAGGGATAGGTACTTCAGCCAGCTGATCTGCTATAACTTGCCCTTTGATGGATTTTCTCTTAGTGTATTCTATATCAAACTCTGTGAGGATCATGACCTATTTAGCCATTCTGCCAATAAGAGTAGCTCTGTTTAGGAGGTACTTCAGTGGGTCAATCTTAGCAATGAGCTTGGTCTTGTGATTGAGCATGTAGTGTCTCAAATTTTGGGACGTAAAGACAAGTGCTAAACATGCTCATTTAATTTGTGTATAATTGAGCTCATACGAGATCAAGGTGTGGCTGATATAGTAAATGGCTCTTTCTTTCCCCTGCTCATCGAGTTGTGCTAGCAAGGCTCCGATGGCTATCTCTGTTGTGGAGATGTAAAGTAGGAAGGGTTCGCCTTGCCTTGGTGGAGTTAGCACAGGAGGATTAGCCAGGTATTCTTTTAGTTGGCCGAAGGCACTTTGACACTAAGTGTTCCAGACGAAAGCTATGTCTTTTTAGAACAGATGCTGGAAGGGTTGGCATTTATCCGCAAGTTGGGCAATGAATCGATGGATAGACTAGAGTTTTCCCTGTAGGCTTCACAGTTGTTTTAGTGTTTTTGGAGGCGACATCTCAGTGATGACCTTGACCTTTGCAGGATCCACTTCGATTCCTCTTCTTGAGACTATGTATCCCAGGAGTTTGCCTGAGGTGATGCCGAAGATGCATTTCTTTGGATTCAAACAGACATTGTATTGCTACAACCTATCGAAGATCTTGGCCAGCACATCTAAGTGTTCTTCTCTGGTCTTTGATTTTCCCAGCAAATCATCCACATAGTCTTCCATGACGTGGTGGAAGAGGTCATGGAAGATGACGGTCATGGCTCTTTGATAGGTGGCTCCTGCATTTTTCAGGCCAAATGGCATTACCACCCAGCAATATGTTCTCCATGGGGATATAAAGGTCATTTTGTGCTGATCCTCTTCGGCAATATTTATCTGATTGTATCCTGAGAAACTATCCATGAGGGATAACATTTCATATTCTGCTGTGAGATCCACTATCATGTCGATGTTTGGTAGTGGGAAGTCATCCTTGGGGCAGGCCTTGTTGAGATCCTTGAAATTGGCACAACAGCAGATTCAGCCATCTGGTTTAGCAACTGGTACAAGATTTGAAACCCATTCAGGCTAATCAATTGGGCGAATGAACCCAACATCCAGTAATTCCTTGAGCTCTGCTTTGATGAGGAGAGTGACTTGAGGATTCATTTTTCAAAGCTTCTATTTGACTGGTTTTGCATCAAGGCGTACTGCAAGGTGATGAACCACCAACGCAGGATCTAGCCCTAGCATGTCTACGTAGGTCCACGCAAAGTTGTGATTTCTGCATGTGAAGAAGGACAAGAAATTCTCCTATTCCTGTATGTTGAGAGATTCTACTATGTATGTGATTTTTGGCTCTTCCTCTGTTCCAAGGTTCATTTCCTAAGTTGGTTCGACCAAGATGGGTGATCTGTCGGGATAGACTTTGTCTATCTCAGGGAGGCCCCTGCTTCCATCTCCTAGTGCCTCATCGAGGTTTTCACCAGGAGATACGTCATTTATTTTTACTATTTTGGGATCTGATACTGCCGTGGAATGGTTTTCACCATTAGATCCATTTTTTCTTTTTATATTTTTATGACTGGAAGTAGGGGTTGTCTCCCCGAAATAGGCATCTAGATGGAGTTCCATTATGTACCCTACTCGATGATCTCCCAAAGGGAAGTGATCCCTTACCCCCATCATTTCGGCAATGGCCTCATCGTTAGGTGTGATGTCAAAGACAGGAGGTCCCTATTGTTCCCAATCAATGAGGTCAGGGTAAACTAGTGGCAAGTCGTTTGAGGGTGAAGGGAGAGTGGTGATGGAGTAGATGGTAAAAATGGATGAGTTAAAGAAATCAGCGAAATGGCTAAACGAGTCGTGAGGGCCCGTTTCGTTAACATTGTCGACATCTAAGGAGACCATAGCAACCTCAGCTAAGATACACTCACCGGTAGTGAGGATGCATTGTGGTTGACCATACCCTAATCCTTGAGTATAGGGATTCTTTGTTGCTTGCAGTGGTTCTACGATTCCCTGTTCATGAAGGCCTATACCGCCTTGTCCTTTATAGCCCATGCTTTTGACAATTTCATAACCTTTGCCATAGATTTCTGTGGGGATTGTGGGGGCTTCTTGATCAGGCTTTTCATCTTTGTAAAACCAAGATGAAATATCTTCGAGTACATCCTGATCCAGGAGATTCCTCTTCTCGAAGATGGGCGAGGGTTTGCACTTGATAATGACTGTATTGGTTGTCTCTGTTGTTGGGATGTCGAATGTCTTAGGATTGGGTAATGTGCCCACACAAAAAGTGCCGTGTAGGTCATATTCCCCACATCCCATGTCGGATAGCTTGATCTGGACCTCGGGTGGTGGAGTTGCTTGGGATAAAGTGGAAGCAATTGCTTGTGGGCCGATATATGAGTGTGATGTTGTTGGATTGGCTTCAGCGGTCGCTTTTATTATATGGGCAAAATGTTTGGTTGTGGCCTTCCAGAAAACTGCAGTATTGGAAGGGGCGAGGGTCGGCATAGACTGTGACTTCTATGCAATTGTGGGGGAATTTGATGCATTGATGGAAGGTGGATGGGACGGCTTGCATGACATGAATCCATGGTATGCCGAGAAGGATGTTGTAGGGGAGATCAAGATCAAGAACCTGACATTTAGTTTCCAATATTTTCTGTCCCACTTGTATGGGAAGCTTGATAGTACCCTTAGAGAGCCATTCAGTGTCATCATAGCTTTTGATCGTGATGCACTCGCTGGTGTTGAAAACCACATCGGAGTACCCCAAGTGTTTTAGCAGTTTTAGAGTGCATATGTTGAGGCCGAAACCACCATCTATTAAGACTCTTTTAATGGTGTGCTTGTGGATGCGGATTTCAATGTGCAGGGTGTTGTTATGTATGTGATCGGAGGTGGGTAGGTCCATTTCTGAGAAGGTGAGATGATGGGGTGAGGTGATGTGTCCTACCATGGCTTGGAATTGAGTTACATTCAAGTTGGCAGGGACTTGTGTTTGCAAGAGCGCTTTATCGAGGACATCTTTATGAAGGGGAGATGTGTGAAGCAACTCGAGGATGGAGATTTGTGCGGGTGTCTTTCCTTGGTGTTCTAGGAGGTTATATTGGTGGGTAGGTGGTGCACGTGCGGTAGGGCAAGGAGGTAGGAGATCAGATGTGGATGCAGGTGTTTGTTCAATGGGGCGTTGTGCGAATGGATACACGGCCAAGGCGGGTTGTAACAGCACAATCAGGTGCTTGTGCATGGATGGTGACCGTGTTGACATGATGGGATGATGCTTCTATACGTCCTATGATAGAGTTGTAGGATGCAGGTGGTGGGGTGATATTGTAGGTTTGGTTGGATGAGGAAGCTTTGTTATGATTAGGTAGGGGATCCTTGTAAGCTCCCAGGTTGGCGTTTGGTGATGGTTGGGCGCTGTGATCGAGACTAACTAGATTTTGTTCGATAAGGTCTTGGATGCAATGTTTGAGTTGCATGCAATTGGTTGTTTTATGACCCGCAACGTGGTGGTATTCATAGTAGTCGTTCTCATTGTACCACGCAGCTTTTAGTTCATTCTCTTGACAAGGTCTAACAGGTGGAAACGTGATCAAATTTTGCTTGAGACATCTATCAAGGATGTCTTCGACAAGTTCCCCTAAGGGTGTGAATTGTCTGCATGGTTTGCATGGTTTAGTTGGGCCTCTCTGATTATTTACATTTGTTGCATACATATGTGCAGGTGTTTGGTTTTGTATATGTTGGACGGCTTTCACATCTGTGACGCTGTCATTCAAATTATTCTTGTTCTTCCCCCAATAACGTGATTTGTCATTTGATTGTGTGTTGGCATTATTGTTGGTATTGGGGGTGTTGTTATTGGATTTGTAGTTGTTGTTGTTGTTGTTGGATTTGGGGTCATACAGTTTAATGGAGCCCTTGGCAACGAGGGCTCATTCGATGGTGGTGCCTTTGTCGATGACCTCTTCAAAGGTAGAAGCACAAAGTATTTGTAGATGAAACCCTAATTCCTGATCAAGGTTGGCCACAAACATGGTGACGAGTTGTTTTTCAGGAATGGGCTATGGGAGTTTACTTGCTAAGCCTCTCCAGCTTTGCAGGAAGGAGGCGAAGGCTTCACCATTCTTTTGTTTGGTGTTGCAAAGGTCTATCATGGACATTTCATGCTCAAAATTATAGGAGAAGTGGTTCACAAATTTCTCCGCAAGCTCAGGGAAAGTCCTAATGCCTAGGGGAAGATGTGCGAACCATTCAGCGGCTTGACCGCCGAGGCTTCGTGGGAATAGTCTCATTAGATAGGTGTCGTTATTAGAGACTTCTAAGCAAGCTATGTAGAACTCCCTAAGGTGGTCCCTAGGGTCTCCCTTTCCCTTGTATTTGTCAAATTTAGCTGTCTCGAAGTTCTTGGGGAAAGGAGGCATGTACAATGTGCGATCAAATGGGTAGGGGCAAATATACTCAAAGGAATAATGTTTGTGTTTACCCCCAGTTTGTAGGTCTACTACCTATTGGATTAAGCCTTGTACAACAGTTGTGATATCCTGTGGTTGTTGTGGTTGTTGTATGTACGCCTGTTGGTTGGTGAGATGTTGGAAATGGGGTGGGATTTGATATTGGGGGTTTGTTTGATGTTGTGTAGATGATGTTACTAGGTTATGTGGATATGTGACAGTGGATGGATTGACGTTGGATTGGTGGGCGTTGGATGGGTTGGATGTATTGTAAGGTGGTTGTGAGAACAACTGTCGTAGATATGCAATGGTGTGGGGATTGGGTGGAGGCACACTTGTGGATGTACTTGCTTGTGTGATGTTGCCTTGTATGCCCATGGTAATTTGTGGCATAGAAGGGTTTATCGTGGTTGTAGTAGTGGATGTGGTGATGGGTTGTGAAGTGGTGGGGTTAGGGATATTTGTAGAAATGGTAGATGTGGTAGCGGTAGAGGTTGTATTAGTTGTAGATACGGCAGGTGTTGATGTTTGAGAGATGACAGGTGTCGTCGTTTGAGAGATAGTGGGTTGGGTGTTGGATGTGGATGCTTGGTTATTTGATGGGGTGGGAGCGATTGTAGAGGTGGATGGTTGTGATGATGTCGTGATGGGGGGTAGTTGAGCACCCATTTTGAGAAGATGATCTAGAAATTTGTTTGGATCCGATCTTAGGACTTTGTCAAGCATGTCCATGTTATCGACGTCTTGTGTGAAGGTTAAGACATCTAGATCGTCTTGGGATATGATGGGGATGTGTTGTGGTGGTGGTGGTGATGGTCATAGTTGTTGTAAGTAATGGGAGGGATTTTCGTTGGGACCATATGAAGGGATGTAAGAGTACGTAGATTGGTTGAATGATTGGTTGATGGGTATGTTGCGACTATTGGTATTAGGCATTCCTATGCCCGAATATTGCTTTGCCATTTCTCATATTTTCTTATGTTGTGATCTCGTGATGGGCATGCACGTATATGGAGTTGATTTCTAGATGTAGGATGAGATGGGGATGGAGACCTTAGAAAATCTGATTGATTATTTTGGACCCAAAGATGGATGTGGTAGTGAGGTGGAGACGATGTGGTGGAAGATTGATATGTATTTCGTTTCGACCTAAAGGTGATGTGGATGGGCGATATTGGTTTTGCACAAATGTTGGACCAAGGAGATAGGTGATGGATGACATTTTTGTTTTGAAGAGATTTCGTTTGATGTTTGATTTTTTGATCTGTGATATGGATGATTTTGGTAGTCAACAAAGTGAGCTTAGGTAGGACCTAGATTTGTGGTTTGCACAAAAGGGATGTCTTTCTTTATTTGGGGTAGACTAATGACCTTACACAAAGAGGGATAATGATGTCACTTGGAAGGTAGACTATTGACTTTCCAAGCAAGATATGATGTGTGTAGGATGAAATCTAGATCAAATTTTTTAGCTCAAAAGGATGACAAATTTTGATGATGTTTTTGATTTGGGAGATTTTTTGGGATTTTTGGAATGATTTTCTTATGACAAGGATTTTGGTTTGGTCCAAAAAGGTATGCAAAAAATCAATGAAGACAAGCGGATATGAATTTGAATGGGTTTGATATAGCAAATGGTGCAACAATGATGGTGATTTAATCCTCTAAGGTCAAAGTGAAGGTATAATTTTGGAAAATTTGGAGAAAAATGGATGGACTGTTGTCAGATTTTGGGATGTGAATATGGATTATGGCAAAGCAGATGGTGTGGATCACAACTAACTAGGTCTCTATTTTAGGCAAGTCAATCTGAGAATAACGCCAATCTAGAGGTGAAATGGCACCACAATCAGACAGAGATGGCACCAAAACAAGGCAGTGTCTGTCAAGGTCCTAAAAAAGATAGCTTTTTGATGACAATTTTTTATTTTTCTTTGTTTGGAATGTGATCAAATGATGTGGTTTGTCTCTTGGCAATGTTGTTACAAATAATTCAAGCACAATAATCACACAACAATCAAGATTTTTGCTTTGTTTTGAAAAAAAGATGTGTGATTTTATTTAACAAGCACTTTGAACAACCTAAGGTGAGAATGTGATAGTATTTGTTGAATCCCCTAGCTACGCCTATTCAAAGTAGGTAGCTCCAGGATCTTGGTAGCACCGGCTCCTCCTTACAATTGCACACACTTCTCACACATACCAAGATCCGGGTTTCTTATAAGGCTTGTCCCTCATCAAACCTTTAGATTATCCCTGCTACCTTGGCTAAGAACTGCATGAATCGGGGCTGCTTCAAAGGTTTCCCTACTGCGCCAACAAATAGAAGGATTTTGGCTTGCTAAACAATGGTTCGTAGTAAGGGCATCCGTTCAGGTGGTTATACATGCGGCAGCGCTACTCTCTATTATGGAGTCTCCCAGCCTCCAAGGGTTACGCCTTGGAGGGTTTTGGGGGAGGTTGGCTGTCGGTATAACACAACAACACCTATCGCTTGAGACTTTCATCCCAAATGCCTTATTTTATATAGCGGCTTGGAAGATCTTGGCTTTAGCTTGATGCCACTTGGGTCGTTCCCACCTTTCAAAGTGAGGTGGTAGGCCCTCTAAGGTTTACAAAAGCAATACAATCATGAAAACACTTTTGATCCCCAAGTTCATACAAAGATGCGAGGGGAGAGCATATGTATCTTCTATGATTGCATCACACTAAACATGGTTCAATTTTAGATCTTTGGATTTAAATGGGGTGTGATTAATGCAAGTTTCGTGATAAGCTTTTGATTCCCAAGGTCACCAAAATGGTGCGAAGGAAGAGCATACGCTTTCACACCACAAGCAAAAAGAGCACAAGAAACTTCACACAATTTAAAGAATGATTTTCTTGATTACATGCGTGAGAGATGCAAGTTGTTGTTTTTTTTAACCAAATGCTTTCAATTTATGCAAGTTGTGGTTCTTTTTATAGCCCCAAAATTGAAGTGTTTGATTGTTGTTTGTTGGCACACAAAAGAGTAAATTTTAGAGCACCAAAGTAAATGTTATTGGCATACACACTTCACACACAAGGAGTTGTTTGTTTGTTTGATCAATTTTTAAAACACCAAATTGAAGTGTTGTCTAAAACTTAGCATGCAAAGGGGTTCATTTTAACTTCCCAAATCAAAGTTTTTTTGTTAACTAAAAATCAAACCACCCTGCAAAAATCTTTGTTAGTATCCGCAATATGACCTGCAACAAACTTGTCAGTACCTACACAGACAAAAAAGTAAGTTTTTCTCAAAATAGCGCTAAACCAGATATACGAATGCGCCACTGCGGGCAGAACAACCTAACTTACAAGAAATGGCATTGATAAAAACTATGGCGCTAATTAGATACTATTAAAGTGACACAATATACAATAGCGCTAATACAAATTTTAGTGCTAATACATCAGATGGAAAGTGACAATGCGGAAGATAGCGAGGATAAAGGTATATAAAGGTGCCACTGCACAACTTTCTAGAACATCTATGTATTCTGAGGATAGCATCAATCTGGGTGATAGCACTGATACGACACTGGACACGTCTGACCTGCACCAAAGTTATTTTTCTACACAACACAAGGGGTCAAACAGTAAAAATCAAGGTATTGTTAGCTTTGTTAGTCTGCGTAAATGAAAAACAATATAATAACAAAGCTAAAGTGCATGTTTAGACCCCTTATAAAAATTTCAACATAATCCCCCCTTGTAACTTTAGTATCTCTATGTAAACAGAGAGCAAATGAATATCAAATATAGCAGAAGGATCTTTAAAAAAGAAAATGTAAGTGAGTGAGTGTAAGGAAGTGGGCTGCGCAGAAATAGCGCCAAAATAGTAAATGGCGCTGATACTAGCCAGTGATGGCATCGCTGCGAGGAGAGGATGGTGCTGCACCTGAAAATACACGTATCTCACACCAAAACTCACAAAAACAAGTTAGACTTGGACCTTGTGGGTCCCACCGGGCATGCCAATGTAAATTAGAAGTGCAAACAAGGTTGAAATACTAAATCAAATGCAATAAACACAAGATTATACCTCACATACAAATCTAATCCCATCAAGGGAGGAAGGAGCCTTTGCACCCAAAACAAGCTCCTAAGACCAAGATGATCCCTAGACAATGGATTCTAATGTGAAATGCTATTCAAATTGTGCAACTCACTATCCTAGCTCAAGAGTGATTTTGGCATTATGACTTTGCATAAACTTGGATGATGAAATGGCTTGGGAGAGGTTCTATTTATAGATTTTTGGAAGGGATTTTGATCCAATGGTGGAGATTGATTTGGGAGATCAATGGTGGAGGATAAAAGTGATGTGGAGGGCCTAGATTGAATCTTGAATGAATGGAGGGCTAAGAATAAAAGTGATTCTTTTATTCATTTTGGAAAAGGGGATATTAAACAAGGTTGGGTGAGATGGATTATTTTTGAATTAAAGATTCATATGGGGGAATGGAAATGAATTAAAAATTTATTTGGGGAATGGGGAAGAGGAGAAGTAAATGAGGTATGGGGGTGTAAGGAGAAATAAATGTGATGTGGGATGTTTTTTAAATAAAAAATGACTTATGTGGATTTAATTCAATTTTTTATTTGGAGGATGTGGGGAAGGGTGTTAAACAAGGTTTGACCACCCAAATGGAGGGGTTAGGATTAATTAAACAGAGGTTTTATTTAATTAATCCTAGGACTAGGATGAGGTAGGCTAGGGTAGGTAATTAAATAATAGCTATTTAATTGTTTAGGGTAGGGATAGGTCAATTATAGGCTGAATTAATTAGTTAATCATGGTTTTAACTAATTAATTGGATTTAGTGGAAAAGGGGAAATTGATTTAATAAATATTGCATATTTATTAAATCAATTAGTTAAGGTTTGGACTATTGAATTAATGAAATTAATTCAATTTTGGGGATAAAATGGTGTGAATTTGGAAAATGAAAGGGGTAATTAATTAAATAAAATTTAATTAATTGATTAAAAGGGAAATTGATATGTTTAGGGATGTCGAGAGTCAGTTTGATGGTAAAAGACATTTTTAGATGTCTACAAATAGATCTCCTTATAAGGCTCTTGATTCGACACCTTATGAAGTGTGGACAGGTAAGAAACTTTCTATTTCACATTTAAGGATTTTTTGTTGTGAGACTTTTGTTCATGTGCCTAAGGAAAATCGATCTAAGTTGGATCCAAAGGCTGAAAAGTGTACATTCATTGGATATGGTGATAATGTCAAAGGTTATAAGCTTTGGAATCCACTAACCCGCAAGATTATATTTTCTAGAGATGTTATTTTCAGGGAACTTAGAGCTATTTCTAAACCTGAGCAACCAAAAGAAAAAGATGAAAAGGTAAAGAAGGTGTACTTTGATTTAGAGTAGCAAGATGCACCTCAAGAAGAACAAAATGATGGATTAGGGGTAAAGAAGAAGAAGAAGATTCGAGTAGTTCTGATGAAGATGAATTTGTTGTGATAGAAGAAGTTGGTACAGATGATCATGCAGAAGAACGAGTAGAGTCTCTTACTCCACCCTTGAGGAGATCCAAAAGACAATAGAATCCAGTTGACAGGTATAGCCCACCAAATTTCTATTGTGTATATGCTTTATTGAGTACTAACGATGAACCTGGATAGTACAGGGAAGCTATTTTTGTAGATGATAGTGAGTCTTGACAGCTAGCCATGCAGGAGGAGATGATGGCTTTAGACTCTTGTAACACTTGGGATCTTGTTCGTTTGCCTAAAGGAAGAAAAGCCATAGGATGTAAGTGGGTCTTCAAGAAGAATTTTGGAGTAGACGGTTCATTGGAGAAGTACAAGGCTAGACTGGTAGCCAAGGGCTACTCCCAGAGAGAGGGAGTTGATTTTGGTGAGATATTTTCTCATATTTCTAAATTGACTTCTATTAGATTTCTCTTATCCATTGTTGTAGCTTATGATTGGGAGATTGAGAAAATGGATGTTAAGATTGCATTCTTGCATGGAGATCTTGAATAAGAAATTTATATGCAACAACCTATAGGTTTTGAGGTAAAAGGAAAAGAGCATTGGGTTTGTAGGTTAAAGAGGTCTCTTTATGGTCTAAAACAGTCCCCCAGAATGTCGTATCAAAAGTTTGATTCATTTGTTTTGAAATTGGGTTTTGTTAGAAGCAAGGAGGATCATTGTGTTGATGATTCTATACTGGTTATTGCTTTGTATGTTGATGACATGTTGTTTTTCAGAAATGCTAAGGGTATGGTCAATGAGCTTAAAGCCCAACTTTCAAGTGCATTTGAGATGAAGGATCTTGGTGCTGCAAGATATATTTTAGGAATGGAGATCAGGAGGGACAGAGTTAACAGAAAGCTTTGGTTTTCACAAAGTATGTGAATACTATTGTGCAGAGGTTTAGTTTGCAGGACTATAACCCAGTTAGAGTTCCTTTACCCATTTGTACTAAGATTTCATTAGATATGTGTCCAAAGACTGAGGATGATCTTGAGGATATGTCTAATGTGCCATATACTAGTGCTATAGGGAGTTTGATGTATGCAATGGTTTGCACTAAACCAGATATTGCCCAAGCAGTGAGAGTTTTGAGCATATTTATGTCTAACCCTGGTAGACAGCATTGGAACTATGCGAAGAGTGTGTTTAAATATATTGCAAGTACTCCTGACCATTGTTTGGTTTATTCTAGTACTGATAGTGCTGATAAATTTTTGGACATACAGGGTTTTGTTGATGCAGATTGGGCAGGTGACTTGGATAGTCGAAGGTCCACTAGTGGCAATGTGTTTACTCTATTTGGAGGTGCAATAAGTTGGATGAGTAAGAGGCAACCCACAGTTTCTTTTTCCACTACAAAAGCAGAGTATATAGCTGCTACGCATTTCTCTAAGGAGGCAGTTTGGTTGTGGAGACTGTGTACAGGTATTAGTTTTGATTATAGGATCATTCAGATTGGTTGTGATAGCCAGAGTGCTATCTGTTTGGCCAAGAATCCCATGTATCATGCTCAGACTAAGCATGTTGATGTTCAGTATCACTTTGTTCAAGAATTGGTTGCAAATGGAGAGATTGAGCTAAAGAAGATAGACAATCAGGAGAATGTTATAGATTCATTGACCAAACCTGTGAGCACAAAAAAGTTTGTGGTGCAGAGATGCCATGGGCCTTGTTTCTAGTGCCTAATTATTATTTCATTTATTTTCCTATGGGTAGATTTATAATGTATAATGTCAAGTGGGAGAATGTTGAAATAAGGTGCCATTAACCTTGTAAATTCCAATATTGTATTTTATTCTATTTATTATTTGTTATTTGTAATTACCCATAAGGGAATGAGATAGTCTCATTGATAGTTGTAATTTTAGAGTTACCAGCGGCAGTTATGGAGTGACTTTTACTATTGGCAAATGTAAAAACTCATAGTAAATGAGGATAGGCATGCTCCTTGAGGAATATACTATTTTTAGCATGTATTAAAACTGTCATAATGTTTGGTGAGTGAATCTATGACAGCTGCAAGTTGTCATAAGATTCTGAGATTTGTTGATGCATATGACGGATATGCTAGTTGTATATTTGCTATATTTAGCCCAAGGTTCCTATCTTGGAAAGATACTCTTTTGTGGAATCTATGATGGTTATGATGTGTCATAAGATGCTATAAGAGGCTAGATTTAGTCTTGGGCCCCCAACCTTTGCATGGCTATTTTTGGACAAGTGTAAGATGCTTGTAAGATGGTAATTAATGTTTACAGGTTGGAGAATCTTAGGAGAGAGAAGGTGAACTCTTAAGATGAGTTAGAAAATGTTTCTATAAGTATTTTCCATGTATTAGTTGCTACAATATAGATTTTAGGTACTTGGGTGCTGCCGGAATGTTGTCAGATTGAAGACTGGTGGAGAGAGTTGAAGTGTTGTTGTATTGTAAATCATTTTCAGATTAATACAAACATTGGACCTCTTTCCTATGTGGAGTTTGTTACCCAAAAGGGTTTTCTCCACGTAAAACATTGTGTTATGTGTTCATATTTCTGATTTTGCGTTTTTGTGAAGCATAGTTTTATTTCTTTGTTGCAATCTCTATTCATAACACAGTTAAAGATTGCAGAAATTTATATTGAATCAGATTTCCATTGAAGTAGTGTTGCTTTCATTTCTAACCATGAGATCTCATAGAGGAGTTTGATGAGTGTTGGAAACTTGTACATGATGTCTAAATATGTTGTCATTGATGGAAACAAGTAAAGGAACAAGATTAGAACATTGTTTTTCGTCTGATGAAGAAGACTTAGTCACTTTGACTAAGTACTGACAGTACACAAGAAAGAGTGACAGAGAGGCAGTATAATGGTCGACATTGGTCCGCAGTAGAAGACAAGATCATATAGTTCTACTATGTTGTTTGCAAGCCTTTAATGATCTTTTGTTCAATATTTCAGCCCTTGATGAGTACTAGAAGTCCATCTTCAAAAAGTCTAAGTCTGACAAGTATAGAGAATACAGGAATTCAAAACAGAATACTCATCTGAATCGGTCCACATTCCTCTGCTGTGGCATATCTTGTTGTGTGGTTTTAAGGTATTGTAAACACAAGTATGAAGCATCTAAATCTAGAGTTTCAAGTTCTACACCTCACCAGAGAGTCAGTTATGAATGCTTAAGTATCGCTACTTGGTATGGTATAGTTTGACAGTGACAGAGTGTGTGTTCTAGTGGTCCACATTCCACCACAAAAGAACATTTTACTTTACAGTTCTAAAGGTATGATATATGATTTATGAAGATTCTCTGATATAGATTTGAGTAGGTCTTGTGGTTTGTAGTGGAAGATGTTGTCTGATAGTTGAATTAAACCAGTGAACAGTCTGTGGTTAAGGATGACATGACAGTATGATGTGTATGTCATAAATTTTGGTGTTTGGAACTTAATCCTATGTGGTGAAATAGTTGAGGCTGACATGTGTGAAGGTGTTTCAAATATTGTTTGGGTCTACTATAGTTTTTGGAGAATGAATTTGGTCAACAAAGTATGTAATGCATGAGTACATAATACATCTTATCTAGCTGACCTAGTATGAAGTTTTTGTTTGTTGCGGATTTATATATGTGATTGAATTTGGTGTTTGTGTGATGATAAGTTAAGGTGAATGAGAGTAGAATCTGAATTGCAGAGCAGGTGACAAGAGCAGAAAAAGAGAGATCTTGATTAATGTGAAACATAATAGTTAAGAAGAAGAGTTCTGAGACAGTATTTTGAGCTTCATTGGAGCTGCATTCATGCACGTGTAGATGCAATCAGACTAGTTCATTTTGGCAATGATCCATATCCTTTCTTCATTCATTCTCTAGGCAGTGACCCATTCTTGCAGTGAGCATTTCTTTGGGCAATGAGCCCTAAGTCAGTGAGCTTTCTTGTAATTCGGTATTGCTATTACATAATATATTATGAGCTAACACTCACCATGGTTTTTTTCCAATTTTGGGTTTTCCACGTAAAAATTCTTGTGTTCATGTGATGGATTTTAGTTGTTACTTCCATGTTTAATTTGCTTTGTTATTCCATGTGGTAAATGGATTATTAGTTTAATTAGTAAGAAGTTTAATACAGTATTGATTCACCCCCCCCCCTCTCAGCACTTTGGGTGTTCAACAATTGGTATCAAAGCCTGGTTCCTCAAAAGAAGTCTAACAGCTTGAGGAAGATCTTGGAGATTGAACACATGGCAGGTAAAAAACATCCTACTCTTCTTGAAGAAATTGATGCATTTGAAACTGAAGAAGAATGCATGCTTGTTAATGAAGAAGAACTCAAAATTGCTCTTGAAGATCTTGAAAAGTTTGAAATGGAAACCATTGATCTGAAAGAAAATGTCAAGGAAGCAGATGAGTGCATCAGAAAGTTAAAAGAGCAAGTTAAGAGATTCAAAGAAAAACATAAGGAGGTCAGTGAACAACTAAATCATTTGAAAGTAGAAGTTGTAGAAAGGGTAAAAACTGAAGAAGACCTAACTAAACTAGTGAAAGGCAAAACAGAAGAATGTGCTAAGATAGAAAAAGAAGTTTGGAACCTGAAGACCAATTTGAAGAAGGCAAAGAGATTTAAAGAAAAATTCAAAATAAGCTCTACAAAACTTGATGAGATGATTGCAATTATGAAGAGCCCTGATGACAACGAAGGACTAGGATTTGAGAAAGGTGAAAGTTCCAAAATCGGTCAAGAAAAGAATGCTGAGATCAAGAAGGGCAAAGGCAAATAGTTTCAGAATCAAAGGAACAGATCTAGAAGACCACCAGTCAGGCAACCAAATGCTCAAAGGTACCCTTCTTTCAATGATTATTTTAATACATGCAATAAGTTTGATCATAAGGCTACTCAATGTAGAAGCAGAATGAATCAAAATTCTCCATCATTCTTTGGTTAGTGTTTCACTTGCAACAAAGTAGGTCACAAGGCTAATGATTGTAGAAGTCAGATAAGGAATGGTTATAACAATAGAGGAATACTCAGACCTTCAAAGGTAACTGCTTTATATGTAAGGGGTTTGGTCACAAAGCTAGTGAATGTAGAAGTCAGACAAGAAATAACTATAGTAATGGAAGGAACACTCAATCTTTCAATGGGCATTACTTTACATGCAAGAGATTTGGGCACAAAGCTGACCAATGTAGGTCAAGGATGAATGAAAGATAGAGAATTGTTCTATGTTTTAATTTCAACAAGCCTAGACATATTGCAAGAGTCTATAGAAGAATGAACATAAAGAGGAATATTCAAGCAGAGAAGAGAGAACCAGTACAAAAGGAGGATCTGACAGAGATCAAGAAGGAGATGAATCAAATTTGGGTTAAGAAGGAAGTGTAGGAAGTCAAGGGTGAGTCTACATCAAAATTTGGTGCTAGTACTATTGTCATATTTTGCCTCGCCCCAAAATATTCCTGTTTCCCTCCTATCAAAGAAATCTAATCAAAGAAAGCATGAATAGAAGGAGAAAAAGCTTTTAAAAAAAACCCATGCTCTACCTTGCAAAAATCCCAAAATCTCGCCTAGAGAATCCTTGCCAAAAACCTAGAAATCCTTAAGCTTCAAATATCTTCCATCACAGGGATTTCTCAGTTTCATGCTTAGTCTCTTTGTATGTATCTTTGTATGCTTTTTTGTATGTATATTCATGTGATTAATGAAATCAAAATGAAGATTAAATACTAAATCAAATGCAAAAATACACGATTATACCTTCATAATGAACTCACAAATCCAAGAGGGAAGGAGTTGCACCTGATAGTCTCCTCTGATTTTACCCAAGACTGGTGTGTAGATGTGGATTGCTCAAGGCTTTTCAAACACAATGTAGATGGGAGACAAGTGGATTCAGATAGAGATTGAGATGGGGATGAGGGATAATTTTGAAATTATGATAGTGAGATGAAGGAGATTGTGGAGTGATTTTGGTAGAGGTTTGATGCATGAAGAAGTCTCTCTCAAATGGCTTGGAGATGGTCTCACTTATAGATTTTCTGAAAGAAGGATGGAGGGTGAGGATTGAAAGACAAGATCAAGGGCTAGGAATAAAAGTAAATCTTTTATTCATTTTGGGGAAAGGGGTGATTAAATGAGGTATGGGTGTGAAAGAATGTGAAATGAATTAAAAATTCATTTGGGGAATGGGAAATGAATTAAGAATTCATTTGGGGATAAGAGGTAATGAATGAGTATGGGTGAGGTAAGGGGTGTGTAAGAGAAGTAAATGTGATGTGTGATTTATTTCAATTTTAAATTTGGGGGATGTGGGGAAGGGTGTTAAACTAGGTTTGACCACCCAAATGAGAGGTTAGGACTAATTAAACAGAGGTTTTTCTTAATTGATCCTAGGGCTAGGATGAGGTAGGATAGGGTAGGTTAGGGTAGGTCAATTAGTAGGCTAGATCAATTAGATAACCATGATTTATCTAATTAATGAGGATTAGGGAAAAGGACAATTTAACTAAATAAATATTGTGAATATTTATTTAATCAAATGAGGATATAGTTGTAAGGTAAAAGTGATAAATTAAATGAATTAATTAATCACAAGGAATAGACAGATAACATAATTAAATAAAATAAATTTATTTAATTAATAGGAGGGATAAATTGGTGTCGAGACATGGGAAATTGTTTTGCGAAGCAAGCCAATATTAGGTGTCTACAATTCGCATATACATTCGTAGATGCAAGGCAATATCCAAAGATACATTGGCGGGATGCAAAGGGTGATACAATAGGTTTGTCCATTTTTTGTATGTATATGCGATTTTATTTTGTACATACAATCCTATATACAATGGCATATACAATCTTGAGATACATTCCCAGACCCGAAAGATTATGTAATTTGGTTTGCAAAGGTTAGATGCAATGTTTGTATGTACAAGCGATTGTATGCAGTTTTGTTTGTATATTCGTATTGTATATGCAATATACAAAAGGTCATATACAATGGAATACATACAATCCAGACGTAACTAGGGAATTGAATGTGGCAGATAATCATTTGGGATCCGTAGTTGTATATTGCATATACAAGGTCAAAAGGGTGCAACATACAAAAAGGTAAGATACAAGGCTAGACTTGATGTTAATTTCAATTTGCTTCATAAATATGTTGGGGTCCGCCTATTGTATGTATATGCGATTGTATCATCCCATAGACAATCCTATATACAATTACATATACAAAAGTTAGATACAAAAGGGATATACAATGCGGACCCGACTGGAAAATTAAATTTGGCAAACTCAGTGGTGGGGTCCGCAGTTGTATGTTGAAGTGCATGTATGGGCCGATATGCAAAAAAGAAAAGATACAAGTTGGACCTATTTCAATGTTCCATTCTGGTTGATAATCCATTAACTTCCACAGTTGTATGTACATGTGATTGTATCTCCTATATACAATTGCGATGTACAAAGACACATACAATGGATTTTCAGCAAGACAATGTGTATCGCTGGCTCAGTTTGAGGTCTTTCTGATGGCCGATAAGGAGGATGCAGTGGTGGGACCCAGGTTCAGCTCAGTGGCCAATCAGATAGTCCCACATGTCAAGGCCGATCCAAAGGTCGATTCAAGGGCAGGTGCAAAAGGTGATACAAAGGTAAAGGCTCACTTTTGTATGTTGGCCATTGTATTATATATACAATTGCACATACAAAAACATTTCAAGTCGCATATACAACAGCTGATACAAGATGAAATACACATCGGTGAGGCACTTTCTGAGGTCTCCCTGACATCCCGATATATACAAAAGTTGAATATGCAAAAGGCAAAAGGAAACAAATTGCATAAATGCATAAAGTGAACCTAGCAGTGTAAAGTGCATATACAATTTCATATGCAAAGCGATATACAAGTGCAAGGTGCAGTTGACCACAACTTTGACCATGGATATCTCCCTCATTCTGGTGAATTTCAACATGCTTCAAAAGGAAAAAGTGCTTATTTTTGCCTCCTCTTTCATCTGGCGGACTTTTGAGAGGAATTTTCTCACTTTCAAAATATGATCTAGATTTGCATGCTCGGCTAATACGACATCTCAACAACTGATTTGGCGTGTATAGAGGCTGATATTTTCACAGTAACACTAGTTGATGAGCTTTGTGGGTGCATTCATGGGGGATGGTCAAATTCTTCAATGCAAATGGGTTCCTCTAGCTTGCTGGTAGATATCCTCATGGCCTGCAATGACTTTTGTGCTCCTCACTTCATGTTTTGCCCTTTTTTGCATGTGGGCAACCGTTTCTTAGGTTGTAGACCTACCAGTGACATGGTTCCTATCCTTTCACCATGTCCCTATCTCTGCGCCCTTGTTCCTTCATTGATGACCTCAGATCCTGTGGAGCGATTTCAATGCCTTCTGCACAAGAACTTGACCTATAAAATGCAATGTAACCTCATTAAAAGAGGAGGATGGTAAAATTTTAGGCTGTTATGCTACCAAATTTCTTGTAGTTAGACCTCTTAGTGTAATTATAGGGTAAGGGAATGTGACTCACTGTGCTTGAATCTGGCCTCTATTGTCTTCCTGTTTACCCACCAATGAATGTGATTAGCTATACTGTGTCTTTTCTTGCTACTAGTTATTTTTATTGTAATGGTTTTTGACCTTCATGATCAATATATGCATGATTTCTTGCCTCTCTTATGTCCTGATTTTTGTGTTTTACTTGAAGTTATAATCTATTCTGTGAGTAAAATGGCTCCTCTATAGGTTAGATCTTCATATCGAAGCCTCAATCAGCCCTATAAGTCTATGTGAACTTCCTTCATGATTGAGATCATTGTTGTGTCTCTCTTCCAAAATCACTATTGCTCACTAAATCTGGTGTATCACCCCTTTCATTTCAACTTTCCTTCTACCACCCTTTTCCCTTACAACATTAGCACTAGGTTTAGATATATTCCTCTAAGCATTAGGCTTAGGAATAGGAAGCTGGCCTTCTCCAGAGGTCTTATCTCAGTTCGCAAGGTCCCACACTTTGAGATCATTCCCATTGTGTCATTAGAATGCTTGGACTCTCTCCAAGCAGGGTGCAATTCTACGTGACAACAGGTACTTCCTCCAAGAAGTAAATTGGGTGCTCTAGCTTAGGGGAGCTTAATGCAAAATCCTATTCTCCTAGCTAGAAATGTGGTGCTAATGTTTAGCATAAAGATCTAAGTTATAAGACTGAATGATAGATCTTATGAAGAAGATTCTAGCAGAAAAGAATCTAATGCGGTAAATTGTAGAGCAATCTTAATCTACTGAGGACAACAGAGAAAGGGTTTGACATCTTTTTGAATGAAGCATTTATTGCAATCAAATCCTGATGAAAAGAAAATATAAGGGATCAGTTTGAAAAGGAAATTACTTTTCATTCAAACCTTCAAGCAACTAAAGACACCTAAGAAGCGAGCTAGGGCAAATTCAAGCATTCGATGAAGAAACCCTAACAGAAGAAAAAGGTACTTACCGCTCTTTCATTTGAAAAACTTCCTATTCTAAGCTTGTAAAGATGAATACCCCACAAGTAGTGGAGATAATAGAGAGGCCTCACCCTAAGTTTAAGAAACATCCATTTAAATCATTAATGACTGATCCGGATGGCACATTTTCTGAGATTCCACATGGCATTTTGTATATGGAAGATGTTAGGGCATACATACATGCAAGCCCAGAGGAATATAATCACATGAAATTAGGGAAGTTGTACTTGGATGAACTGACCACCAATGATATTATGTTGAAAGAAGAATACAATGTTACGCATGAGAAAAACTTAGACACCTGGTTGGATTTTCCTATGATTTTAGATGATGCCTGGGTTAGATATATCTTGAGCAGGATTCATGATGAATTATTGTGGCTTGATGAGCCATATATGATAACAAAAGATGTCATCAAGGCTATAATTGACATGTGCTCCACTGGAAAGGTTTCAGCCTTAAAAATAATGAAGAACAATGTTGTAATGCAGTTAACTGGAGAAAAATGTGATAAGAGATCACTCACCATAAATGACATTGAGGATCCGGTAGTTAGATTTGCATCAATAGTTATTGGGAACAAGGCTTATTTCTCCAATAGGGAGAATTCAATGTCTACAACAGCTATTTACACAATATATGATATGGTCAAGAATAACACAGACTATCACCTATGTGAGATGCTCAGGGAACAACTAATGGAAAACCTAAAAAGGATAAAGGACACAAAGTATCCCTTTAAGTATGGAACATTGATCACCTATCTATTTTTCTACTTTTTGAGAGAGTTACCTTGTTTAGAGAATAGTGGTTGGCTTGGGCATTCTCCTATTTCAACCCAAATTAGAAATCATCTATAGAGTCTGGGAAATACAAATAAATAGAATGCAACCTTATGGGGATACTTCAAGAATTTCCAAAAGAAAATGCAGGATAGAACTAGAATTCCTGAACCAGTTGTAAATAAGTATGAAAGGGACAAATTGTGTTCATGTTAGATAAGGACAAATGCCTCATGGAGGCTATTGAACCAAGAACTATTTGGGTCGCACCTATGGGATATGAGGTAACAGAAGAAGTCTTGGTTGGTTTGGTAGAATTAATGTTAAGCAAACCCAAGGATCCCAAGGAAGAGAGGTTTGGTACATATGAGGAATTGTCTCTCAAAATTCATCTGGAGCAAACTCAACTGGAGACCCAAAGAAAGGTCAAAAGGTATGTAGTAGAATTTGCCAAGATCCATGGGTTTACAGATGAGAAAATAATCAAAGCAAGAGCAAAGGAAGAGGCATCAAGGGTTGCAAGTGCTTTGGAAGGTAAAACATCAAATGCCTCAGAAAAGAAGGAAGAAGAGAAAGTTGAAAAAGGAAAGTTTGTATCTAGTCCTGCAAGAAGAACAAGGGCCTCCACCTTAGCATCTACTTCAAAGAGTTCTAGACCCTCTATTGAAAAGATAGATACTGCAAGTGTTGAAAAAGAGGTACTTGAGAAAGAAAGTAAGCTTGAAGAATAGGTGCCGGTGGAGAAAACTATAGAGAAGACAAGAAAGAAAACAAGGGCAAAAAAAAAAGTATATGTAAGCCTGGGTGAGAGAAGAAGAAGAAGAAATAGAAATAGATAAGGAGACTAAAACAAAAAGGGAAAGAACAGAGGAAACCAGTTCTAGTAAGAAGAAGAAGCCCTCAATAAGGACCAAGAAGAAGAAAGAAGATGAAAAGACTGAAAGTGAAGCAACGTTGTCCTTGGAAACATTAGTTGAAATGCATTTGCTCAGTATGGAAATTTGAAACCCATTGCTGAGATGTATGATGAAAGATCTAATGCAGATAAAATAATTATTGAAATAGCAGTCATCAAATATCTGGAAATGTTGCTCTGATTGAAATTTTGGATCAATTACCAGATAACCTAGCTAGCATTATGTCAGCAAGGAAGGAAGTGGCCATGGCCAAAGATGTTGAAATAAGAGAGTATGTCCTATTGAGTCTTTGTCCATATATAACAAATGAAGAAAAGGCCAAAGTCACAAAGATACTATTGGATATTTTCTAGCTGATTGTCTGAGTTCCCCTAAAAAGTAGCCATCTTTTATCTACAAGGACCTCAGGTTAGTGGCCAATGAACAGGAGACTGACTCTAATGTCTCCTCTGCACTTTAGGCTCTACAAGACCTAGGGGGATGTCCCTACTCAATACCCATATGGTTAATCTTGGCTGCAACTTGGTATTGACATAAAAGTAGATAAATCCTCTATTATGCAGACCAAAACTATGAGATAAATGCAAAGGAGTTAGAGGATTTGAAACCTAAATCCTACTCCTAATATCCTACAGTTTAAGGTTTTGAGTTGATTTAAAATTTTATGTACGTGTGGTCATTAGATTAGGGTTTGATTCATAAGTTTAATGCAGGCCTTTGATCAATGCCTACCTAAGGGCATGGAGTCCAACATAAAACATATAAATTTCCATAAACCAAGCAAACATATAAGTTTTAGAGGGTTATTTAGTTCCTACCTTACAGGGAACTCCCAAGATTAAGTGTTCCTACTAACTTTTCTTACAGATATCCCTGTTGTGACACATATTTCTCCATATTTGACTTAGAGCACTTTAGTTCTATTCCTTAAATAGAAACAAAAAATAAAACATGCAATTCAATAGACATGCACCCCATAATTTAGAAAACCCTTAATTACTTCATTCTAAAGAAAGAGGTAGATAACAAATGGAGACAGTCAATAGAGACACATGCAGATTGTATTACTCATATAAATTGATCTCAAACTGATAAATGGCTTATGAAAATACATACATTAAAATGGAACTCACAAGACCATAGAGAAAATAGCCAGCCAAAATATTGTATTAGCTTTACTCCTCAGAATCCCAAAACTTCCAACAACCTTACAAAGTGAGGCAACCAACTCTTTATAGACATAGAGCCTGGTGCCAACATTCATTACATTTGTTGATTAGGTAAGATTACACTACAAAGTGCCGCCCAAGGGCATATTGACATTGATTACATTGAGCGCAGAAAAAGATAAAAAAATAATATGTCACATGGGACCCAAATGACTTGAGGAGCCTGGCTACATAAATGCAGGGGAGAGGTAGTTACTTGTTTTCTTTAGGTACACCTATCCATATTTCTCTTCCCACTCAGCATATGACTTCTCTAATGGCCATTGGAATGCAATCAACTTTAAAATCTTATCATTGTGTCCGGTGTATCGTGCATCCATCAAAATCTTTGCTTCCTTACAGAACAACTCAAAATTTATTGCCAATACATGCAATTTATCCAAAGTTGAATTCAAAATCACTAGCTTGGGGTCCCCATCAGTGCAACAAGTAGATATGAGTTGGCCGACATTGTCACTGAAATCATCTTTCCACTTGTCAAGGCCTTTGACTTGCCCATCAGCTTCCAGTATACCAAGCATTATTTTCTTATCTATTTTCTCTACAAACTGCTTCTTCTTGCCTAGTACCTCATCTAGCTTTAATTGGAAAGCCACAATGCCTTCAAGAATTTCCAACATTTCAAGGGTTAGTTTCATCTCTGGTGGGGCCTATGCATCAAACCTTACTCACCTAATTAGGTCTCTCAACTCACTAGTCCTTGGCAGCCATGATTTCTGCATTGTCTTGAGACATTCTTTATCTTGCTCATGTTTATCCAATGCAACCTTTAAATCAGAATGAGACTTCCATGTCTCATCCATCCTTTCCACAATCTTGGTCACCCTATGGTTGATCAAATTGGTGACAATCTATTTGAATGAATTTTTCTTTTCCTCTTTCAACCTCTTCACTTCCTCCTTCAGTTCTCTTATTTCAATTAACAAGGGCTCTGTGTCAGCTGGAAATGACTCTGCTGTTGGGATCACAGGTGGAGGAGTAGAAGTACCAGCCCCTAATGATAGCTTCTCCTTGCACTTATTAAGCTCTAAAATTGCCTATGCATATTTTAGCAGCAACTCATCATCTTCTTTCTGCAGCTTATTAGTGATTGCCTCAACAAATTGTGCACTCTGTACATTTAAACTTGTAGCCTGGGGGGAAGGGGTATCAAATACCCTCTTGATTATTACATCTCCTATTAACTCCCCTAATCCAATCCTAGGCTTGTTATTGTTTGGGGCTAGAGCCCATATTTCTAATGTTTCAAACCTAGGATTGAAAGCTACACTGGAGAGAGCCTTCTCTACTTGCTCATCTATTATATCAGAGTCTTCTCTAGTTATTGTGTCAAATGCAATTGCATCTAATAGGGTCCAATGAGGGAGGAGCAAGATATTACTTTTGGCAACTAATGCCCTCCCCTCCTTTGGAGTCATTGTACTAATGATCTGATTGACTTCTTTCAACACCCTTTGGGTGATGGCCTCATATTCAGAGGGATCAGCTCCACTCTTGGCATCTTCAATCCTTTTCTGGAACTCGTCTTCCTTACTTTTAACACATAACTCCTAAATTCTGGAGTGTTATTGAATTCATCATCTTCTAAGAATTTATTGCAAGCCATTACCCTGACATCTTCAATATCTACAGTCTAGCTTGTCATTATCCTCATTGCCCTATTTTCAAGAGATGAGTAGGGCCTTATTTTGTCAGGTGAATTCACCTAATGGGCAGCTTCCTGCACCTGTTCCTTTGTCTCTTCCTCTAAATCCAGTACTTCAATTTTATCCTCAGCCTGTAAATCAATTATTTTTGGCCTCTTGGCAGGGGAAGGGTCAATTGATTCTCTCTTCACATCATATCCTCTCCTTGAGCTGCCAGGTTGATAGGAGGGCCTTTCTTCTCCTGCAAGAGTACTAGAAATTAGTTGCTCTGCATTATCCAACATTTTTTTAATTCTTTGTATGGGGTCTTGCACCTCTGCAATGGCACCCTGATATGCAACATTCACATTCTTCCTCATTCTTTCTCCTATCATTATTGTGTCCCACTTGATTCCCAAAGTGTGGACATCATTCATTGTGAAATAGTTTCTGACAGGATCCTTATCAAAGTTGACCTGGTGAATGTACCTCGATCTTTGTTTGCTAACCCTGACCCTGTCAATGAAACCATTAGGGTCAAATATCCTCAGTTGCTCCAAATACATCCCATAGCACTACAGCACTGAATAAATCTGTTCCAACCCATTTTTATCAACTATCAAAAAGTCACTGAATCTAAGGGAGGTAGGAAAAAATGAACCTTTCTTGTGTTTCCTCAGATGCTCCTTATCTGATTCATTTAACTACCTAATGATCTCCAAAAATGCAATCCTCCTAGGTACATACTTAGGAAGAATGTGGGGAGGGGCCTCACACCCATAGACCCTGATGCAAGTGGTGTGCTCGTGGTAGAACCAGTCACCTCAATTATGATCAATCCCCAAATGAGGAGTTCTATCCAAAGGCCTCAAGAAATCTAGTACATCTGGATGCATCCTTTCTCCTTTTGGCTCCAAGAAACCAAGAACCCTCCTCACAAAATATTCTTCAAAAATTACATAATCAGCATTAGTACAATGCATATCTACCATGTAGGTCCACATCTGTACTGACAACATGTTTCCTTGTGCATCTGCCATTTTGACATGTAGATTTTGGTGCCACATTCTTGACAAGGCAAATAGAAGCATATGGCACAACATCGAATACCATGTGAATTCAACATGGGCATCCGCAGTAAATAACTTACTTTTGATTGTTGTCATCTGTTTGTTTATTTTATTTGCAATATAGGAAGTGTAGTCATATGGCTCCCTAGTCTCTTGGCTTTGAACATCCACTACCATCATCATCAGAGAGATGGGCATTCTATTTGAAGCATCCCTGCCTAGCACTCGGCACAAACTGTGATATGTTCTGACAAAATAATACATGAATAGATTGCACTGGAAGGGTTCCTCATTATTTGAGATTTTCACCAATTTACCATCAACTACTCTCAGCATGTGCTTGGCCAAGTTGAAATCTCTATAGGAATGCTTAATAGTTTGGTACTTTTTCTTCAATGCATTTAAGTCAATTGGCTTACTAGCTGTAGGGTTTAAGTTAAAAATAGTGGTAATGTATTCCTTTGTGAACTTGATAATCTTTGTGCCATTTCTTGCTAAGACTATTCTCGTCTGGGGATCATATCTCTATGTTATCGCCCTTACTAGGTCTGGATTAGGGAATACATTAGGGAAGATAAGCTTGGCCAAATCAAAGCACCAAGCATGGTAGACTAGAGCCTTATAATCCCTTCTATGGTGCCAGTGCTCAAACAAGACCCAACAAGGAACAAGCAGTCGGGCATCTCTACAATTATAGTAAAAGTTAGGAAATTTATCATCTGGCCCACTGGGACCATGCAAATTCAGAGGTTTCCTAGAAAAACCTAGGAAATGGACCATAAGGTCCTCATCTAAGCTGCACTTAGAGGTGGAAGCTTGACTGGCTTGACTCATTTTTCAAACTGATTATAATAAACTATGGCTTCTTATACAGGTAATTATCTACCTCCTAAATCAAGCAGTCAACTTAAAATATGTCAAGCACAACTAGATAGAATGAACTTACTAGTTTATACTTGTAGAAGTTTGAATTTCATTCTTTGCTCACTTGAGAATTCGTTGTGCGTCTAAACTCCATTCGTTCTTTGGAGAAATGATGCAAAAAGCCCTAACGTTGTTCCTTTTTAAGCTTCGTAGCATAGGTTCTAAGGCATTAATGGAGGTAGCCTTAGCCTTAATCTCTCATTCGTGTCACAGGGTACCCTCAACATTCATCAAGAAAATTTAAATCTACGTCGTTGATTTGAGTTTATTCCTGTGAGATCCACAGCTATCATTTACCTGCCAGATTTGAAAATCTGGGTCATCATAGTTGAAAAGTCCTCAACCACTAAGGATGACCCAAATTGGATGTACTTCCTTCATTGACCACATCAAGTTTTGTCCAGCCTGGACAGGTGTCACAGCCAAAAGTGGGCCTCCACTTACCTACCCTGCGTGGGTATGATAAAGCCTCCACGTGTCCATCCTTCATTTGCTTTTCACTTCTTTTATAAGACATGGCCACATGTCACCATCTCATGGCCACGTGGAAAAGATTCCTTCCTGGCAAGATACCCTTGTGATCATGCGTAATCGTTAGATTAGAACTTTCCTTCAGACCACTTTTAGACTGACACTTGGAAGCATATGGTTCCTCAATGTAAGATTCTTAAAATAAAGGGACGTAAGCCTAGATCCTTCACTAGGTGTCACCTTGTCACGGCCATGCAGGAGGATGATGACATCATCTATGATGCGTTGTGATGCTGTGAAAAACAACCTTTGTTAAACCTTATAACCTATGCGAAGACTTAGGACTTAAATTAAATTTTTCATGGGTTATAAGGGGTAAGACTAGGACACAGGGCTGGTCACGTGACGAATACAAAGGCATTAAGTTATAACTTAAGGGGCCGGGAATCTACTGCAAGCGATCAACAAGGATTTAAAAGATAAAGTGAATAAGATTTAGGGGCCTTGGGTTTAAAAGACTTCAAAGGCAAAGACTCATAATTTCACAAACCTAAAACCCTAAACCCTAATAGGTACCACAATATACTCAATGATAAATTCAGAACAAAGAGAAGAGTGAATACACTTATGGTCGGTGACATTGAGAAACTGGTTAAGGAGACAAAGGAGATAACACTTAGTGTATTGCATAAATTGCAAATTACAATTGTTGTAGATATTGATGAAGAAGAACAAGTTAACAAGGTTGACATTTCTAATGCTATTCTAGAAGTAAATGATGAGAAGAGTATGGACCAAGGTGCAATCACTCCTCCAGAGAATTGAAGAAAGGTTGAAGAAATAAAATAAACTGAAGTAGAGAAAAAGTCTGAAGAAGCAAAGATAGTCCCTGAATAGAATATCTCTGAGGAACAAGAAGAGTAGAGAGAAGAGGAAAATGAACAAATGATGGGCATTCCTAAAAGAAATGAACAAGAACACAATCAAGAACTACCTCCAGAGAGACAAGAAGCTGAAGAGAAGAGAGACACTGCTGACTCCTTAAGAGAGTTCTTGGAGAAATAGAAAGAAGCTCAAATTTTGACTGCTCTTGAGCTTCTACAAGGACCTATCAACCTTGCTTCTATGTCCCCTCTACAAAAGTTAAGACTTGGGACAATTCTCCAAACTAATGCACAAGAGGAATTATTGAAATCTCATATAGAGGATTGTGAATTGTTAGAAGATGCATCAACAATTTTTGAAAAACTAATGCCTAAAGTAAGAAGAGACACATCCTTGGGTCCTGCTGCACAAGTAAAGAAATTAATGGAATCCATCAATTCTCATTTTGAGTCCTTGGAGAAAGCAATAGAAAAGAAAGTAAGGTCATAAATTGATGATAAAAGACTAGTAGAGCTAAAAGATAAAGCTTCTCAAGACAAAATTTTGTTAGATAAAAGTGTAGAATATGCATAGTTAGCCCTTAAAGAAGTAAGTGAACTATATCAATTTTGTCTTACATGGCCAAACAAAACTAAGGAGATAAAAGATAAAATAGATAAATGGGAATCCCAAATAATAAAGATATCCAAAACTTATGACCTGACAAAAGATGCATTGGTAATCAAAGGGCACAAGTGGAGACTATTTATTCTAATATACATAAGTTGCAAACCTAGAGGGATATAATAAAGCATAGAATGAGCCATCTGGGAAGTAGCAATTTTCAAAATTGCATTACTAACTAAGTTAATAGGAGTTGTAGACAAAACAAGGAAAAACACTAAAGTCCCTGATACAGTAAAGAAAGCAAAAGACTTGGTGTTCTAGATTAATGGGCACATACTAATCTTGAGTGATGCCAAGACTAGTTGGGATGAAGAAATGGTGCAGCTGAAATAGATCTATAAAGATGTTCTTCTAGAACAACAACAGTAAGCATTTTTTTATATATATCACTTGCATATATGTGGCAAAGTAGAAGAACAATTTTGAATTTTTTGGCAGCTTGTACATATCTCTATATCATACACATTTGCTATTGATGTCAAAGGGGGAGAAGAAAAATTATGTGAAAAATAATTTTGAAAAACAATAAAAGAAGCATGAAGACAAGGGGAGCAGTGTATAAAGAGAAAGGGGGAGTTGTAAAAGTTTTTCACATCAAGTGTTGCCATCAATCCCAAAGGGGGAGATTGTTGGCAACTTGTGCATGATGTCTAAAGATGTTGTCATTGATGGCAACAAGCAAAGGAACAAGATTGGAATAGTGTTTTTAGTCCGATGAAGAAGACTTAGTCACTTTGACTAAGTACTGGAAATACACAAGAAACAGTGACAGAGAGGTGGTATAATGGTTAGCATTGGTCCGCAGTAGAAGACAAGATCATGTGGTTCTAGTATGTTGTTTGTAATCCTTTAATGATCTTTTGTTCAAGATTTCAACCCCTGATGAGTATCGGAAGTCCATCTTCAAAAAGTCTAAGTCCGGCAAGTATAGAGAACAAAGGAATTCATAACAGAACACTCAACTGAATTGGTCCGCCTTCCTCCAATGTGGCGTATCTTGTTGTGTGGTTTTAAGGTATTGTAAACATAAGTATGAAGCATCTAAATCCAGAGTTTCAAGTTTTGAACCTCACCAGAGAGTCAGTTATGAATGCTTAAGTATCACTACTTGGTATGGTATAGTTTGACAGTGACAGAGTGTGTGTTCCAATGGTCTGCATTCCACCGCAAAAGAACATTTTACTTTACAGCTCTAAAGGTATGATCTATGATATATGAAGAGTCTCTGATATGGATTTGAGCAGGTCTTGTGGTCTGTAATGGAAGATGTTGTCTAACAGTTGAATTGAACCAGTGAACAATCTGTGATTAAGACTAACATGATAGTATGATGTGTATGCCATAGATTTTGGTGTTTGGAACTTAATCATAAGTGGTGAAACAATTGAGGCTGACATGTGTGAAGGTGTTTCAAATATTGTTTGGGTCCGCTATAGTTTTGGATAATGAATTTGGTCGACAGAGTATGCAATGCATGACTACACGGTACAACTTATCTAGCCAACCTAGTATGAAGTTTTTGTTTGTTGCAGATATATATGTGATTGAATTCAGTGTTTGTTGTTGCAAGTATGTGCCTAACCAGTGTTGTCATTGATGTCAACATATCAGTGATGTCATTGGTGTCAACTGTGCTCTTGTTTTAATGCCTTCTTGTAATGAGTTAGATATTGAAGATAATGAATAAGTATTCCTGATACTAAATTTCCAAGTGCTTTTGAGAAAATTTGCCCCTCCAGTGGAAACAGTGTATTGAAGAGTATCTTTCTTTACAGTAGAATAGTCCAATAGATTGCTCTGCATTTCTTGTAGAATAAATATCTTTGTTTGTGGATTCAAAGTTAGTTAGAGACGTGTCTTAAGTTGCTATGTTCCAAGTTTGATCCTCTGGTATGAAGATTTGAGTGAGTTATGTTCACCAGAGTGAAAACTACTTTTTTTGTATGTTTGGTGGTGACAAAGAAAATGTATTATGCTCTGCATTCCTCCGCATTTAAGTATTTTGGTCTGTGGTTCTAGAATTAAGTTTGTAATTTTGGTATGTACCTTCAACTCTAATGGTTCATGATTTGGTGGTCTGCAAGTGATCTTTTTCTTATGACAGTGGCTGATAGTTATGTTAATGTGCTCCGGTTTGAAGAATCTTATGAATAAAGTGATTAGAGGTTGTACAGATGTTCCTGGTGATTACAATGTGCTTGTGGATGTCTCCTAATCATGTTCCTACCTTTGGATTGGTCCGCAGAGAGAAATTTGGATCGTGGATGAAGACTGTTATTAGAAGACTTAGTGTTAACACCAGTCTTGGTTGACCTGGTCGTTTTCAATACTTGCAGAGATGCATTGAAGAATGAGGAAACATGTTGTGGCATGGAAGATTGCATTTTGAGTCCTAGCTAAGGCATAATGTGATCCACATACATCTTTTCCTTAGCTAATTTTTTTTAGGTCCAGACCTATTTCTATGTATGTTAGTATGCTAACCTTAGAGATTGTTCCAATGGTTGATGAATGTAATACCGACCTTGATGTACATTCCAAGGTTGATGAATTGTATAAAACATGTAATGAAGTTGAGAAAAACATGTCCTTGTGTGAAAATGTGAAGATAAGTGAAAAGGTGTAAGAAAAATAGAGTAGAGGAGTTATACTGTGCTTCAATGGAACTGAACCTAGGCATGGAGTAGATGCTATCAAATCAATTTACGAACCCTTGGCAGTGAGCCCTAACTTTTACAATGAGCATTTTGGGTAGTAAGCCTCTATTTTTTAGTATTGCTATAACATATTTATTTTTGTGGGCTAACATCCACCATGGTTTTTCCCTTATAGGGTTTTCCACAAAAAAATTGGTTTCTCATGTGTTAATCATGTTATTGTGGTGAGTTTCTTATTTCATGCCTTTATGATTAAATCTGAATAACAGTGAACAAGTGTTTGATGTGTTAATGTTCATAAGTGGTCAAAGTTTTGGAGACAACTAATTCACCCCCCCTCTCAGTTGTTTGGTGCATTTCAACAATTGGTATATGTAATGGGTGGAATTTGGATAGGGTTTGATTTGGTGGTTTATGTGGTTTATGCATATCCTGCTTTCACCATTACATACTCAAGGACCTTGGGTCGAGTGATAGTGCACTATTAGGCCCTTGATCACTTAGGAATTCAAGGAAGATTGGATTAGGATGATTTGATTTCCAATTATGCTCAATTATACATCAAAACCCTAATTATGCAAATATGGAAGCAAACAAACAAATTACTAAAAATGATGCGACAAGAAGATGTAAAATGATAGATAAATGTGCACTAGTTTTTGAAGTTTAGGAAGCAAAATAGTTGGGAACTAATGAGCAGGCACCTTAGTCCAATGCCTTATTTTTGTTGGGATCTAGAAACTTGATCTGTAACCTATTCTTTCTACCATAGAGATTTTTCCATTGCAGAATCTAGAGGACTAATGAGTGGACACCCGAGTCTAGGTCCCTATTTTCAACTCTAATTTGCAAATCTGACACTCTATAACACTCTCCTACAACTCCACTTTTTTTGTTTCTTCAACCTATAACCTACAATCATAGAAAAATGGGGATGGGGTTGTGGTGTTTAGAGGCTTGCCTCAGTCAAACCCCAGAGAGACATTCAAGTCTTCTGAACACCATTGTCAGATAGAGAGTATGTGCCCTTGCAGGTAGAGGTAAAAACCAAATGATAAATGCTTGGAAACACAAATGATATCACCTTGTAGTGAAGATCTCATGGAAGGAAGAATCTCTTCATGCCATGAGGCGATGGATGCTCATATCTGCAAATACAAACACATAAACAACACAATATCTGCTCTTGCTACATAATGAATGCCTTGAATGCCAAAAGATCACAATTGCTTGCTAGTAATCATGTAATGTCCATCTAGTTGTTCTCTAGTTTATAAATGAATGCCTAAACATGCTTATATATGTAACTACAAACAATCCCGCCAAGAATTTCATAATTCAAACTTATCGTGTCGATATAGGACCTAAATAACGGTCACAAGCTAACACTCAAAATTTGGGCCTAACCCAAAATGGGGTAGGACTAGGGCACACCCAAGTCCTCCCTCCCTATTTTGGTCAGGGATTAGTTCAAGGGATCCCCTAGGTCCCATTTATCATGAAACATAGGGTTCATTTCATCGTGATGCCAAAATATGATGCAAGATGTCCTAAATGCAGATAAAAGACCCAGAAGCTAAACCTCATGATGGAAAATCCCCTAAGGGTACATTTTCTAATGTTACAGTATCAAAGCCAAATTCCTCAAAAGTAAGCCTAACAGCTTGAGGTAGATCCAGGATGTCTTATAGGAAGGAAGCTCCGCAGTTTGATGGAATGAATTACGCTCTTTGGAAGGTACGAATGAAAAGTCATATCCTTTGTCTTGGTTATAGAGTGTGGAAAGTGATAGAGACAAAGTATACCATGCCTCAAAATGGTTTAACAACTGAAGATGAAATCAAAGAATATGAGTTAAATATAAAAGATAGAGATGCTCTGTTAAGTGCCTTGTCCAACAGTGAGTTGATAAAGGTCATGGATCTAGAAACTGCTCATGAAGTCTAGGAAAAGCTGAAAAATTTGTATGAAGGAGATGAGTAGATGTAAAGAGTGCAAAATTGTAGGGCCTGAAAGTGAAATATGAGGGTTTAAAGATGAGCGAAGATGAGAACATAATAGCCTACATGCAAAAGGTTGATGAAATTGTCAATGGAATAAAATGTATGGGAGGAACTATTGATGAGAAGGAAGTTGTGATGAAAATTATTAGGTCATTACCTAAGTCCTACAATCACAAGGTAGCTGCAATTGAAGAAGTAATGACTGTGAAAGATGTCACCAAGGATCAGTTGCTAGGAAAGCTTACAACTTTTGAGATGAGAGAGCTTGGTGATGCTTTAATGAAGATTGAGACTGCTTTCAAAGCTAGTACTTCAGAGAAGATCTCCAGAGCTGAGAAGTACAAGGTGGAACCTAATGATGAGCTTGATGAAATTGAATCCAACTTTGTTGACAGACTGCAAAGAGGTTCTGGTAAGTTTAAAGGCAAACTACCTTTCAAATTTTTCACATGTGGTAAGGTTGGTCACTATGCTTCTAGATGTCCTGAGAGAATTGAAAGGAATAGAAAAAGATTCGAGAATAAACTTAGGGTTACAAAGAAATGCTACTATATTAGAGATCTTGATGATGAAGGTATGATAAATGATGAATCTGATGATGCTAGCACTAGTGCAAATAAATATTTGTTTATTGTCATTAAAGAAGAACCTATGTCTACTAATCCTGCTAGTTGTGTGAAGGAAGAAAAACCAGTAGAAGAAAGTGCTTTGACTATTCAGGTTGAGATAGATAAAAGATGAATGGATTATTGAAAGTGGATGCTCACATCACATGACTAGTCATAAAAGTAAGTTTGTGAATTTGGAAAAGTATGATGGAGGTCTAGTTAGGTTTGGAGATAATGTAGCTGGTAAGATTTGTGGAAAAGTATCTATTTCTTTTGATGGAAAGCACAACACTGATGATGTCCTATATGTGAAGGGTTTAAAAAATAATCTTTTGAGTGTTGGTCAGATGTGTGATAAAGGTTATGATCTAAGATTCAAAGATAATGGGTGCAAGATCATGGAAAGCTCCAGAACAGTGATTGCTACCGATAAGAAAACTAGAGGTAACATTTACCAATTAAGAGGAACTAATGATTATTGTTTATTGGCTCAAACAAATGAGAGTTGGCTATGGCATAGAAGGATGTGCAATATCAACTTTGATAATTTGGTGAAGATAAGTTTAGTATAGGCAGTGAGAGATTTACCAAACCTTGTGAAACCTGTCAATACCATTTGTAAGGAATGTCAGTTGGGGAAGCAGACAAGAACAAGTTTCAAAAGCAAAGAGAAATTTTATGCCAGTTTGCTGGATCTAGTGCATATAGATTTGTTTGGTCCTACAAGGGTGAGATGTCTACAAGGAGATAGGTACTTCATGTTGCTTATTGATGATTATTCTAGAATGACTTGGGTCACTTTCCTAAGAGACAAATCAGAAGCCCTAGAAAAGTTCAAATCCTTCAAGGCAATGGTTGAGAATGAGATAGAACTAAAAATTAAATGCTTGAGGTCTAATAGAGGAGGTGAGTTCACATCAAATGAATTCAACATTTTCTGTGAAGAGCAAGGGATAAAGAGAGTTGTCTACACCTAGGACTCTACAGCAAAATGGAGTTGTTGAAAGAAAGAATAGGACAGTTCATGAGGCTACTAGGACCATGATGAAGGAAGCTAATCAACTAGAAGTTTACTAGAAAGAAGCTATACATACTGTTGTTTACATTCGAAACGAAGTTCAAGTCAAAGGTAATGGTACTAAAACTCCTTATGAGTTGTGGTATGGAAGAATTCCTACAGTGAAATATTTCAAAGTTTTTGGAAGCAAATGCTATATCAAAAGACAAGAAGATCTAGGCAAGTTTGATGCTAGGTGTAATGAAGGAATCTTCCTTGGATACTCTACCAAGAGTAAGGCCTACCGGTGCTAAAACAAAAGGCTAAAAAAGATTATTGAGAGTGCTAATGTGAAGGTGGATGAAGACAAGGAAAGAACATCAGGTCTGAGTGGCTATGAATCAGATGAACCTATTGTCCTAGTAAATGAGAAGAAAGATGAACAAGAAGATAGTCAAGATGAAGAGGAAAAGGATCCAAAAAATGTAGTTAAAACTCTCAGGTATGTAAGGATCAATCATTCTGAAGATCAAATTATTGGAGACAAAAGCAAAGGGGTATTGACAAGGGAAAAAGTTGTAGAAGAACAAGTGAATTACTATTTGCTTTCAAAAGTTGAACCAAAAACTGTGAATGAAGCTTACAATGATGAAAATTGGGTAAAGGCCATGGAAGAAGAGATGATGCAAATAGAGAAGAATCAAACTTGGGAATTGGTTCCTAGACCTGCTGATAAGAATGTGATTGGAACTTGTAGACACCTAAAAATGTCTTCATCATCAAACCGACTCCCGACATCCCTAAACATACCAATTTCCCTTCTAATCAATTTATTAAATTTTTATTTAATTAATTATCCCTTCATCACCTAATTTTTCATCATTCTATCCCCAACAATTAGATTAATTTTATTAATTCAATAGTTCAACCTTAGCCAATTGATTAAATAAATATACAATATTTATTTGGTTAATTTCTCCCTCCTCACTAAATCCAATTAATTAGGTAAATCATGTTTAACTAATTAATTCAACCTATCCCTACCCTAGGAAATTCAATAGTCATTATTTAATTGCCTACCCTAGCCTATCTCATCCTAGCCTTAGGATTAATTAAATAAAACCTTATTTAATTAATCTTAAACTCCCATTTACCCATTCCCTATTTTTTTCTAGCCATATTAATTAGGCCAATCACCCTAATTAAAGTAGTCAAACCTAGATTAACACCCTTCCCCACATCCTCCAAATAAAAACTTGAAATATATCCCACATAAATCAATTTTTTATAAAAATGTGTCCAACATCACAGTTAATACCTCTTACACCACTTACCCATGCCATACCTCATTTATATCCACTCTTCCCCAAATGAATTTTTAATTCATTTTACCCTTCCCCATGTGAATTTTTAATTCACAAATAATCCATCTCACCCAACCTCATTTAATTCACCCCTTTCCCGAAATGAATATAAAATTTATTTTTATTCTTAGCTCTCCATCTTCCAAAGATGAAATCTAGGCCCTCCACATCATCTTCATCCTCCACCATTGATCTCCCAAATCAATCTCAACCCTTGGATCAAAATCTCTCCAAATGTGCCTATAAATACAACATCCTCCAACCCATTTGGGGATCCAATTTCTAAGTAATGTTACCATGCCAAAAAATCTCTTGAGTTAGCTTGTGAGTTGCATTTGATAGAGCATTTTACATTGAATTCATTATCCAGGGTATATCTAGGAGCTCTTGGGTGCAATGCTTCTACAACCCTATCTTGGATTTGTGAGTCATAGTGAGGTATAACATTTGTTTTATGCACTTGTTTTGTGTTTTCTATCTTATTTTGATTTCACTAATCACACTGGTACACCTGGTGGGACCTGCAAAGTCTCAATCTAATCATATTTTTCTGAGTTTTGTTGTTTGAGATGTGTTTTGTAGGTGTGGTGCTATTTACCTGCGCAGTGGTGCCATTTGAGACACATTTTAGTGCTATCTTCTGTTTCAACACTATTTGACATAGCACTTTTTCTCTTAAATTTCACTCACACATTTGTCTATTTTTGCGTCTTCCTGTCATTTTCCAAGGTTATTTGTTCTGTATTTTTGCAGGCATCTTGCACGAAAGAGGGGGGTCATGCCAAAATTTTCTTAAGGACCAAACATACATTTTAGCTTTCATCTTGTCTTGGTTTCCATTCATTAAGCTAACAAGACTAACATGACCCTTTTCTTTACAGTCTAACCCTCTATTTTGGTTAGGAAGACCTTTGTTTTGCATGCTTGACAAATTCAACCTCGTATCAGCGCTATCAACACCTAGAGCGGTGCTATATTGCACTGTCGACCAGACCATTCAAACGCACGCGTAGTGGCACCTTGTTATAGACATATTGGTGCCATATATAGTTTTAGCACCTTCTATAATATATTTTAGCACTATCTGTCATTTTGGCACATTCTGTATCTTGTTTTAGCGCTATCTATTATTCTAGTGCATTGTGTATCTCATTTTAGCGCTATGTTGTATATCAATGCTATATGTATGTATATCAGTGCTATTTTCTAGGGCAGACAGGTTTTTAGGTCAATTATTGTCAGTAGTGCCATTTGCAGTTGAAGGTGGCGCCATTTGGTCTCTGTTTTAGCATTATTTTTACAGGCTAACTTTGGGTTCTATGCAGGGACTGGAAAGCTATTCGCAGGTCATCACCATCATTTTAGAGCCACTAACAAGTTCTTGCAGGGTTTTTCATCTCTAGATTAAACAAACACATTCAATTGGTCCTTAAAAGGAATCCTTGTATGTTAGCTTAGAAACAACATTTCAATTTGGTGCACTAAAATTGATCAACAACAAACAAACAACAAACACAATCTTTGTGTGCCTTAGCTTAAACAAACATTTGAGTTTGGTGCTCTAAAATTAATAAGTGCTTGCCAACAATCTACAAACATTTTGATTTTGGTCTTAAAAAGAACCACAAAGTGCATCATAACACATTGGATTAAAAAGAACAATCTGCATTTTTCACTCATCTAAACAAGAAAACAAATCAATTGTGTGAAGTGTTTTGTGATGATGTTTGTGTGGTGAAAAGTGTATGTTCTTCCCTCACACTATTGGTGATCTTGGGAATCAAAAGCTTCTCACAACACTTGCATAAATCACCCCCAACATAATCTAAAGAACTAAAAATGAACCTTGTTTAGTGTGACCCAAGCACAAAATATACGTATGCTCTCCCCTCACATCCTTGTATGAACTTGGGGATCAAAAGTATTTTTGTGGTTGTGTTGCTTTTGTTAAACCTTTAGAGGGCCTTCCACCCCACTTTGAAAGGTGGGAACAACCCAAGCGGCAACAAGATAAAGCCAAGTTCTTTCAAGCCGCTATATAAATAATGTGTTTGTGATGAAAGTCACAAGAAATAGTTGTTGTGTCATACCGACAACCAACCTCCTCCAAAACCCTCCAAGGCGTAACCCTTGGAGGCTAGGAGACTCCATAATGGAGAGTAGCACTGCTGCACATATGGCCACCTAAATGAATGCACTTACTACGAACCTTTGTTTTAGCAAGCCAAAAAGCTTCTATTTGTTGACGTAGAAGGGTAACCTTTGAAGCGGCCCCGATTCATGCGGTTCTTAGCCAAGGTAGCAAGGACAATCCTAAGGTTTGGTGAGGGACAAGCCTTTGTGGAAACCCAAATCTTGGTATGCATGAGAAGTGAGTGCACTGTAAGGGGGAGCTGGTACTACCAAGATCCTGGAGCTACTTGCTTTGAATAGGCGCAGCTAGGGGATTCAACAAATATTGTCCTATCTTCACCTTAGGTTGTGTAAACTGCTTGTTTAAGAAAATCACACGTCTTTTCACAAACAAAATCTTGGTTATTGTGTGTTATTGTGCTTAAATTGCTTTCAAGAAAACTTGCCAAGAGATAATAACAATCATTTGATCAAACTCCATATCAAAACAAATCCAAATTTGTCATCAAAATCCATCTTTTTCAGAGCCTTGACCAACACTGACCTATTTTAGCACTATCTCTATTTGGTTTTAGCACCATTTCACCTGTTGATTGGTGCTATTTGCATATTGGCTTGCCTAAAACTAGAGAAAATTCTATTGTGATCTTTAGGAGCTGCTTTGCCATAATCCATAATCACCTTCCAAAAAAATTTGTCAATACCCCACTCATTTTATCCTAATTTTTTCAATCATACCTTCATTTTGACCTTAGAGAATCCATCATTATTATTATCGGACCCCTCGCCATACCATAATCTGCTCAATTTCATATCCATTCATCCTCATTAATCTTTGCATACCTTTTTGGACCAAACAAACATCCTTGTTACAAGAAATCATTTCGCTTCTCATCAAAAACATATCCAAAATCTTCAAAATCCAAACACCCATCAAAAAACCATCAACCAATATCAAAAACTCATCATCCCTTTGAGCAAAAGCTAGATCTAGATTTTGTTATTTTCATCATATTTGGCTTGGAGAGTCATTAGTCAACCTTTCAAGTAAAATAATCATCCTTCTTTGTGTAAGGTCATTAGTCTACCCCAAACAAAGAGAAAACATCCATTTGTGCAACACAAAACTAGATCTTACTTAAGCTCATTTGTTGACCTTCAAATCCCTTTCAAAAGCATCATAACCAACATCTAGTTCATCTAAAAATCTCACCCTCCAAATCAACATCAAAATCCCTTCGGTCAAATCATCCTCAAGCAAACTTCCTCTATCATCTACCACTTTGGCCCAATTTTTTTGTAAAGATCAATATCACCCACCCTTATGGGCATAGGAATGCCTTATACCAATGAAAACAACCTACCAATCAACCAAACACACAACCCACCTTCGGTCTTTCAAATCCTGACATATAATCCCAATGAAAATCCCTTCCATTTCTTGCAACCACCACCACCACCACCACCCATCCAAAATGTTCCCACCATGTCCCAAGATGATCTAGATGTCTTGAGCTTTACACAAGATGCCGATAACATGGATATGCTTGACAAAATCCTAAGGTCAGATCCAAAGAGATATCTCGACTACCTCCTCAAAATTGGTGCCCAACCACCCCTCAACACGACATCGTCCCAACCATCCACCTCTAACATCAATCCTACCACATCCTCCCAACCATCTACATCAAACACCCAACCTATTGTCTCTCAAACCTCAACTCCCACCATATCTACTACCCCCACAAGCTCTAATATTACCACATCTACAATCCCCACAAGTGTCTCCAATCCTACTACCTTCCAACCCGTCATCACATCCACTACCACAACTAACGTAAACTCTTATGTTCTGCAAATCACCTTGGGCATTCAAGGGAACCTCACGCATGTAAGTACTTCCACAAGTGTGCCTCCACTCAACCCTTAAACCATAGCCTACATGAGACAATTCTTTTCACAACCACCTTACAACACGACCAACCCATCTAACATCAATACATCTCATACCAATCCATCTAACGTCAACCCATCAAATGTCAATCTGTCTAATCTCACGTATCTACAAACTCTCGTAGCATCATCAACACAACATAATCCCAATCCTCAAATAGCTCCCCATATTCTCCAACAAATCCATGCTTACCAACAACATCTCACACAACTCAACCAAAATACCACCCCACAGTACCAAAACACGATCTCCCAAAACCACCAACATCAAATCCCACCCAATCTCCAACATCTCATCAATCAGCAAACTTACACACCACAACCGCCACTGACCCCAGATCTAGCAAGCATTGTACAAGCCTTGATTCAAAAAGTAGACAATATACAAACCGGGGGAAAATGCAAGCATTATTCTTTTGAGGATATTTGTCCCTATCCATTTGATCGCACATTGTACATGCCCCCTTTCCCCAAATATTTTGAAACACCCAAATCTGACAAATACAAGGGAAAGGGAGACCCTAGGGATCATCTTAGGGAGTTCTACCTTGCTTGCTTAGAAGTCTCGAACAATGATACATATCTAATGAGACTATTTCCAAGAAGCCTCGGTGGTCAAGCCGATGAGTGGTTCACACATCTTCCCCCGGGCATCAAGTCTTTCCCTGAGCTCGCGAAAAAATTTGTCAATCATTTCTCCTATAATTTTGAACATGAAATATCTATGACAAACCTTTGCAACACAAAACAAAAGAGTGGAGAATCCTTCGCTTCTTTCTTGCAAAGGTGGAGAGGCTTAGCAAGAAAACTCCCTTGGCCAATTCCTAAGAAACAATTAGTCACCACGTTCATGACTAACCTAAATCAAGAAATAGGGTTCCATCTACAAATCCTTTATGCATCTACCTTCGAAGAAGTCATTGACAAAGGTACCACCATAGAAAGGGCCCTTATCGCCAAAGGCTCGATCAAATTATATGACAGCAAGTCCCACAACAACAACAACAATAACAACAACAACAACAACAAACTCAATATCAATGTCCCCAATACAAACAACAACATGCAATCCAACAAAAAGTCACGCTATTGGGGAAAGAACAAAAAAACCTTGAACAACGGTGTCACTAATGTGAAGGCTGTCCAACATGTACAGAATCAAACACCCTCAAGTACATATACCGCTAATGTAAATATCCCAAGGGGGCAATCTAAACAAAATAAACCTCGAAGACAATTCACACCTTTAGGGGAACCAATTGATGATAGACTCAACTGATGTCTAAAGAAAGGTTTGATAACTCTCCCACATGTTAAACCCCACCAAGAGAGTGAACTCAAAGCTGCGTGGTACAAGGAAAATAATTATTGTGACTACCACCGCATTGTGGGCCATAAGATCGTTGATTGCATGAAATTAAAGCATTGTGTGCAAGAACTTATCAATCAGAATAAAGTCAACCTCAAGAAAAGAAACCAACCATCACCTAATGCTAATCTAGGAGCTTATAAGGATCCACTACCCAATCATAACAAAGCCTCATCATCCAATCAAGCCTACAACGTCACCCCACCTCCCGCATCCTATGACTCTATTGTGGGGCGGATAGAACCATTGTCTAACCATATCAACACAATCACCATTCAGGCTCAAGCACCCGATTGTGCCATCACAACTCGTCGTGGTCACGTATCCATCCATACAGCCCCTACCATTGATCAAACACCCACATCTATGTCAGACTCCCTACCTAATCATCCAACTACGCGCCCATCGCCTACCAATCAATACAACCTCCTAGAACATCTAGGAAAGATCCCTGCACAAATATCCATACTTGAGCTGCTTCGCCCGTCACCTCTCCATAAAGAAGTCCTTGATAAAGCACTCTTGGAAACCCAAGTTCCTGCCAACCTAAATGTGAATCAATTCCAAGCCATGGTGGGTCATATTACCATGTCTCATCATCTCACCTTCTCAGAAAAGGATCTCCCCGCATTCGAAAAACTCACATAATGACACTTACACATCGAAGTCCACATCCACAAGCATATCATCAAGAGAGTCTTAATAGATGGCGGCTTCGGTCTAAACCTGTGCACTCTTAAATTACTAAAACACTTGGGATACTTGGATGTGGTTGTAGACCCTAGTGAATGCATAACAATCAAAGGGTATGATGACACTGAACGACTATCTGAGGGTACTATCAAGCTGCCTATTCAAGTGGGACAAAAGATAATGGAAACAAAATGTTAGGTTCTTGATCTTGATCTCCCTTACAACATTCTTCTCGGCCGACCATGGATCCATGCCATGCAAGCGGTCCCCTCTACATTCCATCAATGTCTAAAATTCCCTCACAATGGCAGAAGTAACTATCTATGCCGACCCTCGCCCCTTCCAATACTGTAGTTTCTTGGAAGGCCATGACCACACCTTCTATCCATATAACAAACCCATCACAAAAGCTAACCCCACAACATCCACTTTGTACATCAACCCCGCCAACATTTTCACCACTTCATCCCAAATACCTCCACCACCTGAGGTCAAGATCAAGCTTAGTGACATGGGATGTGGGGAATATGACCTACATGGTACCTTTTGTGTAGGCACAATACCCAACCCTAAAATGTTTGGTATCATAAAGAAATCAGAAGCTAATACAGTTGTCATCAAATGTAAACCATCACCTACCTTTGAGAAGAAATATCTCCTTGATCAAGACGTGCTCGAAGACATATCATCATGGCTATATAAAGATGAGGAAACAGAGCAAGAAGATCCCACAATACCAACAGAGATCTATGGCAAAGGGTCAAAGATTGTCAAAAACATGGGCTATAAAGGACAAGGCGGTATTAGCCATTATGAACAAGGGATCATAGAACCAGTCCAAGCGACAAGAAATCCTTATACTCAAGGGCTAGGATATGGTCAATGACAATGTATCCTCACCACTGGCGAATGTATCTCAGCCGAGGTAGCTAAAGTCCCCCTTGAAGTTGATAATGTCAACGAATTGGGCCATCAAGACTGTTGATAACTGAGAGGGGGGGTGAATCAATTATCTTGACTTTCTTTTTTCTTTAACAATTAGAGCAATATCAAATCATATCAGCAAGCATAACAATGAAAGTAGGAATAAACTCAACACACATGACACAATATTTTTGACCTGGAAAACCCTATTAAGGGAAAAACCATGGGGTGATTAACCCAAGATTGTATTCTCTATTAAAAGAATAAGGTAGTACAAAATGACACTTGCCAATTAGGGCTCACTGCCCGAGCACACTGCTCACAAGAGGCTTATTGCCTACAATAGATTATAGAAGTAAACTAGATACTTGAACTGATGAGAAGCATCCACTTGTGCTTAGATTCAGCTCCGGTTAAGCTCAATACACTGATCTACTACACTTCATTCTTCTTCTTCCTTAGTGCTACTATTCTATCACATACCAAACCTTTGTGGCAACTTCCATACTATTCTATGCTTTTCTTCACACAACACTTACTACTACAATTTCATTCACATCCAAATACATTTGGTATACATTGTTAATTTTAATATTCAGATTGACAGTAAGAAACAATGAAACATAAATGCTCACATAACACACATATACCCTGGGAAAACCTCCCTCTTGGAGGTGAAAAACCAAGCAAGAAAATCTCAGATCTGATTTATATTAGGAGCAGAAACAGATTGCAACTTTGCCAAGCTAAGGCACGAAACATAGATATCAAAATACAACATGGCCTCTTCTTGAATTATCAAACCCTTTGAACCGTTGAACCAGTTGAACCAGTTCAACTGTTGGCAGAACAACTGTCGGTAGAACCCTTGCACTGTCAAACCTTTGAACCCGTCGAACCGTTGAACCAGTTCAACCATCGGCGGAGCCCTTCACTGTTGAACCTTTGAACCCGTCAAACTGTTGAACCATTGAACCAGTTCAACCATCGACAAAGCCCTTCACTATTGAACCTTTGAACTGGTCAAACCATTAAACTATTGAACCAATCCAACCATCGGCGGAGCCCTTCACTATTGAACCTTTGAACCCATCAAACCGTTGAACCGTTGAACCAGTTCAACCATCGACGGAGCCCTTCACTGTTGAACCTTTGAATCCGTCGAACCATTGAACCTGTCGAATGGTTCAACCAACAGCGAAGCCCTTTCACTGTGCTTGTAGTAGATCACTGATTTCGCAGAGCAAAATTCGGTAAGTGATTGCGATGTATTGTGACTGCCAATCACTCTTCATTTATATGAGATCGCACAAATGTTTTGGTGCCAAATTACATATACATTACATTTGAAATAGGTCCTGACCTATTTGTAATTTCAAGATACATAGTGTTAGCGCCTGAATTGACTGGCAGTTTTTTGAGCAATTTTCATGCAGGCGCTCTCCCTAAGTATCCAAAAAATGCTCTAAGTGTTAGACCTCCTCAGTATTTTGCAACTGCAGCATCATTTTTTCCGAAGGAGGAGGTCATCATCATCATCTTGTCTTCGATGGTGGTCAGCATCATCATGCTCTCCGTCGACCGTTTTTCATCGTCATCATCATATTTCAATGTCGGGTGATGTCTGGATATCATCCTGATCCTGCTGATGAGCTACAGTGCGCCCAGATTTGCTTGCGGGGGTGATTTTTCAAGTATCCGGTGATCTTCCATTTATCACCTTGCCCAAACATGATGATGATGTTGCCCCGTTATTCTGAAGGGGTTATTCTTCGAGTTGTTCGACCTGACTTGCTTTTTCTTAAGGGTCGTCATCATCATCATCATATTTCCAGTTATCACCGTGTTGCTTGCGAGGGTCATCATATTTTCTGCCTTCATGATATTTCGCCGGGGTGATATTTTTATCATCGGGTGATCTTGGTTATGATCATCCTGATGATGTTGTTGAAGAGTTCTTAGTGCGACCCGATATTCACTGGGGTCATCATGTTTTGAACGTCAGGATGATCTTAGTCAATATCATCCTGATGATGTTGTATCACTTCTTGTTCGTTGTTTTGTCATCCTGATGATGCTGACGTCATCCTTATATCAGGGTGATATCTTTTTCTCTGCCTATCTGCATCATGATATTTCTGAAGGAGGGGGTGATATTTTCGTATCACCCGGGTGTATGTTTGTTCCAGCGTCATGATGATGCTGACATCAAGGAGATATCCGCTTGTCGGCTTCGTGCATTATCTAGTGGGGGGTGATCTTTTCAAGCATCATCATATTCATCAATCGCCCCGATCTTATAGTGGAGCTACAGTGCAACATGATTTTCGTGCATCAGGATGATATTTCCAAATATCCGGTTGTCTTCCGAATATCATCCTGATGTTAATATGATGATGACGTCATCAAGGTCCGGGGGGGTCACGTTTCTAACACTGATCATCTTGTGGAGATCCCCCGATATTTACAAACATGATGATGACGTCATCCGGATATGAGGAGGCGCGCAGTAGGCAGATATGATGATGACGTCATCAGGATGTTCATCGGCCAGATTTTTGGTGTAAGCTCAGCAGGAGGATGTGTCTCCGATGGATCAAGTTGTGCGGATGAAGGCGATTATCATGCAGTTGTATTGCAATATGATGCTGACGTCAGGGTGATATTTCAAGCAATAGGATATCATGCTGCTGGAGGATGATGATGATGAAGTCTTATACTAGTGTCGTCAGGAGCAAAAGCACCGACATGATATATGCTCATGACCTAGTATATAAAGTGTTAAGGAGGTTGCCGCGGGGTGCATGTGGGATAATTGATATCCTGCATTTTCGAATATCATGATGATGAATCTCAGCGGGAAATGGTTGCGATTGACTGTCTAATGTTCTTCCCAAGGCCGCGGGTTGGTGCGCCATTAATGGCGAAGGTTGCAGAGGTATGGGCGGATCTGGTACCCGATTGAAGGTGTACATCAGCGGACAGTGGCGCAGGGCTCGAGAAATCTTCCTGTCTCCTCCCCTACCTGCTGCATTCATGTTTGGGCGCCAATCTGGTAGTGTTTGAGCGCCATTTTTATGATACTGTATATCTGGTGGGATTTTTGGTCAACCTGGTAGTTAATGCTGAATACACCCTCCTGCTATATAAGGCAGACGGTGTTTTTCATTCAAGGTTGTTGAAAGTTGAGGATTTTTGGCTCTGTAATCCAAAACCAGCTGATCTGGTTGCTCTGTACAGTCTAACTTGTGAGTTTATGTATCTCCTGTTGTATGATTTGGCATGAATCCACTGATTTCATGGTTGATCTTATATGAGTAATGCTATCTTAGCATGTGTTGTGTTAATTCTGTCTCCAGTATTGCATGTATTCTTCTTCTGGATCTGGATATTTGCGTAATGTTTAGATTCTAGAGCATAGAATTCCTATGTTGAGTGTCTGATCTTTTAACTTCTGCTCAAGGGGTAGATTAAACTGTTTTCAGGTTGAACATTGGGAAGGGTATACTGCAGTAGGGATGCCATAAGTAGAGATAACTTAACACTCTTCATTGGGAGATATCTGTAAGGCAGATATCATGTGTATCCCCCTGAAATCCAGTTTTAGCTATTCATGCTGATCATTCACAGGTGTATGTCTACCGACTCCAAGCCCTGGATAGGCACCAATCATGCTGTGTTCTTGTGTTATACACCATGTCCAGCTTTGCATCCAAAATTCAAACTAAAACATTTCATACTTCCACCTGTTAGTTGTAGGAGTAGGATTAGGAACCCCCTGCATGCTCTCATACCCAACCAGACATCATGTCCAAGAATGTTGCCAGCCTTGTGATCTATCATGCAGATCTTGGTCCATACATGAGAGTATTCTGCCTGTTGTTGTCAAGTTAGATCCTTCTATCTTTGAGCTAGTCAAGGTTACATCTTGAGTTATAGGGATACCCCCCTTGGTGCGGCAAAACCAGAAGTGAAGGGGAGGAGCTCACGCAACCTCCTGTATTCAGTTGGCTGAATCTGCCTGTGCATTAGAACTGGCAATCCCTAATGCTGATTCAGAAGAAAATACCAACACATAGAATGGTGAGTTCGCCCAATTGGGGCCTGCCTTAATCGGATAATACAATCTGAGATCTCAAAATGCTAAGGCTGGTAGGCCATTCAACATTTTATGACTAGGTCAGTCTCTAGAAGGGATCCGACCTAGCTACCAAAATCAACACTCCCTCTTAGCTAGGGAGGATTCCTTCATAAGGATCAAGTCACATAGTGACTAACATCATGGCTACCCCCATGGATGAAAGCATAAGTGCTTATTGTCATCTCCTCATGACGTTTACCATAGAAAATCCCAGAGGGTGAACAAGCACATCGTGGAATTTCTCCCATGATATCCACCATACCTACTTGCAGAGGATGGCTCCACCATGCCTACTCGCAGAGGGTGGAAGAGGGCTTTCACCTCAAACTTCTCCTAGAGAAGAGTGCATTACCACCATGCCTACTCATAGAGGATGGAAGATACAGTATAATGTATCACTGATGCTGAGACTCCCTCTCAGCTAGAGCTTCATTCTCCACAACTCCAAGCTTGTCTCAAAAATATGCAAGCTTCACTCGAGCAAGGGGTTTGGTGAGAACATTTGTTGTTTGCTCATCAGTGCTGATGTACTTCAATTGAATAGCATTCCTTTGCACCGTATCCCAGATATAGTGATACTGGGTTTCCACATGCTTTGATCTGTCATGAAACACAGGATTGGCAGAGAGCTTCACACAGTTCTGGTTATCACTGTGAATAACTTTAGGCTCCCAGGGTTGTCCAAACAAACCTGCAAGGAGTTTTTAAAGCCACACTGCTTCTCAAGATGCCACACAGGCTGCAATATATTTTGCTTTAGCAATACTTAATGCCACTAAAGACTATTTTTTGCTGCACCAGGATATCATGGTGGATCCCAAGCTGAAGCAAACTCCAGAAGTGCTCTTTCTATCAGTGACACTTCCTGCCCAATCAGAATTAGAATAGCCTTCCAAGGTAATAACTATGTTGGAAGAGTACTTCAATCCATATCCAACTATACCACGCAAATATCTCAAGATATGCTTGGCTACAAGAAGATGAATCTGCCCTGGTTTGCACATAAACTGGCTGAGGGCACTCACTGCATAGCAAATGTCAAGTCTAGTGTTAACTAGATACATCAAGGATCCAATCAGCTGCCTGTATTCAGTGGGATTCACAAGATCAGACCTAGCTGTAGATTCACTCAACTTCTTTAAGTTAGTTTCCATAGGAGTAGGCATAGGTTTACAATCTAGCATTCCAAATCTCTTCAAAATATCAATGGTATATTTTCCTTGACTTAGAATAATTTCATTGGGTCTTTGCCATAATTCTAACCCTAGAAAGAAATGCATGAGACCTAGATCTTTCATTTCAAATTCTAAAGTTAGTTCTTCCTTACATCTAAGAATGAGATGATCTTCTCCAGTTAGGAATATATCATCAACATATAAAACCAAAATCAACATTTCACCATTGAATACCTTGAAGTAAAGGTTAGTATCAGCATCATTCTTACAGAATCCTAGGCTTACCAAGTACTTATCAATTCTTTCATACCAAGCACAGGGGGCCTGCTTAAGGCCATATAATGCTTTCTTCAATCTGCATACATGAGATTCTTTCTTATGGATCACAAAGCCTTCAGGTTTCTCAATGTAGACCTCTTCTTCAATAACACCATTGAGGAAGGTTGTCTTTACATCCATCTAATGCAACTTCCATCCCTTAGCTAGGGCAATAGCAATGAGAGTCCTGATGGAAGTATATCGAGCAACAGGGGCAAAGGTTCCCTCATAATATATGCCTTCTTTTTGAGAGAAGCCACGAGCCACAAATCTAGCTTTGTATTTCTCAATACTTCCATCAGCAGCTTGTTTAATTTTAAACAACCATTTGGAAGATACAACAAACTTACCTTTGGGTCTAGGCTCAATATCCCAAACATCATTCTTAATGATAGACTAATATTCTTCATCCATAGAATTCTTCCATGTCTGTTGGTTCATGGCCTCTTCAACGCTAGAAGGTTCAGTCTCAATGAGATTGCACATCAATGCAACATAGTTTGAGAATTTCTGAGGTCTCCTTCTTTCTCTAAGTGTGCCACTTGGAGCTGCAAACTTTTCTGCCTCTTGAATCCAGAGAGGTCTCTTCTTACTCATGGTAATGTCCCTAGGCCCATCCGTAGGATCCAAAGGTTCACTTGGATCATCATGATTTTTAGATTCTGTAGACTCTCTCTGAATCTTAGTATCATGCTCAATATCCATGTCTTGAGGGTTATCATGGACTTCATTGTCAATCTCTAAACTTGAGCCTTTAGATCTTTTGAGTGCAATATTTTCTTCAAAAGTGATATCTCTACTAACCTCAATAAACTTCTAACCTAGAATGTAAATTCTAAATGCTTTGGATGTTTTGTTGTAGCCCACAAAAATGCCTCTTTTGCCAGAAGGTTCCAACTTGGTTCTCTTCTCTTTGGGTACATGGACATATACTGGACTCTTGAAGATCCTCAAGTGACTGATATCAGGTTTGATCCCTGAAAATGCTTCTTCTGGAGTCATATCTTTCAATACATGGTGAGGGCATCTATTCTGAATGTAGACAACAGTCCTAGATTCTTCGGCCCATAGGAAAATTTGCAGATCCTGATCATGGATTATAGCTTTTGCTACCTCAACTATGGATCTGTTCTTTCTTTCTGCAACCCCATTTTGCTGAGGGTTGTAGGGAATGCAAAACTCCCTCTTGATCCCTGCCTCAACACAAAATCATGAAAACTACCCGAGGTGTATTCACCTCCATTGTCAGACCTTAAAACTTTAATTCTTTTCCCAGATAGATTTTCAGCTAAAGCTTTAAATTCTTTGAATCTACTTAGAACTTCATCAGATTCTTTTGATTTGAGAAAGTAAATCCAAGTTTTCCTAGAGTAGTCATCTATAAAGATTACATAATACAAGAATCTACTTGGGGATGCAACAGACATAGGTCCACATAAATCAGAATGCATAAGAGCTAATTTCTCTTTAGACCTACTTTCACTTTGATGAAATGGACTCTTAGTGTTCTTACCCATAGCACAACCTTTGCATGTATTATCATGAATATGACTAAGTTTAGGCATACCTTTAACTATCTTCTCAAGTGTGGAGAGGCTTGGAAATGAAGATGTCCAAGTCTTCTATGCCATAGCTCGCTTGACTCCGGTGCTTCATGAATGAGAGCTTGAACTGGACATGCTGAAACCTTATATAGGCTCTCATACCTATTCCCAATGACACGAGCTGATTTGATGCTAGACTTCTTAGGCCATGCAAGTACCCTTCCCTCAGAAAATGCAATCTGATAGCCCTTATCTTCTAGTGCTGATATGGAGATAAGGTTTCTTTTGATTCTCGGCACAAACAAAATATCACTGAGGTGAAGAGAAATTCTAGAATCTAAATTAAGGGAATTAGTACCAAAACCTCTCACAGAATAGCGAGCATCATCACCAATGACCACATGAAGATTAGACTCTTTCTCCACTAAATCTGAGAGGTGCTCTCGATAGTCGGTGATGTGTCTAGATGTGCCACTATCAATCAGCCAAGTATCACTGTCTGAGGGTACATTGCTTGACAAAGAAGAAATGAAAAGGAAGTCTTTAGTATTAGACTGATTTGAGACTACATTTAAGTTTGTTCCTTGTTGTTTAGACTGGGATAAATAGTCCCTTGCATAGTGACCGAATTTGTCACACCTGAAGCACTTGATGTGAGACAGGTCCTTTTTTTTTTCTTCGAATCATGAGATGGATTAGACCTTTGATCTCTATTCCTCTTGAAATTGTTCTTCTTCCAATAGCCTCCTTTCTTCTTGAAAGACTGGGCAGAAAGGACATGAGTGTTTTTGATAACTCCTCTGGCAGCCAGTCGAGACTCTTCTTGGATACAGTCAGCCCTTAATCTGTCAAACTTGGGCAGATCAGCTCTTGCACTAATTCCTTGAATGTAGGATTCCCAAGATGTTGGAAGACCATTGAGGGCTAGCATGGTTAAATCATTTTCATCAACAATCTTTCCAATAGATGAGAGCTGATCTCTCAAATCAGAAATCCTCATGAAGTAAGCCATGGCAGATTAAACTTTAGCCATCTTGATGTGATGAAGCTACTACTTCAAAGCTAGAACATGACTAGTGTTGTTGATTTCATACATCTCCTCCAAGGTTCTGAACATTTTTCTTGCTGTATTCAGCTTGGAGATGATGAGAACAATGTGATTTTTTACTGAATCAATTAAGATCTTCTGAGCTTGAAGATCTTTCTTCATCCATTGGGTCTTTTCTCCTTCTGCCTCAGGCTCTAAAGATTCTTTGGTCACAAAGTCTGCAAGGTCATTTTCATTCAACGCAAGCATGATGCAGACTCTCCAAGATGTGAAATTGGAAGCCCCATCCAATCTGTCTTCAACCCTGAGACTTTGAGCCATTTTATCTGATCTTTAATGATAAGAGCAGAATGTAAATAACTGAATACTACAAATCTGATTATACTAATTCAAACTTAGCTCTGACACCATGTTAATTTTAATATTCAGATTGACAGTAAGAAACAATGAAACATAAATGCTCACATAACACACATATACCCTGGGAAAACTTCCCTCTTGGAGGTGAAAAACCCAACAAGAAAATCTCAGATCCAATTTATATTGGGAGCAAAAATAGATCACAACTTTGCCAAGCTAAGGCACGAAACATAGATATCAAAATACAACATGGCCTCTTCTTGAATTATCAAACCCTTTGAACCGTTGAACCAGTTGAACCAGTTCAACTATCGGCAAAACCCTTGCACTGTCAAACCTTTGAACACGTCGAACCATTGAACCGTTGAACCAGTTCAACCATTGTTGGATCCCTTCACTATTGAACCTTTGAACCTGTCAAACCTTTGAACCATTGAACCAGTTCAACCATCAGTGGAGCCCTTCACTATTGAACCTTTGAACCCGTCAAACCATTGAACCAGTTCAACCATCGGCGGAGCCCTTCACTGTTGAACCTTTGAACCCGTCAAACCTTTGAACCAGTTCAACCATCGGTGGAGCCCTTCATTGTTGAACCTTTAAACCCGTCAAACCGTTGAACATGTCGAATGGTTCAACCAACAGCGGAACCCTTTCACTGTGCTTGCAATAGATTGTTGATTTCGCAAAGTAGAATTCGGTAAGTGATTGTGATATATTGTGACTGCTAGTCACTCTTCATTTATATGAGATCACACAAATGTTTTGGCGCCAAATTACATATACGTTACATTTGAAATAGGTCCTGACCTATTTGTAATTTCAAGATACATAGAATGGTGAGTTCACCTAATTGGGGCCTACCTTAATCGGATAATACAATCTGAGATCTCAAAATGCTAAGGCCAGTAGGCCATTTAGCATTTTATGACTAGGTTGGTCTCTAGAAGGGATCCAACCTAGCTACCAAAATCAACATATATATCCGCACCAATGATTTCAACACCTTTCTAGTCGGCATCTGGAATAGTCAATATTTTCCCAAACTCTGATCTGTTAGCTGAATCCTTGCCTATCAAGTTATTGGTATCAAGAAGATGCTTATAGAAATCATCAAGCATGTCGGCTAGCCATGGATGATTCCTCAAGAGACTTGATCACCATCAATAACTCATCTAGAAGGAGGTCTGATGCTCTACCGGTCAGTTCTTCCTTAGTCTATTTTGCCAAACAAGAACCCAACACTTAGGTGTTCATATCTTTCCATTATTACATCACTAGAGGCCAAATCTCTGGAATATATTAGTCAAGATACTCCACTTGACTTCCCCAAGTCCGCGCTTTACTGAGATACTTCCTCTGAGAGATCCAGACCTAACTGTTGGACCTTGCTACATACTTTGTTCTTCCTTACTGGACCAAGATATACTTCAGTCTGTCTTCTGATATGATCATATCATGTCCTGTAGACAACACTCATGAAGCTACACTGTGTCTCGTGCCAACAATCTCCCCCTTTGGCATTGATGGCAACACTTAGTGAAAAATGACTAAGTGTCACACTACACTCCCCCTTGGCTGATGCTCTGTTCTAATGTACACATTACTGGAGCTCCCCCTTAGCTGGATTCCACATTTTTCACTACTCCTCACTCCCCCTTTGACATCAATGGCAAAGGGTAGGGTCCACACACCAAAAATCCCAAAAATCCAACTATACCGCATAAGAGTATATACATATTATACTTACATAAATTGAAGAATGTCTGCAAAAGTTGTCTTCAACTGGACAAATTTTGTTGCCCAACTCTGCTTCATTCTATCCAAGATTGAGATGTGACCACTCAATAGAAATGCAAAAGCCTCTACCCTCTTCAGATCTGTCAGATCATTGGTCCAGGCTATGGTCTAAGCATCAATTAGAGCTTCATGCATGGCCTCTAACTTAGGGATAATTATCCCTCTGAGTTCACTTAACCTATTTATTCTATTTTTCTTCTCCTTCTCAAGCTTCTTTATTTCATTTAAGACTGCAATAGTTTGGCACTCTTGTTTTATTATGGAGGACGTGAGAGAATCAAAATTTTGAGATATACTTGACATTTTATTCTCTTGCTCTTTCATTTTCTTCTCAATATCCTTTGTTACCTTGGACCAGGTTAAACAAAATTTATACATTTCTCTGCCATCTTTGAGAGCATTTTCTAAGCTCTTTATCCCAATATCCATAATTCTCCTATCATTTGTTATTAATCATTGTACTTTAGAGAGTCTCTTTTCCAAAAACTCCTTTCAGACCTTTTCTTCTGCTGACTTTTCTAGGGAATCAAAATGTGTATGAACAAAATTTACAAGAGACTTTAGATTACCAGATGTGGAGGCTGAAGGATCCTTTTGAAAGGATGGCATGATCTTCTCCAATACACCAGATGTAGTTTCTATGACCTCATAGTCTTCCATGTGAGACTTCAGAAGTTTTTCTTTTGCCTTTGCTTGAGTAAAGGATGCTAGCTTTATGGTTTGAACTAGGGAGAGGGAATCAAAATTGAATGGACCTTGAAGCAATTCTGGTTCATCAAATTCCATTATCTCTTTGGTCAAGAATTCTTTGACAGTTTCTGTAGTGTCTCTTGCCGGAGACATAGTTTTCTTCCCTTCTGCAGTCTTAGAACTGTCTCTTGGAGTCTTCTCTATTTGGTCTTTTTCTTTTTCTTTTACTTCTTCTTCTTGACTAGTTTTCTCCTCTGATCTGTCTTCTCCTTTAGATCCGGAGTCTGTAGGGGAAACCGAAGGATAGATGTTTACTTCTTTATGGACTTCCTCTTCCAGAGTAGAGGAATCTAGGTCCTTAGTTTTCTCCTCACTTATTTCTTTTGAAACTTCTATATTTTTCTCTGTAGGATCTTCCTTTGATGGACTGAGTCCTTCATCATCCATGATAGAGGGTTCATCACCTAAGTCCTCTATAACAGGAATATTGATTCTTTTATAGGCATTCCAGAGGATCTCTTTTGTTTCTTTTGCCACTTTGTCAGTCTCTCCAAGTATAAACTGATTCATTCTAGCTTTACTCTGGAACTCATCCTTGCAATCTTTGAAGATCATATTCATTTGTTTCTGAGTGATTGAAGGATAGAGCTGAATGGCTATCTATTCCTGGATCTCAAGATCCTTTGCCTTAGCATTGTTCTTCCTTATTTCTAGTTCCTTTTCTAGGCTCTTAGGAATTAGAGATATGATTTCAATAAATGTTTTATTATAGATATTCAGATACCTGACTGTAGCTTCTTTCAAGATTTTTTGGTTAGCTTCATTATAATCATCATAGAATTTAGTCATTGGTTTTAGGTTCCCATCCACAGTGACTGATTTGACTACGTCATCAATGGACAGAGTGGGCCTTTCAACAAACTCTTCTACCTCTGTTTCACCAGATTTCTTCTTCTTCTTCTTCATTTGCTTGATCTCCTCATCAGATTTTGTCTCTTCATCATCCCTCTGACTGATATAAGACCTTGTGGCCTTTGTCTTAGTTCTCTTTTCTCCCTTTCCAGATGTCCTAACTTCTGGTTTTGATTCTTTCTGGCTCTTAGAGGTGGTAGGTGCAGAGCTCTTAGAGGATCTAGTCTGGAAGAGGGCTTTTACCGGAGAACTTTCTTTTTTTGCTTCTTCCTTTTCTTTCTCTGCCCTTTCCATCTTTTCTCTGTTTGCATCGAGTGCATCTTTTGAAATGCCATACCTTTTGGCAACATTCTCTACTTCTTTTCTCACTTTTCTCTTCATCTCTAGTTGTCTACGCTCCACATGAATCATTACACTCAACTCTTCAAAGGTTCCAAACCTTTATGCCTTAGGGTCCTTGGGCTGACTCAAAAGATGTTGAATGTACAACTCTAGGATTTTCTCATCAACCTCATATCCCATTGGCATGATCCATACTATGCTTGGTTCCACTGCCTCCATTAGGCAGTGATTAGTATCCACCATGAAGCATATTGTATCTTTGTATTTTTCTACTAGAGATTGGGGGATTATCTCTCTGGCTTGCATCATATTTTGAAAGTTCTTGAAGTAGGCCCAGAGTACTGTGTTTTGTGCCTTGGCATCACCAAGTCCATGCAAATAATCCTTGATTCGTATGGCTGCTGGTCTATCATTTTGCCACATCCATCCACTAGATCTGAGTAGCTCATTCATGTAATAGAAGAATAGATAGATTATCAAGCCACCATATTTGAAGGAGTTCTTCTTGTCCTTCTTTATCTTCTGTAGATTCTCCAAAAGTTGGTTCAAAAGGAGCTCACAGAGATCATAGTCAGCATCCTTCCTTAACATTTCATAAGCAATATAAATTATTGTTCCAGAAACAAAGTTCTCTCTACTGGAGTGATAAATCTTGTAACCAGGTATCATGGCAGCAAACTTGATGTCCGGATCTATGATATCCTCAATAGTCATTGCTCTTTTATCAAATTTGGATCCTGATGCTTCACTCATTGTCTGATTCTTGACAGATTTGAGAGCAGGTAACTCACCGGATGAGTGCAATCTGGTAACTGCCTTAATGGAATCCTTGGTTATCTTGAATGGCCTCATCAACCACATAAAGTTATCATGCATTCTACTCAGAATATACCAGACCCATTCATCTTCTGCAAAATAGGGGAAATGAATGCACTATCCAAAATGCTTGTCCCAAATGGCTTTGTACTGAGGTTTGAGTTCAAAGGAATCATCTATTAATTGTTTGTGATAGATATCCATCAGTTTGGAGTCCCCAAATTCCTCAATGTTTGCATGAATATATGCCCTAGCATCTTCTACATGCAAAACCCCATGCGGAATGTTTGAAAAGGTGCCTAGGGGATCAACTTCTAGGGATTTGTATGGATGTTTCTTGAATTTAGGACGCGGCCTATCAGTGATCTTCACAACATTTGGAGTAGCCATCTTTGAAAAGATTCAGAGAGAGATTTCAAGAATGGAGAATACCTTTTGCGCTATTAAGGTTCACGAAATGAGCTAAAAAGATTGCCGGTTGACTTGAATTCTGCAGTTGATCCTTGAGAGAGATGAAGTAGACTTGTTTGCAGGACTCTTCTTATCTTTTTCACTAATGCAAATGTGCAAATGATGAGCAAATGAACCCTTTTATCTCTAAGCAAACCCTAATTCCACATTGCAATAAATGTGCAACTTTAGTCATTCCAGTTGCCTTGTTCTCCTTGTTCTAAGAAAGATCTTTTCCGAATCACTGAGATATACATAGAGTTATTCTCAGTGATTAATGACAATCTATCTTCCTTTCCCCAAACATTTGATCTATCCGTAGATCAAGATACCTCAAATTTGAATCATACCGGATCTAACTGTGAAAATCATATTCTTGCCGGATGACTGTTAAACCAGTTTAATCAAAGATGATTAACCTCTTCAAATTCCTTGCAGATCTTTCATATCTTTCCCAAATGTTATTTAGATATTTCTCTGAGAACCCTTTTTGTCTGCAACCTTCCATGTGCCAATTTCAGGCACCAGTTGACTGGCTAGGGGAAGATATTTTCTTTTGTGACTCCCCCTAAGCCAAAGCTCATCTGTTTAGTTATTGGAAGGAATATCAGTACCAAATTCTGGTGCGGATCTGTCCTCAACATTTTATGTACTCCTCTTCACCCAAATCTTGTTCATCTCCCTTTGAATTTCATCCATATTCACTTTTGCTTTTCCTTTGTCTTGGTTTTGATTATGATGTACTGGACCCTTTTTGTCCTGATTCTTACTTCTGTAGAATTTGGCAATATGACCGGATCTATTGCAATTGTAGCAAACAACATTTCTTTGCATATTTGACTGATATTCCTTTTATCTACACTGATTAGCCATATGGCCCATTCTATTGCATGCAAAGCATCTACCATTAAATGAATTGTTCATTTGCATATTTCTACACTCATGAGATTTGTGACCATACCTTTTGCAATTAAAACACTGTCCAGAGAAGGATGAATTAGTCTGATTCATTCTTTTTCTGCACTAATTTGCTTGTATGACCAAAGTTGTTGCAATTGTGGCAGTATCCATTGAAGGATGGATATCTTTGAGCATTAGGTTGCCTTACCTGAGGTCTTCTAGGCCTATTCCTTGGATTTCCTAATCCAGAGTTTTTTTGACTGGATCTGGAGCATTCACCTTTCTCATACCCCAAGCCTTGCTTGTCATATACCCTCTTTTGGCTTTGAAGAAGAACTTCAAGTTGAGAAGAGCTTATCTTGAATTTCTCTTTGTATTCATTTGTTGTTTGAAGATCCCTCTTAAGAGTGTCAATCTGATTCTCAAGTTGTTCTTCATTATCTCTTGCTTCTTCAAGATCAGATTCCAGATGCCTGATTATTCTATCCATTTTATGGTAGTCTTCTAACTTTTCTTTGAGAGTTTGTCTTAGATCATCTTCAGTTTTTATTTTCTCTTCAATTTCTTGGGTGAAATTCATAACCCCTTATTCCATTTCATGTCTTACCATAATGACTTCTTTTGATATCTTCTCACATAACTTGTTTTTCTCTTTTAGATCTTCATCAGTATTATTGGCTTCACTTTGACTTGCTAGTTGTTGAAGAAGTTCCTTTCTCTTTTTCATAGAGATACTCAGTTTCTCTTTTAGTTCATTTATGAAATCATCAGCCTGTTTGAGTCTTTCCTTCAAGTTATTGACTTTGGAGTGAGATTGTTCAAGATCATCTAGGGCAGACTGAAGTTGTTCCCTCATACCATACATATCCATTGAGATTCCCAGATCTTCCTCAAGCTGTTAGGCTCTGTTTGGAGGAACTTGGTTCTAATACCAATTGTTGATAACTGAGAGGGGGGTGAATTAGTTATCTTGATTTTCTTTTTTCTTTAACAATTAGAGCAATATCAAATCATATCAGCAAGCATAACAATGAAAGCAGGAATAAACTCAACACATATGACACAATATTTTTGACGTGGAAAACCTTGTTAAGGGAAAAACTATAGGGTGATTAACCCAAGATTGTATTCTCTGTTAAAAGAATATTGTAGTACAAAATGGCACTTGCCAATTAGGGCTCACTACCCAAGCACACTGCTCACAAGAGGCTTACTACCTACAATAGATTATAGAAGTAAACTAGATACTTGAACTGATGAGAAGCATCCACTTGTGCTTAGATTCAGCTCCATTTAAGCTCAATACACTAATCTACTACACTTCATTCTTCTTCTGCCTTAGTGCTACTGTTCTATCACATACTGGACCTTTGTGGTAGCTTCCATACTCTTCTATGCTTTTCTTCACACAACACTTACTGCTACAATTTCCTTCGCATCCAAATACATCTGGTATATATATCCGCACCAATGATTTCAACACCTTTCTAGTCGGCATTCGGAATAGTTAATATTTTTCCAAACTCTGATCTATCGGCTGAATCCTTGCCTATCAAGTGATGCGTATCAAGAAGATGCTTATAGAAATCATCAAGCATGTCGGCCAGCCATGGATGATTCCTTCAGAGACTTGATCACCATCAATAACTCATCTGAAAAGAGGTCTGATGCTCTGCCGGTCAGTTCTTCCTTAGTCTATTTTGCCAAACAAGAACCCAACACTTAGGTGTTCATATCTTTCCATTCTTACATCACCGGAGGCTAAATCTCTAGAATATATTAGTCAAGATACTCCACTTGACTTCCCCAAGTCTACGCTTTACTAAGATACTTCCTCTGAGAGATCCAGACCTGACTGTTGGACCTTGCTACATATTATGTTCTTGCTTACCGGACCAAGATACACTTCATTCTATCTTCCGATATGATCATATCATGTCCTGCGGATGTGTGGGATGGACTTTGTTTCCATCAATGACAACACTCATGAAGCTACACTGTGTCTCTTGCCAACAAAGACTCCTTTAGTGACTTCTCTAAATTCTTCGAATCATCCATATGTACCATATACACAGTCACCACCCTAACCTCATCATCTAATGACTTACCCCTTATATACCTAGACCTCATAGACTGGGACCAATAGGGACCTCCTGTCTTTGACGTAGCACCGAATGATGAAGCAATCACTAAAATGATGGGGGTTAGAGATCACTACCCCCTGGGAGATCATAGAGCAGGATACATCATGGAACTTGACACGGCTGCCTATTTCAAGGCAACAACCCCTACTTCCAGTCATAAAAATATAAAAATCAAACATGGATCTGATGGTGAAAACTGCTCTGTGGTAGTGTCAGATCCCAAAAAAGTAAAAATCAAGGACATATCTCCTGGTGAAAACCTCCATAAGGTGCCAAGAGATGGAAACATGAGCCTTCCTGAGATAGAGAAGGTATACCTTGACAGATCACCCGTCCTGGTCGAGCCATCTCAAGAGATGAATCTTGGGACGGAAGAAGAGCCAAAAAACACTTTCAGGGCAGAATCTCTCAGCGCAACAAAGCAGGACAACTTCTTAGCCTTCTTTAAATGTAGAAATCACAATTTTGCATGGACTTATGTAGACATGCCAGGGCTCGATCCTGCTTTGGTCGTCCATCACCTTACAGTACGACTTGATGCAAAACCAGTGAAATAGAAGCTCAAAAAAATGAACCCTCAGGTGGCCCTCCTAGTCAAAGCAAAATTGAAGAAACTACTGGACGTCAGGTTCATCCAACCAATTGATTATCCCAAATGGGTTTCCAACCTAGTACCGGTAGCCAAACCTGATGGCTGAATCCGTTGTTGCACCAACTTCTGAGATCTTAACAAAGCCTGCCCAAAGGATGACTTCCCTTTACCAAACATTGACATGATAGTGGATCTTATGGCAGGACAGGAGATGTTATCCCTAATGGATGGTTTTTCAGGGTATAATCAAATCAGGATCGCAAAAGAGGACCAACATAAGACAGCCTTCATATGTCTATGGGGGACATACTACTAGGTGGTAATGCCTTTTGGCCTAAAGAATACTAGAGCCACATATCAACAAGCCATGACTATTATCTTCCATGATCTTTTCCACCACATCATGGAAGACTATGTGGATGACTTGCTAGGAAAATCAAAGACACGGGAGGAACATCTTCGACCGACTGGAGCAATACAATATTTGCTTAAATCCAAAGAAATGTGTCTTTAGGGTCACCTCCAGAAAACTTTTGGGATACATAGTCTCTAGAAGGGGAATTGAGGTAGACCCTGCAAAAGTCAAAGCCATCATTGAAATGCCTCCAAAAACACTAAAATAGTTAAGAAGTCTGCAAGGGAAACTCCTGTCCATTTGTTAGTTTATTGTTCAACTTGCTAATAAATGTCAACCATTCTAACATCTACTCAGAAAGGATATAGCTTTTGTCTAGAACAATCAGTGTCAGGCTGCCTTCGACCAACTAAAAGATTATCTAGCTAATCCACCTATTCTAACTCCACCAATCCAAGGAGAACCCCTCCTATTATACATCTTAGCAACAGAAACAACTATTGGAGCCTTATTAGCACAGCACGATGAGCAAGGGAAGGAAAGAGCCATATATTACATCAGCCGCACCCTGATATCTTATGAGCTAAACTATACACCAATTGAACGAGCATGTCTAGCCCTGGTCTTTACTTCACAAAAACTAAGACACTACATGCTCAATCACAAAACTAAGCTCATCGCCAAGATCGATCCACTAAAATATCTGCTAAACAGAGCTGCTCTTATTGGGAGAATGGAAAAATGGGTCATGATCCTCACTGAATTTGACATTGAATATACTAAGAGAAAAGCTATCAAAGGACAGGTTATCGCTGATCAGCTGGCTGAAGCACCCATTCCTATCGAATATCTGACACTGGCAGAGTTCCCTAATTAAGCCATCTTGACAATAGCATCGGCAACAGAAACATGGAAAATGTACTTTGATGGTTCATACACAAACAGAGGCTCAAGGACAGGCATCTTGTTTGTTACCCCTCAAGGTGACACCATCCCCAAGTCATTCAAAATTACATTCCCATGTACCAACAATGTGGCAAAGTATGAGGCCCTTATCACAGGTCTCCGAATGGCAATCAAATGGAGAATTGAGAAGCTGACAGTGTATGGAGACTCTCAACTGGTCATCTAACAAATAAACAATGAGTACAAGACCAAGGATGAAAAACTCTTGCCTTATAAAAAGATGGTCGATGACTTTAAAGATTATTTCGATGACATCCACTTTGAACAAATCCCAAGGCTAAACAACAAAGCTACAGATGCCATGGCCACCATCGGATCCCTGGCTGACATGAAGAAAGATAGCAAGAAGTGTGAATTCCTGATAGAAGAAATCCCTATTCCAGCATATGATGTTCCCCAATCGGAGCTAGTGTGCAAAGTCATTGGTCCCCTATCCCCGTGGTATCAAGAAAACTATCTATATCTCCATGATAACATCATCTCTCCTAACCTATCTACCTCACAACAAAAAACTTTCATCTGTCGAGCCTCCCGCTTCACCCTTGTAGGAGATACCCTATACAAAAGGAGTCTTGATGGCACACTTTTATGATGTTTAGACTCTAGGGAAGCTGAAGTGGCCTTGCAAGAGGTACATAAGGGCATCTGTGGGGCACATTCAAGTGGACCCACTCTTGCTAAAAAGATCCTAAGGACCAGATACTATTGGCCAACCATGGAACAAGATGCCTATCGGTTTATAAAAAAATGCCTACCATGTCAACAGCATGGAGATCTCATTCACGTACCAGCACAGGAATTGAAACCAATCACGACGTCGTGGCCTTTTTCACAATGGGGAATCAACCTCATAGGCAAAATACATCCACCATCATCCAATGGCCATAAGTTCATCATCACAGCTACCGAATACTTCACTAAGTGGGTGGAAGCAATACCACTCACCTTCACCACTGGAACCTAGATATCCAAGTTCATCCTCCATTATATCATATGTCATTATGGTATCCCTCATTCCATCATCACCGACAATGGAAAACCATTCAAGAACCAAGAAGTCCACACTCTGTGCGAAAAATTCCAAATCCAACACCACTTCTCCACTCCATATTACCCTCAAGGAAATGGTCAAGCAAAAGCTTCAAATAAAACCATCCTCCACATTCTAAAGAAGACAGTTAATGAATTCGGCCGTGACTGGCACCTCCATCTCAATCCTGCCCTCTGGTCCTATCGCACAAGCATCCATACCCCCATAGGAGCCACTCCATATTCCCTTGTGTTTGGATCTGAAGCCATTTTACCTATTGAGGTCGATCTCCCATCCTTAAGAGTATCTCTGCAAAATATAATCAATGATGAGGAATACCAAGTCACAAGGTTGCATGAGCTAGAATTACTGGATGAGAAATGTCTGGATGTGTTGAACCACCTACAGGCCTATCAAAATTGCCTCAAAAGAAGCTATCACAAGAGAATCAGAAACCAAAAATTTAAAGTAGGTGACCTTGTCCTTATGGAAAACCAGAAAAACTTGCAGGAGCACCCTAAGAAAGGAAAATTTGAGCCCAATTGGCTAGGTTCGTATGTCATCACAGCCAGCTGAAGATCAGGAGCATACTAGCTTGCAACACCTGAGGGACAGCCTCTGGATGAGCCATGAACATTCTACACCTGAAGAAATTCTACGCATAACCCATGAGTACCCCCATCAAAAAATCAAAAAAAAAATCAAGAAAAACCTGAGTGCAATAAAGACTTCCAATGGTGAAAATCACTTCGGTGATGCCTTGGATTGGTACCATGGTGAAAACATGTTTCAGGCACCATGTGTAGTGGCTAGTTCTACCATCTAATAAGTCCTCGTTCCATCACAACACTCCATATTGCACGCATCCCATGGCTTGGAATTCTGAAACATCAAGACCTATCGCCCACCCCGCAATATCCCATCCAAAGGCTAATCCATGGAACAAGGATCCTTGTAAGCTTCCTTTTGTACAGCTGCAAATCAAAAAAATCCAAAAAAAATCCAAAAACGATAGAAAATCAAAAAATCCAAAAAAAAAAAAAAATAGAAAATCACCAAAATCCAAAACAAATCCTTCCTAACAATTCACTGCAAATCACCCCCATACATCAATCTCGATGCAACTCGCGACTACCAACATACATCAATTCTCAGCATCACACCCATCCTAAATCATTCCCACATCATCAAGTCATGCCAAAACTACATATTCATCTCGCCCACATCTTGAAAGTACCTTGATCCCATGGACACAGGGTATGTAGGTAGTCTAGAATACGAAGGAAGTATCTAGTACTCAGGTACATAAGATGCACCCATCCAACCTATTTGGATGGTCCTCAATAAATGATACACACGCTAAGTATACGCTTGAAGCATGGTCCCTAACGCAAAAATCATCAATCAACATACCAACTATAATCCCACACATGGCCTGACTATCCTTTTGCCCACCTTTCAAAAATTATCCAACAAAATCCAACCGATTCACGTCCTAGGATATATCATTCCTAAAATGGACAAGAATCTGTCATTCTATCAACATGAATCTTGGCAAGAGCACACAATGGCTATTTGTATATTTTTGTTGGTCTTTTTTCTTATTGATTTTTATCTTTTTGTCTCACTCTAGGTCATTTCCAAAGCTACCTTGATCTCATTATATCATGGTAAGTGGAAAACAACACCTGGAGTAGACATGGTCATTATTTCTGTATGCTATGCTTGTGGGTTGGTTTCATTACTCCAAGAATAGTATTCATATCTTGAGGCCTGGGTTGGTTCTAGCATGATGTGTCTCATTCACATATACAAGCATCAACACCTTATATATACTATTGACACTCATCTCTATGAGTCCCCTTCCTTGGCCAAGCAAGGTTATACTACCTCAGGCACGCATGAAATCAACCTCTTGTTTGTGGGTCTAGTCCATGCAATCATGGGATATATATCATCACCTAGGTCATCTCATACCTTTGTGAACTATATCCTACATTGCTATAATAAACTAAGAAATGCTCTCAATTAAGGTTATGCAACTACTGTTACTAGCTCAAATCATCATGCTAATCATTTATTCAACTATACCATCTGGGCCTAGATTTCATAATCACCTAGCCTACCCCCACCCCTCCCAAATCCCCTTACTAATCCCACCCCTCCAACTTATTCTCACTCAACACATATTGAGCCAAAGTAAATCACCCCTCAATGATGTGGTGTCTTATGACCTAACAATTTCCTCATCTCCCACCCCCCCAATCTAACCGTAGCCAATCATATACGTACCCCATCCATCCACCCTTATCCTCTCCCCACCTATTCCCCTATCACACAGCCCCACCACCCAGGGTCCAACAATGAACATCATGTGTATCAAGACTTAATCATCTCACATACCATTTAGTTTGCATCTCACATATCACCTAATTTGCATCTATTAAATCAATCAGTTTACATCCTACATATCATTTAGTTTGCATATCATATATCATTTAATTTGCATTTCATTATGTGCATTTTAGAATCATGTAGTTGCACATCATAATCAGTTAGTTGATTCCTACATATCATTTGGTTTGCATATCATATATCATTTAATTTGCATTTCATTTAGGTACATTTTAGAATCCTTTAGTTTACATCTCACATATCACCTAATTTGCATCTCTTAAATCACTTAGTTGCATCCTACATACCATTTAGTTTGCATCTCACATATCACCTAATTTGCATCTCTTAAATCACTTAGTTTGCATCCTACATATCATTTAGTTTGCATATCATATATCATTTAATTTGCATTTCATTAGGTGCATTTTAGAATCACGTAGTTGCACATCATAATCAGTTAGTTGCATCCTACATATCATTTAGTTTGCATATCATATATCATTTAATTTGCATTTCATTTAGGTACATTTTAGAATCCTTTAGTTTGCATCTTATGTATCATTTAATTTGCATTTCATTAGGTGCATTTTAAAATCATGTAGTTGCACATCATAATCAGTTAGTTGCATTACATATCATTTAGTTTGCATATCATATATCATTTAATTTGCATTTCATTTAGGTACATTTTAGAATCCTTTAGTTTGCATCTTATATATCATTTAATTTACATTTCATTAGGTGCATTTCAGAATCATGTAGTTGCACATCACAATCAGTTAGTTGCATTTCATATCATTTAGTTTGCATATCATATATCATTTAATTTGCATTTCATTTAGGTACATTTTAGAATCCTTTGGTTGCATATCATAATTATTCAGTAAAATTTTATAAATCATTACATTCCATTCCATAATCATTTAAATTTCATTTCATATAATCATTTAATTTGCACTTAGCTTGCATTCCATATATCATTTCATAATCATTTAGTTACATAGCATAATCATTTCATTACATTGCATAATAATAATCATAATCATTTAGCTGCATTTTATAACCATCTAGTTGCATATCCATATTTTCATACATAACATGTGTTTATTTAGATAAACATACATTTCCATTGCATTGCATTTTACATCCATAATAAATGTTTTATTAATCTGAACATTTATTTGCATTATACATCATAGTCCATAGATCACAAACATGCATATATCAAAATAAGTAAACCATCATTACATCCATCATGTTTCATCAATAGGTACATCCATAACATCAACATAATAAATTGCATAAAACACAACACATCCATAGCATATAATCCATAAAGCATACTGCATCCATCAACATAAGCATCGTCATAATCATATAAAAGCATCATAAATAAACAAATAGGCCATCAAAAAGCATCATATCATATATGATCATCACAAAAATATACATCACTCATGTATATATATCAAAAAATATAAAAACAAGTCATGATACAATGCCGCCAAGGGCTAAAATGATACAACTGTCACATAGAGGACCCTCTCTCTAACTCAGTGGGGGATCCTGGTCCTGGTGGTGGCTGTGGTCCTGCCTGTGGCTGTGGCTGCGGCTATGACTATGGTTGAACCTATACCTGTGTCACCTGTTGGGGCACATGTGATGGGGGACCCATCACCTGCTAAACAGACTGAATTGATCTAGACCTGTGTGACCTAGACGTCCTGGATCAACTGACCTAACTGTAGCTCAGTGCACGCTGCTCTGCAAGCACTGCTGCATGATAAAGGGCCCGATAATAATCCATCCGTCCTCTAGCCTCTAACAACTGTCCCTATACCTAAGACAAATGCCCCTATGCCTAGGACAATTATGTCTGCATTAATGTCAAAACTAGGGCATACCAGCACCTGAAGCCTGCAAACTACCCACCACAGCCTCTGCCTACTGTCCTATTGCAACAGCCTGCTACTGCTACAATATCTACGATGGGGGTTAGAACACCCCTACCCACCCTCGGTAATCCCCCATGCTGTCAAGGTCCTCCCTACCTCCACACCACTCTGATTTGGACCTACCCAATAGGTACCTGTTGTCGCACCTGCTACTAGGGCACCTGTGAACCACCACCGGCCTGCCCCTCTCCCCTGAGCCCAACCTGTCCAGTTGCTGCTGCTGCTAGCACATCCATCGGCTCCCCATTTCTCCCAATCTCCCTCTCCTCCCCATCCCCTCCAACCTCCACAAGGTAGTCTGCAATAATCTCCTCACCCTCCTCTAGGATATCATCTCCATTGGAATCATCATCCCCATCCTCCTCGGACTCCTAATCCCCTGATGCTACTGCCTCCTACACGGGTACTACCTCATATGTAGGGTCAGTGAACCGAGTCGGTTGCCACATCTGCCACCATGTCTCATATGCAGGAGTAGTTTTGTATCCCTAACCACACTCTGCCAATCCCACATCAACGGCTTCAAAGCCACAAAATCCTCTAGGGCAACCTAGGCCTATATGGTTGCAAGCCAAAAACGGACATTTAAATGGGTCCGTGCAAAAATCACCATCTACTGTGGAGCATCCTACCGTAACCCAAACTGTCACATAACTCACGATGGTAGATACATATCAATCATATGGTCTCCTCGACCTATCAAGTAGCACTGCTAGAAAGTGAAAGCATGTGCACATCATCATCTACCCACGGCTCCACTCCGAGGTAGGGTCGCTAGGTACCCTGAATGATGTCATCCAAAACCCACCTCCAATACCAAACCTACCCAATGTATGTATACTCAGCATCTTGATACAGGAACACAAAGGCCTCAAACTGACGACGATAATATCTGCATCTCGACTGAGTGACTGGAATATGCTCCCAGATCCACACATGCAACAAAGTAACCCCAGCTGATAAAGATGAATCATAATGATAAACCACTGTATGCATCTCATGATAGAGCTATGCCAACATCACCGGCCCCCAAGCATACACCGTCTCATGTCTAACCATCCCCTCAATCACCTCTCCCCATCCAACCAGAAATCCCCTGCCTCTCCTATCTGGCATCACTATGCCACCAATCAATACACACAAGAATAAAGCAAAGTGGTTTGTACCCGCCACCAGTGTCCCCTCATAGCTCATCTCCCTGCCATCTACTGAAAAATCCATGTGATCATGGCCAAACACTCTAATCAAGGCCCTCCGTCCCCTCCTCGTGTCGTATGTCACCCGACGGCCATGAATAGGTAGCTTGAGGATGCGATAAACATCCTCAAGAGTGATAGTAATCTCGCTAGTAGGAAGCAAAAATGTACAAGTCTCTGGCTGATACCGCTCCACAACCACTGTAATTAGAACTCTATGAGATTGTAGTACTGGCATCGACGCAGCTGTCAAGAGCCCTAACCTCACTAGTCAAGCCCAGGTGGCATCATCAAACTGATCAAATAGTGCCATCACAGATGGCACGTGTCGCTCCTGTGAGGACACTATAAATGACCTTGTATCCTGCATCCATAATTTTCTGGTAAAAAATCTACCTATCTTCTAATGTTGAAAGCCAAAAACATTTTGGTGCCAAAACAAACCATATCTTGCGCCACTTCTAATGATGGCACTACCACATTTCCCCAGGGTGCTAATTCAGATTACAGCGCCACTGCACAGCCTCTTCGTGCCATTTACACAATTGGTGCCACCCTTCCACTTGGCACCAATCTAACGAATGGCGCCAATCCTCCCGATAGCGCATATATCATATATAGCACTACTCCTCCATATGGCGCTAATCCTAAATATAGCGCCACTATCAAACATAGCGCTTATCTAGAAGATAGCGCTACCCTGCTACCTATTTGGCACCAAAACGCTAGAATCCTAAACCCTACACACATTGTGCTAATCCAAAGGAGGGGGCCAAAATGTTAAACATTTGGCACCAATCTACCTCTACTCTACCCTAGCAGATAGCGCCAATCCAAAGGATTGTGTTAATTTGCTTATTTTTAGCACTGCGCGATCTTGCGATAGCGCCACAACGCCAATCCCCAATTCTCGAAGCCCAAAAATGTGACAAAATAAAAATATCACAAAGCTAGGGTTTGGCCCTACCTAGGGTCCAGCCTCTGGTGCCTGGCCATATGATCAGAAACACTCAGAAATGTGGGTGAGTCGGGGGAATCTGGGATTGTGCTCTGCCATCTCTGCTTTGCTCCTTCTCACAAGTTTAATGTGTGCAAATGTCGCACCCTTAGGGCCCACTAGTCTAAATATAGTAAGCCATATCGTCCTTCCACCCACTCTTTTTCCCTTCCAAGGTGCAGATGACAACCTTTTTCCTCCATTTTTCTTCCCATCATCTTCTCTTTCCATCCTCTATCCAACTTTCACTCCCGTCGCATCCTTTCAAGAGCTCGCCTGAAATTTTTTTTATTTTTTCAGCGACTTCTAGAGGGGGCATCCCTCACCCATCTTAATCCTTCCTGACAGCTGGGGCATATTTTTCTTTGACCTGATGCCACTTCCCTACTAGGTCCTGATGACACATCAAAGAGGGGCAAATGTAGACACCTAAAAATGTCTTCATCGTCAAACTGACTCTCGACATCCCTAAACATACCAATTTCCCTTCTAATCAATTAATTAAATTGTTATTTAATTAATTATCCCTTCATCACCTAATTTTTCATCATTATATCCCCAACAATTGGATTAATTTTATTAATTCAATAGTTTGACCTTAGCCAATTGATTAAAAAAATATGCAATATTTATTTGGTTAATTTCTCCCTCCTCACTAAATCCAATTAATTAGGTAAATCATGTTTAACTAATTAATTCAGCCTATTAATTAACCTATCCCTACCCTAGGAAATTAAATAGTCATTATTTAATTGCCTACCCTAGCCTATCTCATCCTAGCCTTAGGATTAATTAAATAAAACCTTATTTAATTAATCTTAACCTCCCATTTACCCATTCCCTAATTTTTCCAGCCATATTAATTAGGCCAATCACCCTAATTAAAGTGGTCAAACCTAGCGTAACACCCTTCCCCACATCCTCCAAATAAAAAATTGAAATATATCCCACATAAATCATTTTTTTTATAAAAATGTGTCCAACATCACATTTAATACCTCTTACACCCCTTACCCATGCCATACCTCATTTATATCTACTCTTCCCCAAATTCATTTTACCCTTCCCTATGTAAATTTTTAATTCACAAATAATCCATCTCACCCAACCTCATTTAATTCACCCCTTTCCCAAAATGAATATAAAATTTATTTTTATTCTTAGCCCTCAATCTTCCAAAGATGAAATCTAGGCTCTCCACATCATCTTCATCCTCCACCATTGATCTCCCAAATCAATCTCAACCCTTGGATCAAAATCTCTCCAAATGTACCTATAAATACAACATCCTCCAACCCATTTGGGGATCTAATTTCTAAGTAATATTACCATGCCAAAAAATCTCTTGAGCTAGCTTGTGCATTGCATTTGATAGAGCATTTCACATTGAATTCATTATCTAGGGTATATCTAGGAGCTCTTGGGTGCAATGCTTCTACAACCCTATCTTAGATTTGTGAGTCATAGTGAGGTATAACGTTTATTTTTATGCACTTGTTTTGTGTTTTCTATCTCATTTTGATTTCACTAAACACAAAACTAAATGGGTCTTCAGGAATAAGCTAAATGAAAATGGAGAAGTAGTTAGAAATAAAGCAAGGCTAGTATGCAAAGGATATTCTCAGGTTGAAGGGATAGATTTTGAGGAGACCTATGCTCCTGTGGCAAGAATTGAAGCAATCAAAATGTTTTTAGCATTTGCAGCATTCAAAGATTTTAAAATGTATCAAATGGATGTTAATTCTGCATTCTTGAATGGTGAGTTAGAAGAAGTCTACATTGAACAACCAGAAGGATTTAAGTTATTAGACCAAGATGACATGGTGTGCAGATTGAAGAAGGCCTTGTATGCACTGAAGCAAGCCCCCAGATCCTGGTATGCCAAGTTAGACAAGTATTTTTTGCAATTAGGGTTTTGTAAAGGCATTGCAAACAATGATCTCTATTTCAAAATCAATCCTAATTATTGTAGTCTTTGTTGATGACATTATCTTTGGAGGCAATGAAGGTATGTGCATGAAATTTGTAGGGGAAATGCAAAATGAGTTTGAGATGTCTATGTTTGGTGAAATGAATTTCTTTCTAGCTCTGCAAATTACTCAATCAGATAAAGGAATCTTCATTTCTCAGTCTAAGTATGTGAAAGAGTTGTTGAAGAAGTTTAAGATGGAGGACTCCAAACCAATATGTACTCCCATGGTGACTGGCTGCAAGTTGAGCAAAATAGATCAATCACCTAAGACTGATCAAAAAAGGTACAGATCTATGATTAGAGGATTACTTTATCTAACTCAAACTAGACCTGATATAATGCATGCAGTATGTCTTGTGGCAAGATTTCAATAAGATCCTAGAGTCACATGTGATGGCAGTCAAGAGAATCTTGAGGTATTTGAAAGGCACATCAGATCATGGCTTATGGTATCCAAAGGATAATGATTTCACTCTTAATGCTTATATAGATGCAGATTGGGCTAGAGATATTGATGATAGAAAAAGTACAAGTGGAGGTGCTTTCTTCTTGGGAAATAGATTGGTTTCATGGTTGAGCAAGAAGCAAGATTCAATCTTCTTGTCTGCTGCAGAAGCAGAGTATATTGTAGTAGCATGTTGTTACACTCAAGTGTTATGGATGAGGAAGACTTTGAAGTACATAAGAGTTGTGTATGAAGATCCAATTGCAATCTTTTGTGATAATACAAGTGCTATAAACATTTCAAAAAATCCAACGATGCACTCAAAAACAAAGCATTTTGATGTAGGAGCATCCAGTGGTGTAAGGGCAATCTTGCATCACCCAAAAAAAAGTTAATTCAAAATTATTGTAGTTATTTTCATTTCTTTCCATAATTAGTGTTTCTAGTTCCATAATATCTAGAATAATGATGTAGGACTTTCAGTTTTTCCAAAACTTCTAAAAATAGCAGCCTACCCGTTTTGGAGAGTGTACCTGCCATTTTAGGAAAGTTTGCATTTAGGCATGGATTGAAGTGAAAAATTACAGAAAGTTACATAACAGAAATATAAGACCTTTGGTGAAGGAATCAAGCAAAGATCATTTGTGAGCTGAAAGATATTAAAGTTTTTGTTTTCCAAAAAGCCCCTGAAAATTTCTGAAACGAGATATGAGGCACTAAAACATCCCATAATGTCCCAAAAAGTTGACAAAAATCCATTTATGAATTTTCAACGTGATAGTTCATATCGCGAGCTTTTCGGCGGTTAAAACAGTTTGTCATTCAGACACCCAGATCAAAAGTTATGCTTCCCGGAAGTTGACCTATTTTAGGAGGGAATTGCAAATTTTGAAATTTAGCTGGAGGCCGCCAAAAAGTGTTATTTATGACTATTTTGGGAACCCTGGGTGAGGGTAGAGTTAAGTGGGCAAGTGTGGGGTCAAGAATAGGTGGGAAAATAGAAACCCTAGCTAATTTCGGGTTACAGAAGGCAGAAGATTCCAGAGCCTGGTGATATGTAGCTGTAGTGTGTTCTAGCCTATGGAGGATTGATTCCTCTAATTGTAATTGAGCTTCTGTAATGTAATGAGTTGCCCAGATCAATAAATAAATATTCTATTTTATGTGTTCTAATTCTGTTGTTGTGTGTTTTATAATTTACCCCCTTCATCAAGTGGTATCAGAGAAAGGATTCCTGAGTGTGTAGACAGATCGCCGACTGTGAGGAAGTTTGCACCAGGACCTGAGGTTGTGGGTTTGCTGTGGAGATCAAGATGCCTCCACGAAGAAATCGTGTTGGGAGGAATGCTTTGACGGAAGAGAGTTTTAGAGCCCTGCAAAGGCAAATCAATGCATTGCAAGAGGAGCTACGAAGAGGGTTTGATCCGAGAACAAGAGAAGAAAGTGAGGATGAAGCTGAAGAAGAGCTATCTGAGGAAGAACAAGAAGGTGGAGGAGATCCTGCAGAAGTTAGATTGTTGAGGGCCATTTCGAAGATTGGAAAGAGGCCCAGGATCGAAGTTTCTACATATTCTGGAGATTTGAATCCAGAACAACTAATTGATTGGATCAATGACATGGAGGAGTATTTCGAGTATGAAGATGTAGAGGACCCAGATCGGGTCAAGTTTGCGAAAATAATGTTGAAGGGCCATGCCAGTATTTGGTGGAAGGAGGTCCAATTAGAGAGGAATAGAAGAGGAAAAGGAAAGATCACCAGATGGGATCGAATGGTGGAGAAACTGAAGAAGCAATTCATTCCTGTGGACTATGAGATGGAGTTTCTGAAGAAGTTGCAAGGACTGAAGCAATGTAACAAATCTATGAAGGAGTATACGGAAGAGTTTTATAAGATTACTATTAGGACAGGCCATGCAGAGGCCAACAAGGAGAAGGTAGGCCATTACATTAATGGGTTGAGGCCAAGTATTCAAGAGGAGCTGAGCCTGGTTAGAATGACCACCATAGAGGATGCATACTAGTTTTCCCTGAAGGTGGAAGAGAAGCTGAATAAAAGATTTGACAGCAGGCAAAGGGGAAGAGGTCAAGGTGGCACGATTGGTGGAAGACCCTTTGGGGGCCAAAATGAAGATTCAAAGAAAAGTGAAGAAGTCGGCACCAGTCGAAATCAGAGAGGAGATAATACCTACCGCCCTCGTGACCAAAACAATTGTGAGCAAAGAGGAAGAGGAAGAGACAGACCTGGGCAAAGACTTGGAAGAGGAGGTTTCAGAGAAACCTATTTTCAATGTGGAGAAGAAGGGCATCGAGCATACGAGTGCCTACAACATCAAGGAAGGACAAATAGAAGACATGAAGGTAATGCATGAGTTGCACATGTAGATGAAGATGCACAATCTGAGTGCTCTAAAGATGCTAAAAGGGGAGAAACCCTAGTTGTCAGAAGAACTTTGCTAAATGAGGAGAAAGAACCAAATCAAAGGAAGAGTTTATTCCGTACAAGGTGCAAATGTGAAGGTAAGTGTTGTGATATTATTATTGATAGTGGGAGCACTGACAATCTTGTTTCAGAGGAGATGGTTGACAAGTTCAAGTTGGCGAGAAGAAAGCATCTACATCTATATCAGATTGCATGGTTGCATAAGGACCATAGATCTTTGGTCAATGAGCAGTGTTTAGTGAAGTTCAAGATTGGGGACTACCATGATGAGGTGCTGTGTGATATCATACCGATGGATGCATGTCATATGATGTTGGGGAGGCTGTGGCAGTATGATAGGAGCACTATCCATTATGGCCGTGCAAACACATATTCCCTAACAAAGGATAGAGTTTGTCATAAGTTGAAACCCTTGAAGGAGGTGGAAGAAAAGGTATGTAGTACTGCCAGAATTTGCTTGGTAGATGGTAGAAAATTTTTGGAGGGTATGAAGCATGAGCATCATTGCTTTGCATTGATTCTTAAGATTAGTCAAGAGAAGTGTGAAGATGTACCAGCAGAAGTTTCAAATATATTGGAAGAATTTCAGGACATTATCTCTGATAATGTACTAGAAGGTTTACCACCGGTGAGGAAGATAAGCCACCAATTGGATTTGATACCAGGAGCTAGTTTGCCGAATAAGGCAGCCCACAGAATGACTCTTGCAAAGAGTGAAGAACTGAACAGACAAGTTCAAGAGCTGTTAAGGAAGGGACTGATAAGGGAGAGCCTAAGTCCATGTACGGTACCTGCAGCACTAGAACCAAAGAAAGATGGACAGTGGAGAATGTGTACAAACTCTCGAGCCATCAATAAGATCATAATCAAGTACTGATTTCCATTGCCTAGAATGGATGACATAATGGACTGTTTGAGTGGAGCCAAGTACTTCACAAAGGTTGACCTGAAGAGTGGGTATCACCAGATCCGTATCAGAGAAGGAGACAAGTGGAAGACAGCCTTCAAGATAAAGGAAGGTTTGTACGAGTGGTTAGTCATGCCATTTGGGCTAACCAATGCACCGAGCACGTTCATGCGGCTCATGAACGAGGTATTGAAAGAATTTTTGGGAAGTTTTGTTATTATTTATTTAAATGATATTTTAATTTTCAGTAAGACTTGGGATGAGCATTTGATACATAACAGAAGAGTTTTAGAGAAGCTAAGGGAGGAGAAGTTGTTGATTAATCTAAAAAAATGTAGTTTCGCAAAGAAGGAGTTGGTATACCTAGGATTTGTTGTTTCAAAGGAAGGTCTTAAGATGGACCCAAAGAAGGTGAGGGCTATCATTGAATGGCCTACACTGAGGAGTGCTTCCGAGGTAAGATCTTTTCATGGTTTGGTAAGTTTTTATAGAAAATTTATTAGGAATTTTAGTAGCATTTGTGCACCCCTAACTGAGACAATGAGAGGGGATAGAAAAGAGTTTAGATGGACTAAAGGAGTAGACAAGAGCTTTGATACATTGAAGCAAAAAGTCATAGAACAACCTATTTTGGCACTTCCAAATTTCAATAAGGTATTTCAGGTAGATTGTGATGCTAGTAGTAGTGGTATAGGAGCTGTTTTAATCCAAGAAGGTAAGCCCATTGCCTATTTTATGAGAAGCTTAATGATGCCAAGAAAAAGTATTTTGTTTATGATCAGGAATTTTATGTAATAGTTCAGGCTTTGAAGAAATGGAGACATTATTTGTTGCCAAAAGAATTTGTTTTATATATTGATCATCAGGCTTTGCAGTATCTTAATAGTCAAAGAAAGTTGAACCAAAGGCATTTAAAATGGGTTGAGTTTTTATAGAGCTATACTTTTGTTTTGAACCACAGGAGTGGGAAATCCAACAGAGTTGCAGATGCCTTGAGTAGAAGGCAAAATTTGTTGACATAAATGAAGATAGAGGTTGTTGGGTTCGATGAGCTCAAAAGTTTGTATCCTAAAGATCTAGATTTTGCAGAGGCCTAGAAAGCTTGCTTGGAACCTATTACTTTGGACAGGACAAAATGGTTGGATTTCATAATCCAAGATGGCATGTTGTTTAGAGGAAGCCAGTTGTGCATTCTGAGGAGTTCCATGAGAGAGAACCTAATTAAGGAGAAGCATAGTGGAGGATTGGCAGGACACTTTGGTCGAGATAAGACCATTGCTATTGTTGGTGAAAATTATTATTGGCCACAGTTGCAGCAAGATGTGAGGAAATTTGTGTAGAGTTGCAGAGTATGTCAGGTGGCAAAAGGAGAAAGTCAGAATACAGGTCTATATCAGTCATTGCCTGTACCAGAGAAGACATGGGATGATATTAGTATAGATTTTGTTCTTGGGTTACCAAGGACACAGAGAGGACATGATTCCATTTTTGTGGTGGCAGACAGATTCTCAAAGATGGCACATTTTATTCCTTGCAAGAAGACTAATGATGCTATTCATATTGCAGAGTTATTTTTCAAGGAGGTGGTAAGACTACATGGTCTACCCAAGAGCATAGTTTTAGATCAAGATACCATGTTTGTTGGCTATTTTTGGACATTGTGGAAGAAGTTGAAGATAGATTTGAAGTTCAGTTCTACACACCATCCATAGACTGATGGACAGACGGAAGAGGTGAATAGGAGTTTGGGTAACCTACTACAATGCTTAGTAGGAGATAAGCCCAAGGGATGGGATTTAATTTTGCCATAGGCAAAATTCGCTTACAATAATTCTGTCAATAGGAGTACCGGTAAATCACCATACGAGATTGTATATGGCAATAGCCTGAGAAATGCTTCTAAGTTAAGGAAGCTGGACAAAGGAGAAAAGACAAGTGTTGAAGCTGAAGACTTTGCAGAACATCTAAAGAATTTGCATGAAGAGGTGAGAAAGCACATTAATAAGATGAATATTTAGTACAAGGCTAAGGTAGATCAAAAGAGGAGGTATAAGGAGTTCCAAGTAGGAAATGAAGTCATGGTTCACTTGAGAAAAGAAAGGTTCCCAATTGGAACATACAATAAGTTAAAAATGAAGAAATTTGGACCGTGCAGAATCCTGAAGAAGCATGATTCAGGGAATGAATATGGGGTAGAGCTGCCGAGTGGGATCAATATTTCCCCTATTTTCAACACTGCTGATTATCCAGAATATCATGAAGGTGGAACAGAGGATGGACCAATAGAAGCGTAGTGGAGTATTCTGGCATCTACTTCAATGGAGGAGATAGAAGAGATCTTGGATAGTCATGTGGGAAGAAGTACTCGGAACAGGCAATATGAAGAATATCTGGTAAAATAGAAAGGAAGGCCTGTTGAAGATTCTTCTTGGTTGTCTAAGGTAGAGGTTGACCATTTGGGTTTTCCTCACATAAACATCTGAGATGTGACAGGGTCACTTCTCAAATTACCTTGGGTGTCTAATGCAGGAGCATCCAGTGGTGTAAGGGCAATCTTGCATCACCCAAAAAGAAGTTAATTCAAAATCATTGTAGTTGTTTTCATTTCTTTCCATAATTAGTGTTTTTGGTTCCATAATATCCAAAATAATGATGTAGGACTTTCAGTTTTTCTAAAACTGCTAAAAATAGCAACCTGCCTGTTTTGGAAAGTGTACCAGCCATTTTAGGAAAGTTTGCATTTGGGCATGGATTTAAGTGAAAACTTACATAAAGTTAGATAATGGAAATATAAGACCTTTGGCAAAGGAATCAAGCAAAGATCATTTGTGAGATGAAAGATATTAAAGTTTTTCTTTTCCAAAAAGCCCCTGAAATTTTTTGAAACAAGATATGAGGCACTAAAACATCCCATAATGTCCCAAAAAGTTGACAAAAATCCATTTATGGATTTTTGATGTGATAGTTCACATCGCGAGCTTTCTGATGCTTAAAATAGTTTGTCAATCGGACACCCGAATCAAAAGTTATGCTTCTCGGAAGTTGACCTACTTTTGGAGGGAGTTGCAAATTTCAAAATTTAGCTGGAGGCTATCAAAAAGTGTTATTTATGACTATTTTGGGAACCCTGGGTAGTGGAAGAGTTAAAGGGGCAAGTGTGGGGTCAAGAATAGGTGGGAAAATAGAAACTCTAGCTGATTTGGGGTTACAGAAGGCAGAAGATTCTAGAGCCTGGTGATATGTAGCTGTAGTGTGTTGCAGCCTGTGGAGGATTGATTCCTCTTATTATAATTGAGCTTCTATAATGTAATGAGTTGCCCAGATCAATAAAGAAATATTCTATTTTCTATTTTCTAATTCTATTGTTGTGTGTTTTATGATTTACCCCCTTCATCACATTTATCAATAAGATATCACTTTTTGAGAGAAAAAGTGACAGAGAATGAAGTAAAGACAGAATATGTGTCCATAAAAGATCAAATTGCAGATATTTTCACCAAGCCTCTGCCTAAAGATACTTTTGAGTGCCTCAGAGAAAAGTTAGGGGTTATTACCCCTCCTGCTCTGAATTAAGATGCATAGGAATGCATCAATCCAGTGGAGCCTAGAGCCTCATTCATTGATCTAGATTGATGTCTTGAGAGCTACCTCTTAGGGGGAGTACCTAGATGTTACTGACATGAGTTCCTAATAATAAGTAGTAAGTATTTTAAGTTTTATCAAAGCAACAGAGTGCAAGTATGTTCCCTTTGCTATTGATGTCAAATGGGGAGAGAAATCATGTGAAAAACTTAGGGGGAGAAAGAGTGCAAATGTATAAAGAGAAAGGGAGAGAATCTTGTCTTGATGGGAGAATCAATCACAAAGGGGAAGATCGTTGCAAGTATGTGCCTAACTGGTGTTGTCATTGATGTCAACATATCAGTGTTATCATTGGTGTCAACTATGCTCTTGTTTTGATGCTTGCTCGTAATGAGTTAGATATTGAAGATAATGAATAAGTATTCCTAATACTGAATTTCCAAGTGCTTTTGAGAAAATTTGCCCCTCCAGTGGAAATAGTGTATTGAAGAGTATCTTTGTTTACAGCAAAATAGTCCAGTAGATTGCTCCACATTTCTTGTAGAATAAATATCTTTGTCTATGGATTTGAAGTTAGTTAGAGACATGTCTAAAGTTGCTATGTTCCAAGTTTGAGCCTCTAGAATGAAGATTTGAGTGAGTTATGTTCACTAGAGTGAAAACTGCTTTTTCTGTATGTTTGGTGGTGACAGAGAGAATGTATTCTGCTCTGCATTCCTTCGCACTAAAGTATTTTGGTCTGCAGTTATAGAATTAAGTTTGTAATGTTGGTATGTGCCTTCAACTCTAATGGTTCATGATTTGGTGGTCCGCAAGTGATCTTTTTCTTATGACAATGGCTAACAACTATGTTAATGTGCTTTGGTTTGAAGAATCTTATGAATAAAGTGGTTAGAGGTTGTACGAATGTTCCTGGTATTACAATGTGCTTGTGGATGTCTCCTGATCATGTTCCTACCTTTGGATTGGTCTACAGAGAGAAATTTGGATCGTGGATGAAGACTGTTCTTAGAAGACTTAGTGTTAACACCAGTCTTGGCTGACCTGATTGTTTTCACTACTTGCGGAGATGCATCGAAGATTAAGGAAGCGTGTTGTGGCATGGATGATTGCATTTGAGTCCTAGCTAAGACATAATGTGATCTGCATACATCTTTTCCTTAGCTAATTTTGTTTAGGTCCAGACCTATTTCTATGTATGTTTGTAATGCCAACCTTGGAGATTGTTCCAATGGTTGATGAATGTAATGCCGACCTTGATGTACATTCCAAGGTTGATGAATTGTATAAAACATGTAATGAAGTTGCAAAAAACATGTCCTTGTGCGAAAATGTGAAGATAAGTGAAAAGGTGTAAGAAAAGCAAAGCAGAGGAAGTATATTGTGCTTCAATGGAACTAAACCCAAGCATGGAGTAAATGCTATCAAATTAGTTCACCAACCCTTGCCAGTGAGCCACCCCTTGGTAGTGAACCCTAACTTTTGCAATGAGCATTTTGGGCAGTGAGCCTCTATTTTTTGGTATTGCTATATCATATTTATTTTTGTGGGCTAACACCCACCGTAGTTTTTCCCTTATAGGGTTTTCCATGTAAAAAATCTAGTGTCATATGTGTTGATCATGTTATTGTGTTGAGTTTCTTATTTCATGCCTTTATGATTAAATCTGAATAATAGTGAACAAGTGTTTGATGTATTAATGTTCATAAGTGGTCAAAGTTTAGGAGACAACTGATTCACCCCCCCTCTCAGTTGTCTAGTGTGTTTCAAATATTGTTTGGGTCCGCTATAGTTTTTGGAGAATGAATTTGGCTGATAGAGTATGTAATGCATGACTACATGATACATCTTATCTAGTCGACCTAGTATGAAGTTTTTGTTTGTTACGGATATATATATGTGATTGAATTTAGTGTTTGTGTGATGAGAAGTGAAGGTGAATGAGAGTAGAATGTGAATTGCAGAGCAGGTGACAAGAGCAGAAAATGAGAGATCTTGATTAATGTGAAACAAAGCAGTAAAACAGAGCAATTAAGATGAAGAGTTTTGAGATAGTATTTTGAGCTTCATTGGAGCTACATTCATGCATGTGTAGATGCAATCAGAATAGTTCATTTTGGTAGTGAGCCATCTCCTTTCTTCTTTCTTTCTCTTAGTAGTGAGCCATTCTTATAGTGAGCATTTCTTTGGGCAGTGAGCCTTCTTGTAATTCAATATTGCTATTACATAAGATATTGTGAGCTAACACTCATCGTGGCTTTTCCCAGTTTTGGGTTTCCACGTAAAAATTCTTGTGTTCATGTGTGATGGATTTTGGTTGTTACTTCCATGTTTAATTTGCTTTGTTATTGCATGCGGTAAATGGATTATTAGTTCAATAAGTAAGAAGCTTAATACAGTACTGATTCACCCCCCCCTCTCAGTACTTTGGGTGTTCAACAGATGAGATGATGTGAGACTTGAGTACAATGTTCATTCTCATGCTTATTACTCCCACAATATGTGCATTTAATTTTGTACTTTTTAGATATTATCTAATTATGAGCAAAAATCAATGTAGAAATGCAAGTTTGTCCCCCCAAAATGGTTATGAGGCCTTGCATAAATAGGTAAGGATGAGGAGGTGAGACGATCGAACACAACAAATGACTAACCCTCCTAAGATGTGACACATGATGACTCACTTGAGACAAGTGTGATGACACATGTTGAGTACATATGAGGTGAGATAAAATTCTAAACAACCTCTCTAAGTGAGCTTAAGTCTAGTTTGAATAGGACCTAGTCAATCTAAATAGGTAAAGAGCTATTTTCACACTAATAGTTTTTAATTCTTAGTCTTTGTTATTTTCCTTCTTCAAATAAACCACTTTGTATATCAATTTCTTGAGTTCTAAGTCCTCACCATGCATCTGATTGTCCACCTACTCTACCAAACTATAACATAGCTTAGTTGGAAGTTGCAATATCAAAACAATTTGACTATCTAGCATGGAAATAAATTGATTAAATAGTGTGTCCAATGATCTACTTTTCTCTCACATGTTAATCAAGTTTTCTTTGAAGGGTGTTATTAAGTCTTCTATTGATTTCTGCATGTCAACAGAATCTAGTGTATAAGACATAGTAGAGATTGTGTACTCAAAGGTAGAAGTCTACCAAATTAGAAATTCTACATTAGTTATTTGGTACCACTACTAGCCAACTACTGTAAAATTTTGATCTAATCAATGAGCCTTCATTGATAGCATCAAGGATTCAATTGAAGCCCCTTTTATCTAAGGGTTTGATCCAAGTCAACTAGTGAAAGTTCAAGGTTAAGTAAAGTATGGGTAAAAGAGATTTTTTATCAAGAAGTAGTGAAAAACTTATAAGGAAAATGTAGATAAGAAGATGAGAGAAAAGAAGTATGTAGAAGGAGATTTGGTATTGACACATCTCAAAAAGGAAATATTTCTAAGAGGGACATTAAACAATAATTTGTGTTAGAAAAAGATAAGACCATATAAGGTGCTAAAGATAATATTAGCAAATGCATATGCGATATAATTTCTCTATGATTGGATATGTTACATATTTTCAATTTAGTATATTTATATCTAGATATCATACATATATGCATAAATAACAACTAATGAAGAGGAAGAAAACCCAAGGGAAGAGCAACCCAACTAGAAGTGTAGGATTCTAGAGAAATAAGAGGAAGAGATAGAGAAAATGTTGGAGAAGAGTGTCATCAAGAGGACTAGAGGTAGAGACTATGTAGAATATTTGGTGAAGTGGAAGAATATAGGTACTAAAGAAGCCACATTATTGTCATCAATTGAAGTTAATTGTAATGGCTATAAACTTGAGTATTTCTTAAAAGAATCATGATTAAGGAATCACTCTTTTCTTACCTACGTTGTCTAATACAAGTACATCCATGGTCTATATGTAATCTTTTATCAACTAAAACTAGTTTGTTTTCTCTTCCTTTTCTTTATTTTCTAGGTTTTACTTATGTCTTTAGAGTTAGAGTAAACTATACCCTTCAATGTTATGCTTGTGTTTCGATTAGTTAGGGTAGAATCTAAGGGTCCCTCAACTTTAACTTGCTATATCCACACCTTTAATTAGTCTAAATTTCAATGGGGGGCTAGAACATCAAGAACTAAAAAACAATAGATGCAGGTGCAAACTCATGATTCTTCATCCAATGTTTTTTTATCTTTCATTATGAATGTTCCAAGATTTACTCACCTCTTAAAGCATTAAATCACTCCAATATTCTAGGGGCAAATTATATAGTCTAATTCACATGGGAGTATTTCAAATGTTATGGTTTAGAGGGTCAAATTTTAATTCTCAATATTTCATGTAAAAACGAGAACTCCATCCATGAACCAAGGGCCATCTTTGATAATTTCCTCTTTCTATAGCCTAGAATTTGCATTTGATTAAAAAGAATCATTTTGGAAAATTTTCAACTTTAACCCTTTTAGCCCAATTTTACTTACACTGTGATTGTACCCTCTCCAATGCTAGCTTTAAGTCCACCCATTTCACGAAGAAGGAAATGTTCTTAAGGTAAAGTTTGGTTGCCTCCAAATTATGTCTTTCTATAAGAACCACCTTCTTTTGTGGTTTTACCCCTTGTCTTTTCTTCCAATGGAATTTTATTGGTTCCCATTGTGATTGAAGGAGTGAGATCTACCAATCCTTCTAGATCCAACTAATCACTAGAACCTCAATTGTCTTCCTTTTTCTAAAGTGGTAGTCTACACTAGAATCATTTCCATCCCCATTTTTGTTTATTGTAGAGTTGATTTCAGGGTCGATGAAGGGCACCATGAAAACATACCCTTCTTGAGGACCAAGAATGCGTCGAACCAACTTGATGATCCTGATTATGATTTTTTTTTCCTAAATCCCATTTTCCTTCCTATAGAGTTCTATCCTTCCATGATCTCTTACATTCCTCTCTCTTCATCATCCATCATTTCCTTCTACTCTTCATTTCTCCTCTTCTTGTCTTCTTTCATTTTCCTACCATTGATCCACTATTCTTTTTCACTCTACTTTTTTGTACTATTTTTCTTTTTTCACTCAATTTTAATTAGATCCTTTCAGTCTATATTCTATCATTTTTATGTTATTTTTCAATCAATTTTTAGTTTTTCTATTATTTTTATTGAGTGATGTTATTCTATAATACATAAATTTCACTACAAGTAAAAATTGTCTACAATTTATTAGAATTAGATCATTAACTCCAATGTCTAGTGCCCTTGTCTTTATTTTCCCAATGGAATTTATTGGATCCTATAGTGATTAAAGGAGAGAGATCTACTAATCCTTCTATATCCAATTTATCATTAGAACCTCACTTGTCTTCCTTTTGCTAAAGTAGTAGTCTACACTAGAATCTCTTCCTCACCATTTTTGTTTATTGTAGAGTTGATTTTAGGGTAAATAAAGGGCACCATGAAAACCTACCCTTCTTGAGGACTAAGAATTCTTCGAAGCAACTTGATGATCTTGATTGTGATTCTTTTTCACCCAAATCCTACTTTCCTTCCAATGGATCCCTATCCTTCCATGGTCCCTTATGTTTCTCTCTCTTCACCATCCATCATTTTCTTCTATTCTTCTTCACTCCTCTTCTTGCCTTCTTGCATTTTCTTTCCATTTGTCTTCTTGTAGAGTTTATTTTCTCTCTCTTCAATGTCCTTTCTTTCTCTCCACTACTCACTACTAACGTGTCTACCATGAGATCCACTCACCCACAAGAGTGACCATTGAAAGGAAGCAAGGTATGCAGAAACACTTCCTACACTGATCTATTGAGGAAAGATTTATGTAAATTTTAACTTTTATAGTTAGAGATTAAGATGCACATTAACAGAAAGGTAATAATAACATCCAAATACAAATACAAAACTCACAACAACAGATATATGTGGGGAAAACCCTTTTGGGTGAAAAACCCCACACTCCAAAACCTACACAATGTTTTATCAAATCAAAAGATGATTACAACACACTTGCAATGCAAGCTCTTTTAGGAGTACATAATGTTGATTCTCATTAGCATCCCATGACCTTTCACATTCTCCAAATGCTTATTTATCAAGCCTCTTTGGTAGTTATCCAATGTCAATTTTTTCGTGTTGGCCAATAACAAACTAAACACCAACGCCTTTATTAAATATAGGGCATTTTTTGATTCGGGGGTGCTACCTCCAGCAACCCCCGCTGGGGGTGTTGCCCCTAGACCCTTACTATGGGCTCCACCCTTGGGCCTCACCAGGGGGATAAGCCCCCCAGGCCCTGCAAGAGGGGCTCTGCCCCACTGCACTCCCTAGTTAATTATATTGGGAGGAAACCGTGTTTGACAAAGTCCCCAAAATTTACCTTGCTGCATGTACCCGCAACCTTGCAACATGATCAATCACCACATACTAACAACTTGTCACACCTGTTATTTCAGCTCTTACATGTCATAGAATCTGCCATAACTCATGACACATGGCCACAAGGTGTTGACACATGGAAAAACTATGCCAAGTCAACATGGGACACCTACCTTCTCATATGAGGACAAAATTTACATAGAAAATTACAATAGTAGGCAAAAATAAATAATAGAACATTAGGAACTTGCAAAGGTTGAGACACCTTCATTCCCAACAACCATCAAATTTTTAATTACTGTAGTGTTTTTTATTTTCCTTTCTTCAAATAAACCACTATGTATATCAATTTCTTGAGTTCTAAGTCATCACCAAGCATTTGATTGTCCACCTAGTCTAAAAAACTACACCATAGTTTAGTTAGAAGCCACAATATCAAAACAATTTGAATATAGCATGGAAATAGATAGATTAAGTAGTGTGTCCAATGATCTACTTTTATCTCACATGTTAAGAAATTTTTCTTTGAAGGGTGTCATTCACTCTTCTATTGATTTTTGCATGCCAAGAGAATCTAATGTGTAAGACACAACAGAGATTATGTAATCAAAGGTAGAAGTCAACTAAATTAGTCATTTTACATCAGTTGTTTGATGTCACAACTAGCCAACTACTATAAAATTTTGATCTAATCCATAAGCCTTCATTGATAACATCAAGGATTTGATTGAAGCCCTTTTTATCTAAGGGTTTGATCCAAGTTAGCTAGTGAAAGTTCAAGTTTAAGTAAAATATGGGTAAAAGATAGCCTTTCATGTATATCCTAGAGGATATATTGCATTCTCATATTCTAATAACAATTCCTTTGAAAAAATCATTCACTTTTCTACAAGTTGTCAAAAATAAGGTAAATTCTAGATGGATTTATGCCAAGTCAAGTTTTCCTAAAAGTTTTTTTATTCTATTTATACTCATGAACTAGCTTGTTTTGTTACAAGTCTAGATGCAATTAACAATATTGTTGTGATGTAATCTATTGTCAAGGAAGTTTTTGAGATTTACAACTATGACTAGCATAAACATGTCATCCATGACTAGACTATATGTGTTTCTTTTAAAGGTGTGAAGTGCATACATTTTAAAATTGATGACAATTATTCTTCAATAGAGGTTCCTACATCTCTCTTTTCTTGTGAGACACTTATGTCCTTGTCTCTAAAGAAATGTAAGATGATAAAGGTGCCTACCCCTTTTATGATTTCTCTCAACATGTAACTTGTCGTCTTGAATAAATTGAGTTAAATGAGGAGATATTACAATTATGTTGCTGATTTTAGTGCATCCTTGTTTGTGCTTTTATATAAATACATTATAGGTTCCATGTGAGTTCAACACACCTTTAATAATACTATCATATTCTTAAAACTTTTTGAAAAGTTTGGCATAGAATTCTACAACTATATGCACTTTAGGGTGAAAGCACATAAGTGTGTTCCACTTTTGGGCCAAAATAAAAAATATAAAAAATGAACGTGTCCAAAATTACATACGCTCAATCAAAGATAAGTTTGGTTGAACCATCTTTGATCAAACCTAGTTAACACACCCATGGTTTTGTGTGACACCTAATAATGGGATGGGATTTTATTGAAGAAACTTTAGTCTAACCATCTTAACTTGAAGCCCCTCCAATTTTTTCCCTACTAAAGATGGTGCTAGACAATTGTGTTATGACCTTCTCTCACAAAACAAATAAGAGACCCCCTTGCACATTGAGAGAATTTGATGCATAAAACTCAATAGAGGTTATGCATTGGAAGGTAGAAGTTGATCATATCAAGAATAATGCACCAACTATCTAGTGTCATTGTTAGCCAACTGGTGTAAATTTCTAATCTAATCCATTAGCCTTCATTGACAACATTAAGGTGATTTTGATTAAATGGATATCCCTAATAATGACAACTTAACTAAAAGAGAGTTCTAACCCTAATCAATTTTGTAATAAGTCTTTAAAATATGAGTTAACTCTATTAGATTTTGTCTAAACCAACATTTATGAAGAATAGTAAATACTAAGTGAAAATGAGCTAGATAGACAAGAGTGACCATCAAGTTTTTAATTCTTATAGTCTTTTTTATTTTCCTTCTTTAAATAAACCACTCTCTCTACAATTTCTTGAGTTATAAATCCTCACCAAGCATCTGATTGTCCACCTAGTTCGCCAAATTACACCATAGCTTAGTTAGAAGTTGTAATATTGAAACAATTTGAATAGCATGGAAATAGATTGATTACATAATTTTTCTAATGATCTACTTTTCTCTTACATATTAAGCAAGTTTTCTTTGAATGGTGTGTTTCACTCTTGTATTAATTTTTGAATGATAAGAGAATCTGGTGTGTAAGACATGGTAGAGATTGTGTACTCAAAGGTTGAAGTCAACCAAATTAAGCATTTTACACTAGTTGTTTGGTGCCACCACTAGCCAACAAATGCAAAATTTTGATCTATTCCATGAGCCTTCACTGATAACATCAAGGATTCGATTGAAGCCATTTTTATCTAAGGGTTTGATCCAAGTCAACTAGTGAAAATTCAAGGTTAAGTAAAATATGGGTAAAAGATATCCTTTCATGGATATCCTATAGGATCTATTGCATTCTCACATTCTAACAAGAATTCCTTTGAAAAAGTTCATTCACTTTTCTACAAGTTGTCAAAAATGGTGTAAAGCCTATATGCATTTATGGCAACTCAAGTTTTCCTAGAAGTCTTCTGATCCCATTTGTACTCATGAACTAACTTGTCTTGATACAACTCTAGATGCAATTAACAAGATTATTGTCATGCAATCTATTGTCAAGCAAGTTTTTGAGCTTTACAACTATGACTAGTGTAAACATGGCATCCATGACTAGATGATCTATGTGTTTCTTCTAAAGGTGTGAAGTGTATACATTTTGAAAGTAATGACAATTATTCTTTAATAAAGGTTTCTACATCTCTCTTTTATTGTGAGATACTTATTTCTTTGTCTCTAAAGAAATGTAATATGATAAAGGTGCCTACCCATTTTATGGTTTCTCTCAACTTGTAACATGTTATCTTGAATACGTTGAGTTAAATGAGGAGGTATTTGAGGTGCTTGTACAATTATGTTTCTAATTTTGGTACACCTCATTTGTACTTTTATTGAAATGCATTATAGGTTCCATGTGAGCTCAACACACCTTTTATAATACTAACAAGGGAGTAGTTTATTGTTAATCAAAGCTTGGGAAATTTAATGATATACTTGGCAATAAATAAGTCCAACTAGTGGGATCTTGTGTTGGTACAGGTTGAGTTTTCCTACAACACAACCAATCAAGGAATTAGAAAGATACCTTTCAAAGTAGTGTATAGTTCTATCCCAAATGGTGTATTAGAGTTGAGGAGTACAAGGGACACTCCAATTAAAAATGATGAAGTGGTAGAATTTATCACACATGCACAAAATTTGCATTAAGAGGATAGAGAGTTTTTATTAAGAAGTAGTTAGACACTTATAAGGAACATGTAGATAAGAAGATGAAAGGAAAGGAGTTTGTAGAAGGAGATTTGGTATTGACACATCTCAAAAAGGAAATATCTCCAAGAGGGACTTTAAACAATAAGTTGTGTTGGAAAAAGATAAGATAATATAAGGTGCTAAAGAAAATATCAGCAAATGCATATATGAGATAGAATTATCCTATGATTTGGATATGTTACATATTTTCAATATAGTAGATTTATATCTAGATATCACACATATGCATAAAAACAACTAAGGAAGGGAAATAAAGCCCAAGGGAAGAGAAAGCCAACTAGAAGTGTAGGATTCTTCTGAAATTAGAGCAAGAGATAGATAAAATGTTTGAGAAGAGTGGAATCAAGAGGACTAGAGGTAGAGACTATGTGGAATATTATAGTTACTAAAGAAGCCACATTATTGTCATCAACTAAAGTTAGTTGTTACGGCTATGAACTTGAGGATTTCTCAAAAGAATGATGATTAAGGGCTCACTCTTTTCATACTTAGGGTGTCTAATACAAGAACATCCCTGGTCTATAAGTAATCTTCTATCAATCAAAACTAGTTTGTTTTCTCTTCTTACTTTTATTTATTTTTTAGGTTTTATTTATGTGTTTTGAGTTAGAGTAAACTACACTCCTCAATCTTATGCCTGTATTTCAAGTAGTTAGGGTAGAAATCTAAGTGGCCCTCAACTTCAAATTGCTATATCCACACCTCGTCATTAGTCTAAATTTCAATGGGTGCCAGAACATCATGATCTTAAAAATAATAATGTGGGTGTAGACTCTTGATTCTCCATCAATTGTCTTTTTATCTTTCATTATTAATGTTCCAAGATTATTGCCCACATCTAAAAGCATTAAAGCACTCTAATATTCTAGGGGAAAATTATACATTTGAATCCACATGGGAGTATTTTAATCTTATGGTTTAGAGGGTGAAATTTTGGTTCCCAATATTTGTTGTAAAACCAACTCCATCCATCAAAAAAGGCCCCCCTTTGAGAATTTCCTCTTTTTTAATCTTGTTGAACATGTTGGCCAAGTCTCACAGTAAATCTGATCATAAGAAGTGGCAAGAACACACAAAGATATTGAGAGGCAGGGGTGAATCAACATATATTAAAACTTAACTACTTCATTTGTAGATCAGGTTCATTTACTTAGACAACAAAAAGTAAAACATACAACACATTCATCAACACAATGACACCAAGATTTTTACGTGGAAAACCCAAAACTAGGAAAAGCCATGGTGAATGTTAACTCACAATATAATGCTCACTGCTATATAAAAGTTTACAACATTGTTTTACCCAAGGAAGCTACAACTCCCTGCTAACTTTGTTTTATGGCTACAACCCAAGGAAGCTACTAATCCCTATAGAAATCTCACTACTACAAAGAATTATAATGGTAAACAAAACTTTGAATTGCTATGAAGAAAGCGTTTGACTCATGTTGATATTACAGTCCTCTTTTCTACACAATTACTCCATTGTACTGATTCTACACACTTCATACTTCTCATTCTACTCTATCACATTCACACTCACTTCTATTTATCAAAAATTACTTTGATCTCCTATAAATACCCTCTGCAACACTTCAAAACATTGATTAGGTCAGCACCATTAAAATCTTTTAGATGAAACGTGTAACTCTTCAAGGGTCACCTTCAACTTGTATAATATGTCAGGAAAACAAGTTGTGGACCACAATATCTCATAATTGAATTCAAAGAACATAATTACACACCTTTTAATGTTGAAACAATTGAACAAGATCCACGGCACATAACAGAAACTAGATTATCGGCCCAAACTGCACAAACACTGCTAACTATTTATCTTCATACCACTGAGGATGTGCCAAAAACATCATGCAGACAAAGTTTTCAACAATGTATCTTATTAACATCATTCATGTACCTTTCTATTGAAGTATTAGATCATTCTATACATCCACAAAACAAGAAGCATGTTGAACTGCTAAAAATAGGGCATTCCAGACTAACTGCGATATTCCACAACTCAGGATATTGTATTGCAGTACACCAAAACCTATGAAAATATTAGAGATGAATATATACACCATTATATGAATGTTCCTAGATCTGCACATTCTTATTTATCATTTTTGGAGAAAAATAGAATTGTGTCTTAGGTATGTGGTGATCCAGAGACCAGTTATGTACACTTATTCATTCACTAACTTAGCTACTTTATGCGGCATACGAAATAAGAGATATTTGCATGCGAATCAAACCTAAGATATTATGAAGTATGTAGAATCTCTGAAAATACTTATATAGATGATCTACATGCCTTCTTTATCTTCTACAAATACTCAAACATGTGTTTTAGAGAATACTTCTGCATCTGAGACTATTTGTATTACTTATGTTACTCGAATGCAGACCTTGTGGACCACTAAAACACTTGATACTTCAATATAGAATACCTTGTACATCCTTGAGTGTATTCTTAGAACTACATGATCATCCATTTACTTCTGGAGGGATGTGGAGCATTCCAGTGGGTCTCCATCCTTGCATTGCTTTGTCTGAGTAATAACCGAAACTCTGTTACTTGTAACTTTTTCTATTGAAGGTATAGTGACAGGAAATATTGGATATAGAGTTTTAATGTCTAGCTCATCTTATATTCTAAACCATAGTACTAGATCTTGTAATGCAAAGAAATGCAGACCAAAATGTTGTAACTCTACCTTAGGATATGCAGTGTGAATTCCTTAATCAAATTTGTGCAACTTGTCTCTAGGTGTCGTACTTCAAGATGATGAAATATACATATAGGGATATAAAAAACATGTTAGGACATGATTATTTACCTTCACATCATGTTTAGACACAAGATTGATCACTGCATCACACTTAGCCAATTTTCTCTTCATCGGCTAAGTCTTCCAAACTAGTTTTCCTTAAGCAAGCTAAACCTAAGTCTTTAACTTAGTCAAGTTGTCTCTCTCGAATCTTCCACAATCCATCAACATCAACAACTATGAAATCCGTCTCTCTCAAATCTCCCACTATCTATGATATTCTCCAACTACTAAACTCTATACAAGTCTGACCTCATATTGACACAAGTTATGTTTCAACATCAATGACAACACGTATTGCCAACAATCTCCCCCTTTGTCATTGATGGCAACACACAAAACAAAATGTGTACAATCACTCCCCCTTAGATGTGTATTCCTCTATCTCCCCCTTTGACATCAAGGACAAAGGGCCTGATATCTTTTACTTATAGCAATCCAAAATTGTATAAACTCCTCCTTGATATATAGTCTTTACAACCACTACTCCCCCTAAGATAAATATGCCTCAAAAACTGATGCTATGTACATATTATGACACTAATGTTCTCCACAAGACTATATACATTCAAATTTTTCTTCTCTACAATACTCTACAACTCATTTAGAAGGTATAATGGTTTTGTATGTTACCTTGAGTTTAGTCAGCGTAGATGCCCAAATGGCACTTTCTGAGGCAAGGATATGATTTTTATTCACATTGCATGTATAAGTGCTCAACATCCTCTATGTTTCTTGGGGTCTTCATCTTCTGATCAACCTTCCCAGCTTCACCTAGCATCCTAGACAATGAAGCAAGTCTTAAGTTCACTACTTCCCTCAGTTGACCAAATTGTTTCTTCAATTGTTCTCTCTAGTCCTAAAGTTGTGATAACCGTGCATGAAGATTTTCTAGTTGAGCCATTATTGCTCCATCTTTGTCCTTAGACAAATCATATACTCCGGTCATTTGAATGATTTGTAACTCAATGGTCTCAATTTGAACTTTGATATTCTTTGTGGAACTTGGCTATTTTAGGCAGAACAGATACAATGTTGTGGCTTCATCAATCCAATCCTTAACCTTCTTCAAGTTCTCTTTTAGTTTATTACGTGCATTAGCACATTTGTTAGTCATCTCAGCTAACCTTTTATCATTTACCTTTCTTACTGCCTCTTGCTCTGCTTTCTACTCAACATAGGAAGAATGGTCTTTGAAAGAATCCATTAGCTTGAGTTTTTGCTTTGGAGGTAGAGAGATGTTGGAAACTTTCTAGTGTTGTCATTGATGTCAAGCTCCAGTAGATAGTTCACTTGGTTTCCAAGCTTTTGAGAAAATTTGATAAAAAGGTGTGCAGTGTGACAAAGGTACTCTCAGTGTTGAACTCCGCATTTCTTCTTAGTTGAATATATGCTTGTGCAGTTTGGAGGTAATGATCAGAGGTATTCAGAGGTGTTATATCTAGAGTTTTAGGTTTTGGATCATGCGGAAGTGGAAGATGTGTTTGATAGAGTGTTTTCCTGTATAGAGGACTGTCTAGGAGAAATGAGATTACTCCGCATTTCTCTATATTGATGTTTCATGTCTTGTAGATTTGGGAGAGTACTTATGTTGTATGTATCTACCTTCCCTTGAGTTTTCTAGTGTTGGGGTGTTCTGGAAGTGTAGTTCTTGTGTTGGTGTTTAGTAGCAGTGTATCCTGATGTACAATATGAAGACATTCTTTATTTCATATGGTTGCGGTAGTATTACGGAAGATTTTGATGATGCTGAATAATTTGGGAAGGTGTGTGAATGTTGTGGAGTCTCTCTCTCTGGTCCAAATGATGATTTTGGACTTGGAGAAGTGTGGACATGGTCATTATCTCAGGTTTGGCTGACCTATCTTACTAGCACCATGTGCAGAGGTACCTCATGGATTTTGGATGTGATTAGCAACTTGGTGATAAATAGTTGAGTCCTAGTTAACCCTTGACATGGTCCACTTTCACTTCTTTCCACTGCAGAAGTGTTTAGTGCTGACCTAATTGGTGTTACACATTTAAGGTGCACACACCTCTTTAGGATTGACCTAATTGAGATAGGTCTTGGTTGTAGATAGTATAAATGCAAGATGAAGTTGAGTGTAGCAAAGCAGAGAAGATGATGCAAATGTGAATCAAGGGTAGTGATTTGAGTGCGATCTTAAATACCTATGACTTGTGGATGCAATAAGCAGAAGGTGTCTACATTTCAGTTTGCTTGAAGTTACTGGAGGCAGTAAGCCAAAGGTTGTGGATGGCAAGAAGTGGCAGTGGTGGATCTTTCTTGTTTCTTTGAGATAGTGAATCTCTCTATAATAGTCTTCTTCTATTCTTCTCTCTTCTGGACAATGAGTCCTGCCAGTGAGACTTTCTCTTGGCAATGAACCTTTTTTCTGGGTAGTGAGCCCTTGGTAGTGATCCTATTTGATTTTCTGTGTTGTTATTCATATATATGTGAGCTAATCCTCACCATGGTTTTTCCCTTCTTGAGTTTTCCACGTAAATCTAGTGTTCTTATGTGTTTGGATGTGTTTGCATTGATGCTACATAAGTTTACATTCAGCTAATGCATGTTAAGAGGTTTATGGTTGGAATTACTTTTAAGGTTTAATTTTTTTAGTACACAACTAATTCACCCCCCCTTGGGGGATTTTTCCTTTAAGGTTTAGCTCTCGGGTCCTTAGATTGCATTTAGAGAATTTTACATGATAATTCAGACTCCCAATGAGAAAACCCTTGGGTCTTGTGACAAATAAGACCTAAGGGGGTCTAATTTGATGATGTTGGAACAAAGACAAGGGGTGGACAAGGGTGCTAGCGCCCTAGTCCAGCCCTATTTTGGGTCTGCCCTAATTTTAAATGTTAGGTTTGTGACCGTTATTTGGTCTCCATGCTGACATCATAAGTTTCAAATACAAAATTCTTGGCGGGAATCTTAATAGTTGCATATATAAGTGCATGTTTAGGCTATCATTTGCAAACTAGAAGATAACTAAAGAATGTTTATGATTGAAAGCTATTGGCATACTTATGATTTTCATTGTGTTCCAGAGCATAGCATTGTTATTGTGTTTGTTTTTGCAGGTTGGATTACATCTTCTCCTCATGGCATTGAAGAGCTTCTTCCTTCAATGAGAGCTTCATCATCAAGGTGACATCTATTATGTTTTGTCATCATTATCATTTAGATTTTTGCCTCTATCCCACAAGGATACGCACTCTCTCTCTTTGACAACGATGTTAAAAAGACTTGAATGTCTCTCCGGGGCTTGACTGAGGCAAGCCTCTAAACACCACAACCCCCTCCCACATTCCATGTGATTGTAATTTACAAGTTGTGAAAGCGGGAGAAGTGGAGTTGCAGGGAGCAGGAGGACACTGTGGAGATTCCAAATCCCAAAAGAGGAGCTTTATTAGACTAGGGTGCCATCAACCTTGTCCTCTACATCTGAAGCTACAGAAACAAACTAGATAGTGAGCATCAGTGTTTGTAAATCTTTTGACATATGAAAGAACCCCTCTCAATGGACTAGGGTGTTTTCAACCTTGTCCTCCATTATTGAATCATGAAAAATAGAGAATACAACAAAGATTAGTGCCGGAAGGAGATTAGGAATCTACAAAAAAAATGTACCCTAGACTAGGGTACCATCACCATTGTCCCCAACATTTCTATTTTCTGGACTGCAAAAAATAGTGAGTTAAGGTTCTCTGCCCTTTGTCTAATTCCTTTGGCATTTGTCGTGATTCGCGGATTTAATTACTGTTTTGCTTAAATTAGGGTTTCAAGAGCATTAAAGCATTAATTAGCAATATTGTGTGATAACTCCTAAATTTCCTAGCAGAAAACCAAGTGGCAACTCAAATCTGATAGTTGACTCTCCTCTCGATAGGAGAAGCACTCGGTTGAAAAGCCCTTGGAATGTTTTGTGGAAAGGAGGATTCAAACTAAAACAACAACCCCATCACCCTCCTTTTCACATAAAATATTTTGGTGAACCCATGTTGTGAAATTTTTGACACCTTGTTGAGTGTTGTTTGATATATTTACATTCATTCATTCTATTGCATTCAAAACTTTGCAAAAAAAAGTGATATATTTGGAAAAATTAAAAAATTGCATTCTACGGTTTGATTGTTGATGTAGTTTGCATTCATTCAATTGTATTTAATTAATTCTCTTATTTTTACATCAGATCTTAAATTCATTATCATTCAATTCATTATTTTCAATATTGCATTTGAAAAATTACAAAAAAATTGAAAAAATTGGAAATTTTGCAAAAATTGGCATATGAAGCTTACGTTTTTATAAAATTTGAATTAATTGGCATCTAATTCAACTAATTTATGTTATTTGCATTAGATCTGATCCAAAATACATAAATTCATCATTTACAATTCATTTGCATTGCACTTGCATGCTTGATTTGTGAGAAATTGCTTGAAATTTTGCACTTTTCGTGAAAACCTAGTTTTGCATGAGCTAGGATTGTAGTCAAAATATTATTTCAGATTTTACTACCTTTTTAAAACACTCATTAGGCCTGATTTCTAAATTTAGTGTTGCATCATAGTGGCCTCATTCTAAAATTTCATGTCTAGGGCTTGAAAAACTTGCATTTTTCAATAGATTTGGCCTTATCATCTTGCTAGACTTGCACTCCAAGCATGTTTTAAGGGATTTCATTGCACTAATTGTCTGTTATTAGAATTATTTTCTGCTTCCCCTTCTTAATTTCCTTACAACACCCTTTCTTTTGGGCCTTTGCATTGAAATTTTGTGAAAATTTGCATATTTTTGCTATTTTTGCACTTGGGTTTGATCTAGAGTGGCACTATAGGCGTGTTGTAAAATATTTTTTGGCATTAGGTGGCTGTTATTACTGTTATAAGTTGCTTTCCATCATCATTTTCCTTACAACACCCATTTCCCTACTCTCTTGCATGGAGATTTGGTGAAAAATCGCCTATTTTGGCCTACTCTCTAGAGTTGCTTTAAAATCTTGTTGTGAAAGGTATTCTTGCATTAGTGGACTGTTATTAGGTATATCATTTTCTTTCCCTCTTGAAAATTTTTACAACACCTCTTCTTTCATTTGTTTGCATTGAGAAAAGTTGAAAAATCAAGCATTTTAGAGCATATTCGATATCACTTTTGCATTTGCTTTTTTGGATAAGTTTTGAATGATCTTGAAAATATTATTTGACACTCCTTTGTAAACTTACAAATGGCTTCTCAATACAATAATAATGCTAGGGTTTGTTCCTAGGCCTCATTTGAAAAGAAGAGCCCCTAAGGTTGAAATAACATTCACACCTCATGACAAAGAAATGGTACATATTGAAGGGCCTCTTTATATCATAGTAAAGATAATGGAACAACCCATGCATGGAACTCTCATAGATCCTAACTACATGACACATATGGTCACGAAAAATTTCCTCCTAAAACATGAAATGGCACAAGAATCTTATGAACCATTAGATTTGAGAATTAAAACACATAATGGAGCTTTCATGAAACCGATTGGCAAGATAACTCTGATGGTCTCAGTCTATGATAAATTTGTGGATCAATCATTTGACATAATCCCCTTATCCGACCTCTTCGATGTAAAACATGGACATCCTTGGTTTAAAGCTATGAATGTTGTTCCTTCCACTATTCACAAATGTATAAAATTTCCTTTGCGTGGAGAGATCCATACTATTCATTGTAATGATTATCAACCTCCTGCTAAGGGCAGGAACTTTAATCTTGATTACTTTTGGCCACAACCTGAAACATATCCTGAGCCATGAAGAGATAGAACTTTTATAGAATATAGAAAATGTAAAGAAAAACAACTAGCTCAAGTGGCTAGGTCTCCTTTGCAACCAATAAGAGAAGAACAAGAAACAAGCATAAAACAAGATTATTATGGCTTTGCTAAAATTTTTGCCATGAAAAATGTGGATAAGGAAAGGTTTCATAACCCACCTCATCCACAGAGAAATGACATTTATGCTGAGGTCCCTACCCGTCATCCTTACATGGATCGGGAGGCTTTCATCAACAACAAAATATTCCACCAAGACCAATGAGATTTAAACATGATGCTTCCTCCTCTACTGTGTAAACTATGGAAAAACACAACAATGATGAAATAAGCAATAAGACAAGAAGAAATAGACTAGTAAAAGAAAGGAGGAGGAGAATACAAGCTTATGCCCAACAGATCGCAAATGAACAAGAGAACATTCATCCTAACATTGAAACAAACCAAGAAGAGCTTAAGGATGAACAAGTTGAAAACAAGAACAATAGTTGAGCTCTAATGCCTTATACACCCCTTTCATCTACAATTCAGGATTGGGAGGATGATGACCTCCTCAATGATGACTTCTAGCATGGACCTCTCTACAGGTAAGTATATCTAACCCTCTATCTTGCGTGATGTGTTTCAGACCCCATGATGTGTTATGTGTTTTTAGGCCTCCTAGGATGAACCTTGATTCTCTTGTAAGGTCAAAGATACTAGGAGATCGCCTCTATCGTGACCTTCTATTTGTATCATCATTCTTCTATATCTCCTCTCCTCTTATTTCATTATTGTGTGTTGTGTCTTACGGATATAGCGTTGTGGTTGGTGAATTGGGGGCACCCTCCCACGTGACTGTCCCTAAGGCACTTGTTCTCCTCTCTGATTTATTGTTTGCCTTCCTCTAGTGTTTTCATCTAGCTGGCGGATGACAAAAAATATATTATAGTGATGCGGACCTAGTGTCCCTTTCACGAGTAATCAAAAAATGGATCTAGTCCATACATGACAATGGGGTTGTAACAAATTATCCGACGCTTGGCTAGTGGAATCACTCCGTGATTTCTCTATCTTGATGTTGATGTTAATGTTATCTTATCTTGCTAGCAACACTTTAACAATACTGCTGCTATGTGTACTTTGTTTATCTTGAATACCTCTTTGCTTGGCTTTTTCATGTAGTTGATCATATGCATTGTTGTTTATCATGATTATTTGGACACTAACACTTTTCTTGCAGGGATGTGTTTGTGGGAACATTCGGCAATCATAAAGTACATGTCACCTCTGGAGGGCATGGGCTTTGTGAGAGATTATGTTCCCTTGTGTGTTTTCTTCCTACCTTAACGTGCTTGATATCAGTACACGATATCAACCACCTTAAGGTGGGGGCATACATAAGGTAAGTTGTCTGCTTTAGATGATAGTAAAGCGTGTTTAAACAATCTAAAAATCAATCACAATCATTTAAGCCCTCTATGGAGGTAGGATATCGAGCATATCCTTTTATCTTAAGCCCTCATCGTGAGGCAGGGATGGTGTACTTATCGAAGAGATTGCATTATCCTGTCATTTTCAAAAGTCCTCATCGCGACGCAAGGAGTAGCTCTGTGACTAACTCAACCCTTAAGCATGTTTTCGATGGTTGTTTTGGCAAAGCCCAATCATTGATGTGTGCCTATAATGTGCCTGAGATGGTGATGAATCTAGCAATAGTTTCACTCCATCGCTTGTCTACCATGTTTTCTCCGTGTCTTCAGTGTGTGTGTGTATGGAGTGCTTGTTCTCAAAGTGCAAGACCAGTGGTGATGAGCTCCTCTACACTTTGGGATTTGTTTGGCGTGTTTGTTATCAAGGTGCAAGACCGGTGGTGAATAGTTCCTCTACACCTTGGGATTTTGTTTGGCATGTTTGTTCCCAAAAAGTGCAAGACCAGTGGTGAATAGCTCCTCTACACTTTTTGGGATTTATTTGTTTACTTTCCTTATACTTGCATCTTGCATTTCATATGGAAAAATCAAAAAGAAAATAATCACTACATTCATTGTATTTTCTATACTCTGTGTGTCTTCAATGTTGTATTCTCCATGTTTTGCATGACTATAACTGTCTTTTCCGTGTTTTATGTGCCTATTATTATCTTCAATGCGCTTGGCGTGTCTTCTCCGTGCTTGGCATGTTTACAGTGTTTGTTGAGCTTACTTTAATGCATGTATTGGCCTTGCATTTAATACATACATTAAAGTGGGGGCTAAATGTTATGTCAGAAAAATGCACCCTTGGGGGCTTTTTCCTTTAAGGTGTAGCCCCCAAGTCCTTAGATTGCATTTAGAGCATTTTACATGATAATTCAGACTCCCTATGAGAAAACCCTTGGGTCTTGTGACAAATAGGACCTAAGGGGGTCTAATTTGATGATGCCAGAACAAAGAAAATGGGGGTGGACAAGGGTGCTAGTGCCCTAGTCCATCCCTATTTTGGGTTTGCCCTAATTTTAAATGTCAGGTTTGTGACCGTTATTTGGTCTCCAGGCCGACATCATAAGTTTCAAATACAAAATTCTTAGTGGGAATCTTAATAGTTGCATATATAATCATGTTTAGGCCATCATTTACAAACTAGAAGATAACTAGAGGATGTTTATGATTGAAATCTATTGGCATACTTGTGATTATCATTGTGTTGCAGAGCATAGCATTGTTATTGTGTTTATTTTTGCAGGTTGGATTACATCTTCTCCTCATGGCATTGAAGAGCTTCTTCCTTCCATGAGAGCTTCATCATCAAGGTGACATCTATTATGTTTTATCATCATTATCATTTGGATTTTTGCCTCTATCCCACAAGGATACGCACTCTCTCTCTGACAACGGTGTTCAGAAGACTTGAATGTCTCTCTGGGGCTTGACTGAGGCAAGCCTCTAAACACCACAACCCCCTCCCACATTCCATGTGATTGGAGGTTACAGGTTGCGAAAGCGGGAGAATGGGAGTTGTAGGGAGCAGAAGGACACTGTGGAGAATCTAGATCCTGAAAGAGGAGCTTGATTAGACTAGGGCACCATCAACCTTGTCCTCCGCATCCAAAGCTACAGAAACAGACTGGATAGTGAGCATCAGGGTTTGTAGAGCTTCTAACATCCAGAAGAATCCCTCTCAGTGGACTAGGGCACCATCAACCTTGTCCTTCATTGTCGGATCATGGAAAATAGAGAATACAACAGATATTAGTTCTGGAAGGAGATCAAGAATCTACAAAAAAACTTGTACCTTGGACTAGGGCGCCATCACCATTCTCCCTAAAATTTCCATTTTCTGGACTACGAGAAATAGTGAGTTAAGGTTCTCTGCCCTTTGTCTAATTCCTGTGGCATTTGTCATGATTCACAGATTTAATTATTATTTTGCTTAAATTAGGGTTTCAAGAGCATTAAAGCATTAATTAGCAATAATGTGTGATAACTTCTAAATTTTCTAGTAGAAAACCAAGTGGCAACTCAAATATGATAGTTGACTCTCCTCTCGATAGGAGAGGCACTCGGTTGAAAAGCCCTTGGAATGTTGTGGAAAGGATGATTCAAACTAAAACAACAACCCCATCACCCTCCTTTTCACATAAAATAGGTATGTGCCTTATGACTCAAATTAATGAAAGTTGGCTATGGCATAGAAGAATGTGTCACATCATTTTTGACAGCCTAGTGAGGATTAGCTCTACTCAAGCTATGAGGGATTTGCTAAGAATTACAAAGCCCATCAATGCAACCTACAAGGAATGTCAGATTGGGAAGTAAACAAGGAAGAATTTCAAGATCAAAGAGTTATCTACCACCAGACCTCTAGAGTTGGTGCATACAAATCTATGCAGACCTACAAGAGTAGGAAGCTTTCAAGGTGACAGGTATTTCATGTTGTTGATTGATGATTTCTCTAAAATGACTTGGGTAACTTTTCTCAAAGAAAAATCAGAAGCTCTAGATAAGTTTAAAGCATTTAAGGCTATGGTTGAAAATGAAATTGATTTGAAAGTCAACGGTTTGAGGTCTGACAGAGGTGGTGAGTTCACCTCCAATGAGTTTAATTGCTTTTGAAGATCATGGAATAAAAAAGTATTTGTTAGCTCCTAGGACTCCTCAGCAGAATGGAGTTGTGGAAAGGAAGAATTGGATAGTTCATGAAGCAGTAAGGACAATGTTGAAAGAAGCAAATCTACTAGATATCTATTGGAGAGAATCTATTCACACTGTAGTCTACATACAAAATAGAGTGCAAACAAGGGCCAACAATTCAAAGACTCCATATGAACTATGGTATGGAAAAACTCCTACTGTAAAATATTTTAGAGTGTTTGGAAGTAAGTGCTACATTAGGAGAGGTGAAGAAAACTTTGGAAAGTTTGATATAAGATCAAATGAAGGAATCTTCCTTGGATATTCAACAAAGGGTAAGGCTTACAAGTGTTACAACAAGAGGCTGAAGAAATTAGTGGAAATTTCAAATGTTAAAGTGGATGAAGAATCATATCAAAGTTTAGTACTATTGGAAGGATATGAATCTGATGAGACCCCTTGCAAGGAAGAAGAAAGAGAAGAAGAAAAGGAAAAGGAGAAGCAGGTTGATGAAGAAGATGCTTTGGAGAAGATTCCTAAGACACCCAAGTATGTACAGAAGAATCATTCTGAAAATCAAACAATTGGAGATAAGAACAAAGGTGTTTAAACAAGGAGAAGTATTGCTATGGTAGATGAATAGGTAAATTTGTGCTTATTGTCTCAAATAGAACCCAAAATAGTGATTGAAGAATGCAAAGATGAGCATTAGATCAAGGCTATGGAAGAAGAATTGATGCAGATTGAGAAGAATCAAACTTGGGAAGTTGTCCCAAGACTAGCAGACAAAAATGTGATAGGAACTAAATGGGTCTTCTAGAACAAATTAAATGAGAATGGAGAAGTGGTTAGAAATCAAGATAGGTTTGTGTATAAAGGCTACTCACAAGTGGAAGGGATAGATTATGAAGAAACATTTGCTCCAGTGGCAAGATTGGAGGCCATTAGATTGTTCCTAGCCTTTACAACTCATAAGGACTTCAAAGTTTATCAGATGGATGTGAAATCTGCAATCCTAAATGGAGAGTTGGAAGAAGAGGTATACATTGAGCTAACAGAAGGCTTTCATTTATCAGATGATTCAAATATGGTCTACAGATTGAAGAAGGCATTGTATGGACTCAAACAGGCTCCTAGAGCTTGGTATGCAAGATTGGATAGGTACCTACTACAACAAGGATTCAAATAAGGCACCACAAATAGCAATCTATACTTCAAAGTTGAAGAAGATAAAATCTTGATTGTGGAAGTGTATGTTGATGATATAATCTTTGGAGGAAGTGAAGGTATGTGCAAGAGATTTGTAGAAGAGATGCATAAAGAATTTGAAATATCAATACATGTGGGGAAATGAATTTCTTCCTTGGGTTACAAAATAGTCAATTAGAAAAGGGTATTTTCATTTCACAGTCAAAGTGTGCTAAGGAAATGTTGAAGAAGTTTGGAATGGAATACTCCAAACCAGTATGTACTCCCATGACCACTGGTTGTAAATTGATCAAAGATGATGAATCTCCTAAGGCTGATCAGAGAAAGTATAGATCAATGATTGGTGGACTGTTATACCTAATCACTACTAGACCAGATATCATGCATGTAGTTTGTCTTGTGGACAAATTTCAAGCCGATTCCAGAGAGTCACATGTTTTAGCAGTAAAGAGGATATTTAGATACTTGAAAGGCACAATGGAGTTTGGCCTATGGTATCCCAAGGATACTAATTTCTCCTTAAGTGCATACACAGATGCATATTGGGAAGGATGCACAGCTGACAAAAGAAGTATAAGTGGTTGTGCTTTCTTTCTTGGAAGCAAAATTGTCTCTTGGTTAATTAAGAAGTAGGACTCAGTGTCATTATCTACTGCAGAAGTAGAGTACATTGTAGCAACATCTTGTTGCACACATGTGTTGTGGATGAAGCAGACATTGAAGGATATCAAAGTGTCATATGATAAACCTATTCCTATCTTATGTGATAACACAAGTGCTATCAACATTTCAAAGAATCTGGTAATGCATTCAAGGACAAAGCATAGTTCAATCCGGTAACACTTCCTAAGAGAGAAGGTTGCAGAGAATGAGGTGAAGTTGGAGTATGTGCCTACCAAGGATCAAGTTGCACACATCTTTACAAAGGCTCTTCCTAAGGATACCTTTGAGTATCTCCAACAAAAGTTAGGGATTATTGCCCCTCCTTCTTCTAACTAGATGCATAAGTGTATACATATGTCTAGAGAAGCATTTCAAGATACATTCTTTGTCCTGGAATGATGTTGAAGGATACCTCTTAGGGGGAGTAGGTAGTAATACTATTGGTTAGTGTAGTCAGATGAAGCATATCTTATGATCCTAAGGAGGAGAGTGCAGATAAGTGAGAGCAGTGGAGATAGTGCAGGTACTTGTTGGTATTGTAGCTGCTGCCCTTTTCCATTGATGTCAAAGGGTGAGAGAGTTGAAGTGATTGAAAAACCATTATGTAGAGAGGTGTGTGAAGAGTAAGAGTTGTTTCTACCAGGGGGAGTATTACTGAGCTATTGATTGATTGCTTTAGGTCTTGATGGTTTTTCAAAGAGCTGATGTTGCCATTAATGACAAAGGGGGAGATTGTTGGAAACTTGTTGGTGTTGTCATTGATGTCAACCTCCAATAGATAGTTCACTTGGTTTCCAAGTGCTTTTGAGAAAATTTGATAAAAAGGTGTGCAGTGTGACATGAGTGCTCTCAGTGTTGAACTATGCATTTCTTCTCAGTTGAAGATATGCTTGTGCGGTTTGGAGGTCATTATCAGAGGTATTCAGAGGTGTTATATCTAGAGTTTTAGGTTCTGGATCATGTGGAAGTGGAAGATATGTTTGACAAAGTGTTTTCCTATATAAAAGATTGTCTGAGAGAAATGAGATTGCTTCGCATTTCTCTATATTAATGTTTTCTATCTTACAAATCTAGGAGAGCTCTTATATTGTTTGTATCTACCTTCCCTTGAATTTTCTAGTGTTGGGGTGCTCCAGAAGTGTAGTTCTTTTGTTGGTGTTCAATAGTAGTGTATCCTGATGTACAATATGAAGACATTCTTTATTTCAGATGGTTACAGCAGTATTACAGAAGATTTTGATGTTGCTAAATAATCTGGGAAGGTGTGTGAATGTTGTGGAGTCTCTCTCTTTGGTCTGCATGATGATTTTGGACTTGGAGAAGTGTGGACATGGTCATTAGCTTAGGTTTGGCCGACCTGGCTTACTAGCACCATGTACAAAGGTACCTCATGGATTGTGGATGTGATGAGCAGCTTGGTGATAAAGATTTGAGTCCTAGTTAACCCTTGACATGGTCCACTTTCACTTCTTTCCACTGTGGAAGTGTTTATTGCCGATCTAATTGTTGTTGCACGTTTGAGGTGCACACGCCTCTTTAGGACTGACCTATTTGAGATAGGTCTTGGTTGTAGATGGTATAAATGCAAGATGAAGTTGAGCAGAGTAAAGCATAGAAGATGATGCGAATGTGAATAAAGGGTGGTGAATTGAGTGTGAGCTTAAATGCCTATGACTTCTAGATGCAGTGAGTAGAAGGTGTCTACATTTTATTTTTCTTGAAGTTACTAGAGGCAGTGAGCCAAAGGTTGCGGATGGCAAGAAGTGGCAGTGGTGGATCTTTCTTGTTGCTTTAAGATAGCGAATCTCTCTATAATAGTTTTCTTCTATTCTTCTCTCTTCTAGATAGTGAGTCCTTTTGGTAGTGAGCCTTTCTCTTGGAAATGAGCCTATTTGATTTTCAGTGTTGTTATTCATATATATGTGGGCTAATTCTCATCTTGGTTTTTCCCTTCTTGGGTTTTCCACATAAATCTATTGCTCTTATGTTTGGATGTGTTTGCATTGATGCATCATATGTTTACATTCAGCTAATGCATGTTAAGAGGTTTATGTTTGGAATTACTTTGAAGGTTTAATTTTTCTAATACACAATTGATTCACCCCCCCTCCCAATTGTCCTGTGCATTCTAACAAGAGATATCAATGGTTACCTCTGGTAACCCTTCTTGGATCACCTTCACAGCATCCTCAACTACACTGGTTTTCTTCAAGTTTTCTTATAGGAATTCTTTTCTTGCTGAAGCATGCAATATATCACCAAGTTGTAGTTTGTGAAGGGGTAAAATGTTTGACAAATCAATTTACCCTTCATGTGTAGGAATCTGCAGAAGTTGAGGGGTAATCATTGGTTTAAATTATATTTGCAAATCCAATAGGTCTTTGGATGAATTAGTCTATGAGGAACTCTGACCTATAGCTTCAACCTTTTCATTCTCTATTTCACCTATGTCTTTTTCATCTTCCTGTTTCTTCTTATCCCTCTCAATTTCAACTTGAGTTTTCTCATCTTGTTTCTTTTCACTCATTTCTTTCTCTTCCTGCTTCTTCTCAGAATTATCCTCTTTCCTTTCCTCATCATTCCTTGTATTCTCTGGAGGTGAATTGGAGTCAGTGTTCTTTGGAGGAGATGTATTACCTTTGTCTTGTCCCTCTATATTTTGTGTTTCAGCATTCCAAAGGGGGAGAATCATGTCTTGCACCAGTGTCAGTGTTCTTCAGAGGAGATACATTCTCTTTAACTTGATCTCCTAGGTTTTGTTCTTTATTGTTGTCCAGAGGATGTATGCTTACTTTATTTTGATCCTTTTCATCTTGTGCTTTCGGAGGAGCGGTCTTCTCATCATTCTCAGTCTTGTCATCACCTTCCTCATTACCTTTAGAGGTTGACAAATCAAATATATCTTCAATAATTGCCTCATCAGTCTTAATTTCTTTGAGAATATCAGCAGTTTTCTTTAGTGTTTCCTTTTCCAATGTTTTTATTTATTCCTTGTCCCTAGACATCAAAATATTTATTCTTCCTTTTGTTCTAAACTCTTTTTCTTTTTTTCGAGATACTTTAACTTTTTCTTCCTCAAAGATGGAGGGACAAACCTTTTCAACTGCCCTTATTCTCATCTCAGATTCTTTATCCATGGCTTCATTTCTTTTTTTTGTAAGTATATATGCAAGACTTTGAGGCAGTTGATCAATGATCTCAATTAAGGCCACATTGAAGGCCATCATATATTTTATTACGGCTACCTCAATTATAGATTTGTCATTGGAAGGCCTTTCATCATAGAGCTCTGCAACTTCCTTTAGAGCACCATATTCTATAATTGGATTTACAGTAGCCTCAAGCTGTAGAGGCACTTAGTCAGATTTTTCATTTTTGGGTTTCTTTCCTTTTCCTTTTCCCTTCTCTTTTGATGTCTCTCCTTTCTCTTCTTCTTCTCTTGATCTTTTCTTCTTCCTTTCCAATGCTCTAGTTTCTTCTTCTTCCTCTTCAACATCTTCATCATCTTCTATATTAACTGGATTAATCTTCTCTCTTTTTACCTATCTCTTCTGTCTAGGTTTCTTCCTTTCTATGGTCTAGGTCTACATAGGTTTTTCAACAGTACTTCTTTTAATAGGAATTTGTGATGATCCAAAGGGGACATAAGAGGTGGCTACAATAGATACTGACCTACTTGTTCTTCTAGGAATTTTTGCAATAGGTATAGACAGTGCTTCTCCTGTAGAATCCTTAGGAGATTTAAGTATTTTCTCTAAATTACATTTCATCTTTTCTACTTTAGACTTAACTTTTCCTACTTTCTCTTCTACCTCCCTTCTGACTGATTTATTGATGATTTCATCATAAGTCCCAAACCTTTCAGTAGATGAATCTTTAGGCTTGTTGAGCAACATATCAGCATACCCAACTAAATCAAATTGAGATACCTCATATTTAAAGGTGGTTATCCAAAAGACTCTTGGCTCTACCTAGCCTCCATATAACAATTGTCTTTATCCACCATGAATGTTATATCATTCTTATATTTCTCAACAACTTTTCTTGGTATCCTTTCTCTTTCTTGCACATTAGTTTGAGAGGCTTTGAAGAAGCCTCAAAATAGTGTGATACAATTTTTGTGATCAGGAAAACTATGCATATAGTTTTTAATTTGGTGAGCAATAGGGATATCTATCCTCCACACCATACCCTTCATTGAAGGTAATTCCCTTAAGAAATAAAACATAAGGCAAATGATCATAGAACCATACCAGAATTTGTATTTTGACTCCTTTTTTCTTTTTAGGTTATCCATTAATTGGTGTCATAGGAGCTCACATAGGTCATAATCCTTTCCTTCTTTTACCATTTGATAAGCAGTGTATATTGCAGTGACAAAAGCAGAGTTTTCTCTGTGGGTATAGTATATCTTGTATGCTATGCACATTGTAGCATACTAGACCCCTAAATATTTAATGTCATTTACTGTTAGGGTTCTTTTATCAAACTTTTCTCTGGTTAGTGTCATTACTTCCTCATTCTTCACTAATTTCAATATAGGCACATATCCAAAGGAACACAATCTAATGATAGCCCAGATGGCTTCCTTAGTGATCAAATGTGGCTGATCAAGGAAGAAGAAATCTCCATGGATTTGACTTAAAGCAATCTTGACCCAATCTTCCTCATACTAGAAATTTGAGAAATGCTTCCAAATGTCAAGTTGTTTTCTAGCAACGTTGGCAAACTCTGGTTTCAATTGAAATTCATCTCCCAAAGGATTGTCATTTATGAACTACTCCAACTTTAGATGGTCATACTTGTCTATCTAAGAGTGGATATATATCTGGATATCTTTTGTATGAAGTACATTCATAGGTACATGAGAAAATACACCATCTTTGTCCCTTTTGATGGATTTGTAAGGGTGCTTTTTAAACTTTGGACTTGGTCTCTCAACAACATTGATTACAATATGTGTCACCATGATAATGCCTTCAGAAACTAGGGTTTAACCACTGAAAGTGAAAAATACCTGATAATGTGATGGATGGGGTTTGCACAAATGCTTTGCTAAGAATCTTCTACTCTTATTTGGCTCTTCAACACTCTTAACTTCGATCAAATGAGATCAAAATGATCAGTTGTTGCCTAAATAGTCTTCTCACCAACTATGTTCGCTCTGCATTAAATGTGTTCTCTATTTTGACCTAATCTTCCTTTCATTATGTAGAACCTTATGATCATTCAATTGCTCCAAAAATTTGATTAGACATCTTCACAACATTATCTTAACATGTTGAAACCATTTTTTACCAATATGCTGAGGATTTCAACATTTTATTCATTCAGGGGTTTTGAAGGTGTTTACAGTTGCAACTCCCCCTGAACCAATACTTCCTCCCTTTTAATTTCTGGAGGATTCATCTGCACCAGGTAGAGATGTAGATCCATCCTCTACTCCCTTCTCTTCCTTCTTCCTCCATGTCCTATACATTTCCTTCTTTTTGTGGAACAATATCAACCTTCTTTTAAGAAACAGAGGACCTTGCACTATTTCCCCTACAAAACCTTGCAATATGTCCTATTTATTGTAATTGTAGCATGTGATTTTAGACTGCGGAGCATAATCACCTCTTCTTACATTAGATCTATAGTCAACAGCCTTATGACCATACTTGTTACATGTGTAACAATAACCATAGAAGAACTGAGAGGTCCTAGCATTGTTCTTGTTCATGAAACTATTCCTCACCATTTTTCTTATGTATCCATTAGCCTTATGATTAACTTTGTTGCAAGCATGACACTGACCATGAGAGCTTACAACATTGTACCTAGGAGGCCTAAATGAATTATGATTCATCTTGCTTCTACATTTAACATCCTTGTGACCAAATTTATTACAAGCATAGTAATTACCATTGAAAGCTTGAGGATATCTAATAAGAGCAGTTTGTGGGTAAGTGCAAGAAGTTGGGTCCACATAGAGGGGAAGTTGCGAGAAAAAAAAAATCCTGACAGAAATCGGTACCCATTTTAAAAGAAACAGGTACCCGCTTAGAAACGGGTACCTGTTTCTATAAAGATATTTGAATTTGAAAAAAAAGCCTGCACGCTTTTTTTTCCCATACAAAAGGAATGGGTACCCGTTCCTAAAAGATTAGGCTTGGAAAAGGCATGGTAAGCCAACCCCTTGTCTTAGACCTACAAGTTTTTTCTAAGTACAGAACAAGAGAAAAGACTGAGTTTACCTATATTGCTGATGACAACTTTTTTAAATTTTTTTATGAAATTAAAACCCATTACAGATGACAGTGTCTAGTTTTCAAATATGTAATTTTTTTATTATACTTATTTTTCTATTTATTATTTAATTTATGAGCAAACTAGTCCAAAAACTTGAAATGACACGTGTTTGTATTTTTTTAATAACTTTTAATTTTTAAAGTTTTTTGAAAAAAAATTTGTATGTCATCAATCTACACATCATTCATTACACAATGAAAAAAAAATCATTTTATGATTAGTTTTTCTCAAATTATGTTGGTCGTACACGAGGGTTTTTGAAAACGGCAATTAGGGCCAATAAAAAATTAATAAAAAAAAATTACTTGGAAAAAAAATATAAAAAAATATCCTCATCAAACTTCACTATACTACACATCTTTCCCCAAAAGGGTTTAGAAAAATACTTTTATTTAGGTCAAATTATGTTGTCCGTACATGTGCATGGTATGGTAAAAAAAAGTGACTTTTAAACAGTGGTTTTTAGAAATGCCTATTGAAAATCAATTTGTATCATATGGGTAATAAAATAAATTACATATTTAGAAACTAGACTCCGAGTAATACATTTCATATTACTAACTTTTTTTAAGATTCAATCTTTAAGTGCCTCAAATGTTCAGGTCAAATGTGACAAATTCTGAAAATCAAGGAAAACACTTCCACTTTTTGGCCAAAAAGTGGACCCAACTTCTTGCACTAACCCTTGTTTAGGTGCAAGCTTTCTGAAATTCTTCTTCTTATTCTTCCTTTGTCTTCGAATAGGAGTGAATTCATCTTCTTTTGCATCTCCAAAGGTATTCTTCTTAGGATCCTCAGTACATGCCTTTTCCTTCATTGTTTTAGACTTTCCTTCTGATTGGAAGTTATCATATAAGTTTACAGATGCACTGATTATAGGGTTGTTCCCTTTTTCAAAACCAAGGCCAGATTTTTCTTTTGTTGGCTTTTGAGAGTTAATTATCTCATCAAGAATTTCATATCCTCCTTTCATTTGTAACCCTTTGTCAATTTGTTCTTTTACCTTTTCCAGTTCTTTCTTTAGAGTAACAACTTCTTCCTCAAGTTTTGAACATTCAGCTGCTTTCTCATTGAGCTTCATATTTAGTCAATCTTTAATTATTTTTCCTTCTTCAACCATAACTTTCAAATTAGAGATCATGTCTTCTACCTCCTTGAGCTTGACGTCACCTCCTTTATCTCCTTCTATTTGAGCTTTCAATTTGCCATTTTCTTCTTTTGATTCTTTGGCCTTTGTCTTCAATTTCACAATTATCTCTTTTAATTTTTCAAGCAGATCCTCATATTCCTAATTTAGTTCTCTTGCTTCATTCAAATTCTCTAGTGTTGACTAGAGTTCTCCTTCAAGGTTAACATCATCTAGGTTGAGGTCCCAACCTTCAGGTTCCATGTCTTCTAGATCTAGTTCGAGAACAAATACATCATTATCCTTAGCTTCAGATTCCATGTGTTCAAGTGCAAAATCCATCTCAACTGTTAGGCTTCTTAAAGGAACTTAGGTCTGATACCAATTGTTGAACAAACAAAGATGTTGAGAGGGGGGGTGAATCGACATTTATTAAAACTTAACTACTTCATTTGCAGATTAGATTCATTTGCTTAGAGAACAGAAAGTAAAGCATGCAACACATTCATCAACACAATGACACTAATATTTTTACGTGGAAAACCCAAAACTGGGAAAAACCATGGCAAATGTTAACTCACAATATAATGCTCACTTCTATATAAAAGTTTACAACATTGTTTTAGGGCTACAATTCAAGGAAGCTACAACTCCCTCCCGACTTTATTTTAGGGCTACAACCCAAGGAAGCTACTACTCCCTATAGAAATCTCATTACTAAAAAGAATTACAATGGTAAACAAAACTTTGAACCGCTATGAAGAAAGCATCTGACTCATGTTGATTTTCTAGTCCTCTTTTCTACACAATTGCTCCATCATACTGATTCTGCACACTTCATACTTCTCATTCTACTTTATCACATTTGCACTCACTTCTATTTATCATTAATGACTTTGATCTCCTATAAATACCCTCCACAACACTTTAAAACATTGATTAGGTTGGCACCATAAAAATCTTTTAGATGACACATGTAACTCTTCAAGGGTCAGCTTCAACTTGTATAATATGTCAGGAAAACAAGTTGTAGACCACAAGATCTCATAATTGAATTCAAGGAGCATCATTACACACCTTGTAATGTTAAAATAATTGAACATGATCCACCGCACATAACAAAAATTGGACTGTCAGCCCAAATTGCACAAACACTGCTAACTTTTTATCTTCATACCACTGAGAAGATGCCAAAAACATCATGCAGAACAAGTTTTCAAAAATGTATCTTTTTAACATCATCCATGTACCTTTCTATTAAAGTATTAGATCATTATATACATCCGTAAAACAAGAAACATGTTGAACTGCTAAAAATAGGGCATTCCACACTAACTGTGATATTCCACAACTCAAGATATTGTATTGTGGTACACCAAAACCTATGAAACTATTAGAGATGAACTTATACACCATTATATGCATGTTGCTAGATCCGCACATTCTTATTTATCTTGGTATCTTCACCACCCTCTATCTCTTTTTTCACAACTATTCACTCAATCCAAGGGGTCTAACTAAGGTGTAAGGAAGTCTGGAACTTCAACCCTTTCACATTAGACTTGCAACAATGCTCCTTAGCATCACATTGCTTTCCTTATTTAGATAAACATCAAGTGAGCACTTTACACAGGTACTAAAGGTCCATTTCTACTTAGCACATAATTGTGTCGATAATCAAATCCCAAGATATCAAATTCTTGTATCTTAGTTTTTTTATATCAAGAAAAAATGTGAATTACAAGAGGTAAATGCAGTCAAAAGACTACTAAGAACAAACCAACAAGGCATGCCTAGAACAATCAAACCAAAAGCTAAACTACAACCATACGCAACATAAACAACAACTATCGACCTACCAATAGCTCGAAGACAATTATATACATTACAAAAACCTGTTGTGATGAAGACAACTAGGCATTATCTTCTTATAAAACTCCCACAAAAGCCTCTTGTATCTTAGTTATCTTAACTCTCTAATCTAAAATCTAGTTTTAGTTCTTAGTTTGTGGGTCTCTATAACTACACCACATCAATCAAAATCAATTAAGGTATACCCTTGTCTCTCCCAATTTTTATTTTTAACACATTCATTTACAATCTTAATTAATTAACTTGAATTCACTTGTCATACTCAACTCCAACAATTTATCTAAGATTTTAAAGTCTATTTGATTTATTCCTAAATAAATATTTTATAAAGTATATCTTTAGGAGTTCACTAAAGGGGCTCAAATAACATTTTATTGAAGTACCTTGTACCAGAGGAGTTATACTTGTACCAAAGTTATTTGACCCTATTCAAGGAATTTTGTTTTTATCTCTGCAATAAGTCACAAGAAGATGTCCTCTCTCCCTTGAGGACAGCAATTATTCTTTCTAATATCAGCATTGTTTAATATATAAAAAAGGTGGCGGGCGGTCATAGAAGATGTTTCTGGAAATTAGTACAAACTACATAGAATCTGCTGGTGCCATACCATGAAGACAAGTGTACGTGTTAACAATAGTCAGACACGTCTGCAGAAACAGGTGGTGGTCAGATTACTGATCCTTTGTGAACCAAGGAATTGGGTGAAGTGGGTCATATATCAATATGCCATTCATCACTTTGATGTCAGCCTTGTGTTTTTCTTCACGCGTACACCATCCTTTCTCTCTCCACTGTTCACTATTGACGTGTCCCCCATTAGAGCCACTCGCCCACATTTGGACCTGCAGCTTAGGAATGGTAGTTGGAATTTTTTTTCTCTCTATCTGCTTATTTAAATTATTCATGTACGGTGATATCACGCACCAGTAAACTAATTTCAAAGCTCTGAATCATTGAGATATGGTCATTAAAGAAACGACTTAACTAGTATCAAATTTCAGCCCGCTAAGATTCCACTGAATTATTAAACAAATTCTTAACTCACTTTCTTAATTGAAAATAAAGGAAGCACGCTTGTAGTAAAACTGTGCAATCAATTCTATCAATTTCTATCAATTTTAGTGGAGGCTGTACTGTTAAACTTTTCTAGGAGAGGTACTCTTTTCCACAAGTCTTAATTGGTTCCAATGAACAATGTTTTAAGTAAGAAAACAGTCTGATGCTTCTTGATGTGATGTAATTGATGTTTAAAAATATTATATAGTTCTATTTAGAACTACTTTCAATGTAGAGATATGTAACGTGTTTTTTACTTTTATTATTTTACACTATAATTTAGAATAAATTTTGTTTTAACCTGTAGAATTCTTGTATTTTTGCCTCGTAACTTACATTGTTGTAGACTGCTTTATCAAAAATTTAGTATGTTTATGTTTGTCTTCGTTACCGAAGTTTAATCATGTGTATAATTGTCTTTATACATGGTGGAATTCTAATTCTAATGAATTTTATGAGTTAGCTATCTTTATATTTAACTAGTTAGTTCGTGGGATTTGTTGAGCTTTTAAGCTTTAAAAAAAGTTGGAAAAGTTGTTTTATGTAAAAAAATATTATTATTAACACGTATCTGTATTCCCTATTAATAAATTCATTGCAAGTGTTAATATAAATATACATAACTACTATTAATTGAAATTGAATATTATATATATACATAATGTTTTGAAATGGTGATGGAACATGATAGCTTGTACATATATATTTGTCTCTTAACATTTTAAAGGTTTCTTAATAGGTTTGTTGTTGTTTTCTTTATTAATATTTTATTGTCATGAAAGACCATACAATTTAGTGGCTATTCTTAAATGTCATCCACTTCAACAATTAAAGGTTAATTTTGGCCACTAAAATTAGGATAAATATTTACTACTTTTTGTCATGAATTAAGTGTAAAATTACTATTGACTATTTGACCATGGAAATGTATGATATTTAAGTAGAGTGCAATTTTAATGGATGATATTTAAGCACATGAGCAATCTAATTTTTAATTAACTTACAAAAGTTAGGGGGCTTTCAAAAACACTTCCTTTTATCCTTAATAAAATTAACTTCAGTAAAATATTCTTATTTACATGATAAAGTGAATCGTTTTTACATTCATCATGATAAAGTTACTATTGATTGTTTGACTATTGAAATGTATGATATTTAAGTAGAGTGTAATTTTGGCCAATAAAAATAGGACAAATATTTACCACTTTTTGTTGTGAATTAAATATAAAATTACCATTGACTATTTGACCATTGAAATGGATGATATTTAGCCGATAAGAACATATTCCTTGAACCTCCTATAGATACAAGTACTAGTTAAATAGAGTGCAATCCAATAACCTAATTTTTAATTAACTTAACAAAGTTAGAAGGCTTTCAAAAACACTCCCTTTTACCCTTTAATAAAATTAACATTCATTAGGATGTTCTAAATTACATGATAGAGTGAGTCATTTCTACTCATGCTTGCCAAGACGTAAATAAATTATTAAATTTCAGTTGGACGGGCATGGTGGGCGTCACCTCCAAGGCGTCCTGCCATTGTGGAAAATGTGGAGTTAGTAAAATATAAAAAAAAATATGACAGAATCATTATTGAAAAGATGGCGTTGAAGAAAACGGTAACTGAGTAGCTAATAGTGCCTCGAATTGGAGACTCCTTACAATTTACGGCGAATGAATTTCGGGCAAATCATCAATGTTTGTCACATGCCCACGTCTCGCGGAGTAATATTTTATACGTTTATAGGGCCCCTTAGCTCCGCTTTATAAAAAGAGGCTTCCTTACACAAGAGAGAGGAGAGGCAAGCAAGCATCGAGCTCTTTATCAGAATGGGTAAGGCTCCTTGCTGCTCCAAAAATTCCATGCTCAATCGCGGGGCTTGGACTGCCCAAGAAGATTTTATTTTAAGCGAATACATCAAAATTCATGGAGAGGGCAGATGGCGATCAATCCCCCAAAAAGCAGGTGAAATAATAGTTCTTCATTCATTCTTCAATTACTGTAACACAATTTAATTTCAAGTGTCACTCTACTCATAATGTCCCCTCGTCAGCTCTAAAAGTTTTTTTTAATGCCTCATGCAGGTTTGAGGCGGTGCGGAAAAAGTTGTAGATTGCGTTGGTTGAACTATCTCCGTCCTGATATTAAGCGGGGACACATTTCACCCGATGAAGAGGATCTCATCGTTAGATTACATGGACTCCTCGGCAATAGGTAGGCAATGGGTATTAATAGTTCATAGTTCTTATAGTTAAAGTTTAAGTTTAACTAGTTAAAGTTTAACCAGTCGGTATGTTGTAAAACAATGGTTGGTGAAATTTAATCCACTACCAGTCTGTATGTTGTAAAACAATTGGCTGGTCGGCTACCAGTCGGTATGTTTTAAAACAATGGGCTGGTGAAATCTAATCGACTACCAGTCGGCATGTTGTAAAACAATCGGCTGGTGAAATCTAATCGGTTACCAGTCGGCATGTTGTAAAACAATCTGCTGGTGAAATATAATCAGCTAGAGACAGAAAGAAGCAGGTCAAATAGGTCGAGGGAGCAGGGTTTAACAGATCAACCAGAACAGTCAACATGAATCAGGGTAGAGAATTCTGTAAGAGTCAGCATGACAACTTGTCGACTGTTTAAAGTGGGTGTTTTTTATAAGTGTGATTCAAAATGTGGATGCAAAATCCTAATAAACACTAATTCAGTGCAATCGAGCTTCTGGCTTAAACTGTGTAAAAAAAATTTCATCAACGATCACACTCTGTGATTCATCATCAGGATGTAGAGAGCTGTAGGAGATAATTAGTTACAGTATATTCAGTCTTGCTTATCTAGATAATGAGTTACAGTATATTAACATCGGATATGTTGTTGTGCTTATATTTACAGAATATAATGAGTTACAGTATATTAACATCTGCAATTAGAATATGTTGTTGTGCTTACATTTACAGAATCCTTGTTATCTTTCAGGTGGTCGCTTATTGCTGGACGCCTGCCGAGTCGAACAGACAACGAAATAAAGAATTTCTGGAACAGTCATCTCAGGAAGAAGATCCAATCACTGCCAGAGAAGGAAGAAACTCTTCACAAGCGTCTCAGAAAGCCCAGCCCTGCTTCTCCTGCAGGTGATCGTGTGTTCAAGTCTACTCCAGTTAAAGCAACGGCAGTGAGGATAAAGAAAGGCAGCAGCCAATATGCTAGCTCTGAGCCTGGGATTTCGAATAATCAAGACATGAACTCCTCTGATGGTGGAATTGCACACACTGTACAGATCTCCTGCGAGTCATTGTTCAAGGAGGACAATTCTAATAACAGCAATTTTTCAACAGAGAAGAATATTGTTGAATGGGGATCTCCATCAATGGAAATCAATGGACAATATTCCCCTTGTTACAGACCCAGTTCAGTGAACTGTCAAATCCCGTATTCTGAGCCCTGTGCAGAGAGTGGAGTCAATGCCTTCCAGAGTTTATTATACATGAACGAGCTTTCTTCTCCAGAGTTTGATGTTTGCACCAGTACTGAGTTAGAGCACAATATACAACAGGTGAATAGTTCTACAGCCAGTGATCAGCAAACAAATAAAGAAATATGCAACAACACGCAGCAGAAAGGCAAGTGGGTAGAAGAACTACAATATCAACAGAATTCAAGTCTACAGTGGTTAAGCCTACTGCTCTTGGAATCTGAGGAAGACTGGGAGGAAAGAAATAGCAAAGACACTGCACAGTTTTCATGAAAACCAGACACCGTCTTGAACTCTCCTGGTTTAAGTTAAAATCTTATATGTTAGAAAACGTGTTACTCATTTCATGCCACTAGACCTACTATCGACAACAGTACCTTCCGTGAGTTAATATCATGGAGCTGCCCTTCGTAGTATGGAGGGCGACTGATAGAAACGTAATTGAAGTATCATAAATTATGTCCACAACCAGGAAAAGGAATATCCTCAGTAGTTTTCACACACTTAACCCATATAATAAATTTAGGCATAAGTTGCAGTCGTTTGAAATATAGAACGGTAGCTCAGAATCGTAGAAAACTTTTGGGAATTGTTGACCTGCTGTTGATACTATGATATTTAGTGCAATGTACTAAAACCTTTTTTTTTTTAGTAAATTTATACCATTGAAATGTGACTGGCGAGACCATAAATGAATTGTCCAAAAACAGACGTCAAATCACAAGTAATACAAGAGTAACATGATTGTAACACTTGTAACTAGTAATAAATCTGTACTGGGTTTTTTCTGCTTCTCCTTCAGTGTTTGTATATGTTGTCGTTACAAACCACTCCATAGAATATCATCATACAGTCACTTTCGATCCTCACAAATTCACTTAACTAATACTGATTTTATTATGTCATCGAACTGTTCAACATTGTTTTCTGACAATTGGCTTTAAAAATTTTGATAAAAAGAAATGGCATTATTTATTTACTGTTGTGCCATTTGGTCTAATGAAAATAAGATTGTAAAGTTTTTGGAAAAACTGTTGCTTTTTTGTATCGACGGATCACACTCCGTGATCCATCATCAAGAAGAAATTCTTCATTCTCTTCTTTTCTCCCCAATGATGAACCACCAGTATGATCCAGATGCAAAAAAAACAAATAATACAAGTAATACAAGAGTAACATGATTTAAACACTTCTAACTACTAACTAGTAATACATCTGTACTGGGCTTTTTCTGCTTCTCCTTCAGTGTTTGTATATGTTGTCGTTACAAACCACTCCATAGAATATCATCATACAGTCACTTTCGATCCCCACAAATTCACTTAACTAATACTGATTTTATTATGTCATCGAACTGTTCAACATTGTTTTCTGATACTTGGCTTTAAATTGATAGAAGGAAATGGCATTATTTATTTACTGTTGTGCCATTTGGCCTAATGAAAATATTGAAATCATTTCAGATATAAAATCCCTCAGTCGACAAATATTTATAACCTAATACTTATTTACTGTAAAGCTAAATGAGTGCAGCAATATCTACACCATGTTTGAAATCTAAATTGCAGAAAACCTAAAAAAATCCAAAATATAGTAGTAAAAGTCAATTGGTTCTGCAAAATATTTATCGCAATAATAGTAGTACTATATATATTTATTGTGGTGCTGCCAAACTCTCCCGTGAGTTTCTCGTGTTTTGAAAATGGCAGCAGCATGACAGACTGTGTAGGTGTATGTTGTTTTCAGGTATTTAAGGTGCTGTGTTTACATTTATTAAGGGAGAGGACCTAAATTTGATGGTTGTGTGGTCATATTTAATGATTTGTTAAAACAATGGTAAGACTATCACAGGGAAATTTTGGACATACCATCAAAAATTACATGAACTCTAGTAAAATATATAACGAAATTATGATATACTTTTAAAAAATAAAATATATCTTCACATTTAAAACACAACTCTATAACTGTCACAAAATATTGGTAAATATTAACTATCTGGTGCATTGTAAATTGACAGTAGGACAGAAGTCAATTACATACATATGTACATATGTAGAGCAGTCAGCAAAATCATTGTAATTGAAAATAGGAGGTCCAGGGTTTGTACCTTTTGTACAGCTGGCACGACGACAACATGCCAGCTGTTTATGTGAGAGCTGAGATTGACATGACAGCCGTCAAATTTAGGCCTCACAATGGAGCTGAGATTGGTTTGACAGCCATCAAATTTAGGCCTTACAATGGAGTTGAGGTTATCCCATTGTGGCCTCTTTAGTTGTTGTTTTCTCTTTTTTCTTTTTTAACTATTAATTTATAAAAATAGTCAACATTTTATTCTCATTTTTCTTATTTTTATTTTTCAATTGCATAGGCCTCTTTAGTAGTTGTTTTCTCTTTTTTCTTGTTTAACTATTAATTTTTAAAAATAGTTAACATTTTATTCTCATTTTTCTTATTTTTATTTTTCAATTGCATAGGTATATATGTAAGGCCTGAATAAAATTTATGCACAATCGTCAAATTTAGGCCTTACAATGGAGATGAGGTTATTAAATTTTAAAAATAGTTAACATTTTATTAGCATTTTCGTATTTTTATTATGTAATTAAGGGAATAAAATCTTGTTTACATAAGTTAATTAAATAAATCCACACAATTAAATATTAATTAATTTAGAAAAGTTGGAAATTGATAATTTAAAATGTTATTTTTCAAAATTAATGTAAGAGAAATAGGGTATTTAGCTTTTCGAACAATGATGAAGAATAATGTTGACATAATGTAGAACCGATTCGTCAATACCCAAAAAGTAATATTTTTGATGTGCTTGATGTCTAGGAATTGTAACAAACTCAAAATCTTTTGTGGGTTGTTCCTGAGTGGCTCCAAGTCAAACCCATGTAATGTAGAACTGGCCTCAAGGCATGGATCTGATTTAGTAGTTTACAAACTTTTGTAACCTATTTTGTTATGGTCTTTGATATCTAGTGGCATGTAAGGACTTGCATGTAATGTCCCAAATGAAATATTTTGTAATTTTATTTAAAATATACCATCACATAAAAAATCCAAAGAAAAATAATACATTTCAAACTCTCATCAAATTGTTTTTAAAATAACTTGAAATACCCATAAAGTTTTTAACAATTTCCTCACAACCCGAATTTAACAATTTTGCACAAAAACTTCAAGATCATCTTCTATTAATAAAATATAATTAAAACACATCAAATATACTCTTACAGTAGTAAAAGTTATAATAACAACAACAATAAAATATGAAACACACTAAAAAAATCAGCACCTGACAAATTGTAAATATCACATCACATTGTCATTCTTTTGTACAAAAAATGAATATGTTCATCTCCATTATCTATAGTTGTTCTGGATGAGTATAAGGAGTTGTAATAAACTAATACACAACAACAACAACAACAACAACAAAACTAAAATCCAAAACTATACACAACTGCAACCAAAACCTACAAACACACGAACTAGAACAAGTTAAAATCTATAACTCTAGAAGCACAATCACAACCTTTGAGTAAGATTTTCCTACTAAACCAAAGGGGTTTCATCCTCCAATCCAAGAAACCAATGGATTTTTGTCCACTAGTCTCAATCTCTAACAATTTTTCATCCACAGAAGATTATATAAGAACACAAGTGCTCATACAAGAAATTTGAGAAATAAAATGATTAAAACCTCCTTCTGATGAAAACCCTTGCATATTAATATAGACTTGAAGCCTCAAATTGGGCACCCAAATCCCAATGCCACATTTTAAAAAATTAAATAAAATAAAATTATATTTTCCCCTCTTCCATAACTCCATGGTAAAAATAAACTATAACTTTTGTAATGACAACCTATCATATGCTATGTCATATCTATCATAAAATCTTACTAAAAAATCCCATGTCCCTCTTCTTAGGAAAATAATCATTATTATCAAACACTTATTCCAAGACCATAATTACTGGCTAAAAATAGGAAAGCATATTCTCACTGACACCTTGTCATAGAATCTGTTGATTTTGCTTTAAAAGTTACAAAATCCTCAGATAGAAACCCCATGCCCCAAATAAGAGGATAAAATAATAAAATATATTTAATATTTAATTTGACCCCAATAAATAAATTTTAAAAATATAAATTAACATGGGTCCAATAATTAAATATTATATATTTTTTTTTCCTAACTTCTTCCTTAGCCCATGGAAAATATAGGAATGTGCATTTTGTCCATAAAATTGAACTAATTAAAAATGAGAGATTACAAGTCCACCCTTCCCAAAATTTCTTGTCCTCAAGCAATGCAAATTTAAATGTTCCAGACTTTACTAATTCTTCCCAACTAAAAATCTCTATGATACTAAGATCCCAAATCATCTTGCATGAACATTTTGAACTCGAGAGAAAATATCCCCTTTCCATTTTTGTACCCTTCATCTTTTCATCATGGCTAGAATACTTCTCATGATGATAAAACATTATAATGACATAGTTTGAAGTCAATGCAATAAACCCTTTCTACTACTATCATCCTTACTTCTTGAGGTGTAATCAAATTTTTTTCCTTCCATTGCTGATTTAAATGTTTTTGGGAGAATTTTCTTAACACAGCCATTCCTGTGACTCAAAATCTCTGAAGATTTAGTGACATCAACTAGAACACTCTTCTTACTTGCATGTCCATCAACATAGTTACTTTGAAAATCACCCACATATGGTATCAACTCAATCTTTACAATGCCTAAAAGATTGATAGAATCTTCTTGAACACCATTAGAAATCACTGGAACATTTTTTCAATTATGAAAACTTCACATTCAACATGTAATGTTGATTTCGCACTGACTTCATTAAAACAGGCATTGTCCGGGCATGTAAACTCGCTAGAAACCCCTAAAATATCGTTCTTAGATAAGATCTCCTTACCTTTGACTTGCATGGTGGATTTTTCCATGGTCTGTTTCTCCTCACTTTCTTGCATCTCTGTTTGATCTTCTCTCTTTGACACGTGCTTCACAACTTTTTTCTTGGATTCTTCTTGTAGCTTGGGTTCTTTCTCTCTACATCTTCTTGTGATTCTGATTCTAGTTTCTCCATCTTTTTTTTCAATCTCTTCTGGTTCTTGCCCCTTGATCTCCTCCTTAACAATTTTTAACTTTTCCTCTTTTTTCTTCAACTCTCTTATGTAACTACACAAGCCTCTTTTATTTGGACACCTCATTTCATGTACCTCCAAGTACATGTTGAATGGTAGTAGAACTTTGAAAGCTTCAGATTTACCTTGATACTCCTCAAAGATTCTAGCAACCTCAAGTTTATTCTTACATTGTTCTAGAAACATGTTGTACTCTTTTCTTTCCTTCTCTAATTTCATTGGTGCCTCTTGAAGAGGATCTATAAAGTTTTCTCTTAAAGTTCCTTACATGATACCGATTCTCTCTTTCATTGGGAAGCATCAACAATCAAATCTACCTTGTACGCCTAGCAAGATCAAAGCTCTAATACCATTACAATGTCCCAAATGAAATATTTTCTAATTTTCTTTAAAATATAACATCACACAACAAATATGAAGAAAAAATATATATTTCAAACGCTCATCAAATTATTTTTAAAATAACTTGAAATACCCACAAAGATTTAGCAATTTTGTTAAATCCATGCATCTAAATTTAATAATTTTTGCATAGAAGCTTCAAGATATTCTTCTATTAATGAAATCTAATTAAAACACATGAAATATGCTATTATAGTAGAAAAGGCTATAGAAACAATAGTAGAAACAAAATTTGGAAACATAATAACAAAATTAGCACCCAGCAAACTACAAATATCACATCAAATTGTCATTACTTTGTCATATCTATCATAAAATATTACTAAAAAATCCCATGCCCCTCTTCGAAAATAATCATTATTAGCAACCACTTATTCCAAGACCATATTTTTGCTGGCTAAAAAATAGGAAAGCATATTCCCACTTACACCTTTTTATAGAATCTACTAATTTTACTTTGGATGTTACAAAATCCTCATATAAAAACCTCACACCCCAAATAAGAGGATAAAATAATAAAATTTATTTCTTATTTAATTTGGCCCCAATAAATAAGTTTTTAAAATATAATTAACATGGGTCCACTAATTAAATATTATTTTCCTAACTTCTTCCTTAGCCCACGAAAAATATAGGAATGAACATTTTCCATAAAATTAAATTAATTAAAAATGGGACATTACATTGTAGTATTTAAAAATACCTTAGGGAAGATGCTAGATCACAAGGGTCAAGCTCTCCTCTATCAAGCTCCTTGATAGCCCATCTTTATGGCCTTAAGTGAATATTAAAGGTCCAACACTCTCAAACATGCAAGTGTCTTAGATGTAGATATGCTCTAATTCCAATGTATATGTGTTTGTTTCAAGGTCCAAATTGAAATGCTCCTAGGATGGTTTCTCCTTATACTTCCTTCTTATTTTTAAATGATGTTTAAATGCATAAATGTCCATGTCAAGTTTAATACTAAGACATAACAAATAGTTACACGAATATGTACCAAGTTAGCTTCCAATTCTTGTAGGAAAGGGCAAGAGTTGACATTTTTAAATTTGAAAAATTAAATTTGGGGGTCAATCTCAAGTGGCTTGGGATCAATCAAGAGAACCAAAAATTTGACCTAGGATAAAAAAATGCAAGTCTTAGGATCAACGATGGATACATAGAAATGTGTAGTAATAAAATGATAGATGTGTGGGATCATGTACAAATAAAGCTAGGATAAGGTCAAATGTATGGAAGTTCATTAAGGTGAGAGTAAATAGAGATGGATAGGGATTGTGGATGAAGCTAAAATTAGCACAAGAGGATGTCACTTGGTACATAATTGTATTAAGACATTCCATCAAAATGGGCCCATAGCTAAGTGGGAATTGGCATGGGTATGTAAATTTTACTCTTACATTTTACCTCCACTTTAAGGTATATGTGAACCGTAAAATGATCATACATTTCAAAGTATATGAACATTCTCAACCATGTGCATAAAAGTAAATATTTGGACATAAAATGATATGGGACCCATGTAAAGTAATAGACCCATCTTAAATTATTTGTGTGTTCCTCTCTCGAGGGTTCACTTAATAAACCAATGATATTATACACATGCATTCATAGGGTACTAATAAACACCCCTAATTTCATTTCTACCCCACAAATTTATATTTTGATACCCCTCTGCATACATTAATATAATTAAAATACCTCTCTATTTTTACCAAGTATATTATGTATCCTTTTTTTGTTACATTTTTATATCCCCTTATTATTTCTACCCTATCAACCAAAGGCACTTCCCACACATACATTTAGCTCAAACCTAGTTTCGATTGTCATCCCATTAATTAAAGCCTCAACATAAAAAACCTAGATGAGCTATGACAACTACATGTCATCCTATAAAAGTATTTGATTTCAAAACACTTATATGTATATCAACCCTAAAATCCTTGCCACATTAAGTCTAACAATGAATCTCCCTAATAACAAAAATCTCATTTTTTTTCTTTTTGGCTAAAAAGGATAAATATAATAACTAAGAAACTAGAAAAAACTACAAAAGGACTTCCAAATAGCAATAGATGTCACTAAAATCCATAGGATAAAAATCCAAGGAGGTTTTCCACAATCCCACCACCTCTAGGAACCAAAGGAAACCACAAAACCATCAAAGCACATAATACCAAGGACTAACAAACTAGAACTATCCAACCAACTCATTACGAAGGAGATTTAGAAACTGTAAAAAAGGATAGGGACACACATTCCATGACATTCTAGTTGTGATTAACATTAAAAAGACCATTTATCTAAACAATATGCAACACCATTCCACTCTCTAGGAATATGAATAAAAGAGACGAAATCAAAGTTTCATGAAAGGAAAAGAATTTTCTCCACAAAAGAATCCAACCTCCAAGAAGACTCATGAAACTTCCCATTATTTAGAAGGGATACCAAAACCATTGAATCCATCTCATAGATTATCTTCTTCTAACTTAGCTCATAGGATTTCTCTAGAACCATGAGGATGACCTAAGCCTCCATCTAATTATTAGTGCCAAACCCCATAGAAAAAGAGAAAAAGAAGTGAATTGAACTAGCACTAGATCTCACCCAACTTCACCAATCCCTATTGCACTCTGATTATCTCAAGAATAATCATCAATATTAATTTTGTAAAAGCCCAATGGGGGAGGAGACTATTTAATTTCTCTATTCATCTTATTAGAAGATTTGATCCTAGAACTAGGATGAGTAGAGCTAATCAAATGACCCAGATCTAATCGCCTTAAAATTAGAATATCAAAGGGAACTAGGACTTCATCAATAGAGAACCTAGCCACAAAAGTTTATTTTATTGAGTGTAAAATCTATTTCCAAGCATACCCATAAAGACTCTAATAGCCTTAGAAAATTTCACTATTTCTTTCCAACCAAATTTTCCAAAGAATAAAGATAGGACCAATGTTCCAGGCTATAAAAAGGAAAGAGGCCAAAGCAAAAAAGGATTCCCCAAGCTATCCCAAAATTCTAACGAAGAAGTAACATGAATAAAAGGTTGATTCCAAATATGCAAACACTAGCTTGAAAGACCCTCAGAAAAGAAGCACAAAAAGAAAAGATGAGTCATACGCTCCTCATTAACCCCACAAAGACCGCATTTAGACAAACCTTCAAATCCTCTCTTTATTATTTTGTCCCAAGTAAGACATTTATTTTAACATTTAGAATCTATAGAAAGAAGTTACACTTAGGCCAATAATAATTATTTTAGATCTTTTTCCACCATGGAAATCCCTGCACCCAGTTCTTTCTTGTTCTCAAATTTAGTACCCATGACAAATTGAATAAACCCCCTTAGGATCATAGCCACATGAAAGAGCATCCACCTCCTCCAGAGAACAACATGGTTAATTTGCTAGAATAGGGGACCCTGAGCATTCAGATATCTCCCCAAAATCCAACTATTAAAATCCTTCCAATAATACATATGAGATTTTCCACCAAGCGAGAGACATTAAAGTCTGAAACTTTAGACCATCTAGCCTCAAGAAAGAATTTACTCAAAGGGAGTAGATTGGAAAATGAGGTGAGAATTAGAAGATTAAGATCCCATGAATATGTCCAAAAGAGAGCATTGTGACTAGAATTGACAATTCAAAAAAGGCCCCTCTTAACAAGTGATGCACCCTTCTTGATCTAGTATTCCAAATCATAGAGCCTTTCCCAATCAAATTCACTCTTTGAATATTATTAGAAACAACATGCCATGTAATATTTGTAGTGTAGGAGTTTGGCCGAAGGATGATCCTATTTCTTACACCATCTCCAAAAAAGTTTAGCAGCCAAGGCTTCACTATTAAACATAGAGTGCCTAAGACCAAGACCACCACTTTGCTTAGGCATACAAACCTGATCCCAACTAATAATACTCCACTTATGAGAATCGAAATTCCCTGCCCAATGAAACTTTCAAGAAAGAGAATTAAACTCCTTTAGAAAACTTTTAGGAGAAGAAAGCACCAAAATTTGTGAGTCACTAATTGACTCAAGCCACTAGGATCGCCTGCAAAACCTAGGATTTACCTTCTACAAGAGAAAAAAGAAAAGAGGATTAATTTGCACAATAATGGATGCAACAATGAAATTGGATTAATGAATTACATATGAGAACTTGCTTTTATAATTACAAGTTAGAAAACCCTAATATGACTTAAGAATAACCTAAGACTAAAATTAGCCCTAAGTCAACTTAATAAAGTGTAATTAAATATTTAATTACACCAACACCCCCCTTTAAGTGCAACTTAGGAAGAAATGAAAACATGCAACTAATGCAAGAATGGGTCCCGACTACAAGGGCATGTTAGGTACCCATGTACAACAGGAATCTCTCATAAAGTGGAGAAAAGGAGAAAAATCATGTGGGAGAAAACTCCTTTCTAAAAGAGAGAAAAGAAAACAAGTACATGAACATGTGATGGAAGAAGGACTAACAGTAAGAGCCCCCAAGAACTGAATCCATCACAAAAGTACAATCATGAATGCCCCCCATAAGAGAGGAAGAGAGAGAAGGTCTAAGGACGCCCCCAGAAGCAAGTGTGCCCAAAATTTAGAAAGCAGATGAAGAAGTTGCAACTACTAATGCTGAACTATGACTAAAACTGATACATAGGAACAAGTACTATGAAGATTCAACAACATTGACCATAATGAATGGCCATCAAACTGAGATGTGACCTGATGAGAATCTGACGCAAGACTCAGGATCATTAACCATAGGCTCTCAATCTGAGGTATGAATTGATGTAAATCAAAATGTTTCAAGAAAGATATGGAATATTTCATTGATTTTCTGACAAGTTTCAGTGTGTTTACAACTTAGCTAGTGCTTACAACAGGAGCATACAATGTCCAAAAACACCACATGCTAAAAATATAATTCTACTAAAAATGAAAGGAAAATGATAGTACCATAGTCAAGTACACAGAAAATCATGTACTTTCAAAAAAATGGGACCCCAAAAGGAGTTTGTACACCCAAGATATGGCCCGTCGAAGTTCCCAAAACAAAAACTACACAGCAATACACTAAGAAAATAGAAATGTGGAAAAAACCAGAAGCCCAAACTAAAAACCATCTACACCACTATGAAGACCATGAAATTCTACCCCATTTCAAAGAAATTGCACAAAAAAAGACCTCTATATGGCCAATATATCGTTGTTTGAAGATCAGGTGCAAAAGAGAAACTGCCAATGGTGAGGGGTGGATTTGGCAAAAAACAAACCTCTGCCAAATTTAGCAAAACTCCACAAAATTTAGTGAAATTGCCAGATTTGATGAAAACTCCAGAAGTGGTTATCCACCAGATAAAATAGCCCTCTACTAAATTTAGAAAAGACAGCCAAATATGGGACCAATGCTAAAAAAGTCACCAATGGTTGGGCACGGATCCCGAGATAGGTACATGTAGGTACAGTAAGTTTTATTGTATGTTTTTTTAATAAATAAAAAAATACATTAAAAAAATTATTGAATTTTTTTAAAAAAAATTAAAGGGGTTGGAGGGGTCGAAGCCCTCCATGCAACCCCATTAAGAGGGTTTCACGGCCCCAAAAAGGGGGTTCACAGGCCCCTTAAGGGACTGCAGCCCCTAAAGGGTGCGAGGCCCAAAGGCAACCCGCAGGTCCTACACCTATAGGCTTAGGTACAGGAGCCTGCGCAGGGTACTGCATAGGTACAAGGGCCTACCCTAGTACCAAAAAAAAATGTTTTTTATTTTTTTTTAAACCTCTTACAATGAAAAAACAAAACCTGTTTTTTAAAAATTTTGATATATATTTTTTTTAAACAAAAAAAAAAAAATTAAAAAGAAAATTGAATTTTTTGAAAATTTCACCTCGTACTGCATGTTGGGCAAGTCGTACGGCTTGCCTAGCAAAAAAAATTGCCCCAAATGATCCCGAGGCCAAATTTCAACAATTTGACAGTTGATCTTAAGGTTTTTGGGCCTTCTAAGCATGATGACAAGGTCGGATTTGGCCCAAAACGCTCTAAAAATCATCTTTCCTCTTGATCCTGAAAAAAAAGCACCCACTGAAACCCTTGCAAATCTGGCCTACGAAGCTCAAATCAAGCCAAATAAAAGGCTAATATGACTATCTCGACTACTTTGAATCCAATGAAAGACTCTATTTTAGACAAAAATACACCTAGCAAATGGTTCTTGTTCAAATTTTTCTCTAGATCTGAGAAGGGGCATGCAAATCTGGAGCTCTGATACCATGTGAGAGTCACTGATTGTCTCAAGCCACCAGGATCACCTGCAAAACCTAGGATTTACCTTCTACAAGAGTAAAAAGTAAAGAGGATTAATATGCACAATATTGGATACAATAATGAATTACATGTGAGAACTTGGTTTTATATTTGCAAGTTAGAAAACTCTAATATGACTTAAGAATAACCTAAGACTCAAATTAGCCCTAAGTCAACTTAATAAAATGTAATTAAATATTTAATTACACCAAAAAAATTTGTAGATAGGAAGATCCCATAGCACTGATTTCAAAAGTGTACGACACCTTGCAAAAGACAACCATCTGAAATTCTAGTAATTAACCTACATTTTAAACTTATGGTGAATTATCTTCCATTGAAGGTGATTAGGAAGACCAATTGACAAGGGAATACCATGATAATCCAAAGGAATCTATCCTATTTTGAACTACAAAATAAAATCAATTCTTTATTGAATGGCCAAAGGAGTATTAATGTAACGTAGAAAATATCCTACCCTCACAATTTCATGTTGTGTTTTGACTCGCTTTGATATCCACTCCTATAATATGTTTCTAGGGCCACTTGACCATAACCTTGGCCTATTTTACCCCTCACCAAGGTTTACCAAAAATTGTACTACACATTTATTTATTTTAACCCTTTGAGAACACATGTTGAATATTGGCTCATTTCTTGAGGATGCAAGTGTGATGCACAAACATTCGGTGACGTGTTGGTATCCCAAAGATTCCAAAATTCAAATAGTTCATTCTCCCACCTTGTTTCTCAATTGTGTCAATGTTAATGCTCATGTGGTAGTGAAATGACCTCTATAAGTGTGTTCAACCCTCCTAAATTCCTAATTCCATCATGCAAAAGTAAGATTTGAAAAAGATACTCTCTCTCACACACTTTTGAGAAAAATACTATTGATTGTTAAAGAAAATTTGTTCTTGGATCATGCAACAGAAGCTATTGAATATTTTGTGCTCTTCTAAGTTGCAGTGCCTTCTCTCTTATCTTTTTGGGGTTTCTACATGCATATTGTACATTATGGAGGCTCTCTTCCAAGGGTTTGGAATTATTTACATAGAGACTTGGCACTCAAGGAGTTTGCAGCCTCCTCCATTTCTTCACAACCTAGTAACATTGTTTCAGTATCAAGAAATAGTTTTATTTGTTAGTTTTATTGTATATTGCTTTGTCTATTCATTGGCAAACTTGTGGTGTAGACCACCACCCTATTTTCTATGTACAATAGGGTATTCTTCCTTGTAGACTAGGGTTGATACTCGTAGTTTTTATTTATTTGTCACTGTTATTTATCCTAGACTCACTAAGGAAATAGGAGCACACATGTTTACTTATCTTTTTCCATATTGGTTATGTGTGGAGGTCAACAGACCAAGATAGGGGCTTGACCTGAAGGCAAACTCCCAAATAGCCCCAACCAATTTTCTTGGTCTTTATTGTCGTAGGTATTAGAAGAGATTCAACCACATGAGATTTTGATAATCTCTTCTCCTTTCCTTTCTTTATTTCATTTTATCATTCAATCTTCCTTTACTAATTGATTCAATGCATTTATTCATTGATTTTGTGATTTATTACACTACTAGGTCTTCATTCTAGTACTATGTATAGATTAGATAAGTGAATGAACTTGAGTAGGACTCCACAGTAAATAGTTTCTAGGTTTTTCTTTCATATGGATGACAACGCGATGCACAAGCATCCATACTACGTGCTGGTGTCTTGGGCTCAGACTCTCCCCCTTCAGTGCCAAGTTCCTCTATAACTCTTATTCTCTATTCTATGTTCATTTCTATAATCTAGCATTTAGATTTCCAGATTCTACAGTTTCATTGTTGTACCTTGATGCTTTTGCTTATTGAGAGTAGTTAATTTCTAAGCGTAAAGCAAAAATATGGGCTATCTAGAGTTAATCCATTCTTCCTAATTGAATAGTAGCATAGTACACTTCTTTGAAGCTAGTTAGATTCGAATGTAATTGTTTGGAAATTGATTCTAGTTAGATAGCATTGCCTAGTCTTAAAAAGAATTTATTTATTTTCTACATTACATTTTGGTGAACCTGAATTCATTCACTTGCATTTTTCTTATCATTCTACTTCTCTTCTTCCTTTGTTTGGTAAAAATAAGAATTTGACCATGTCAAATCTATTTCTCCAAACCTTTACATCTTTCAATGATCCTTTTAGTGGTGAAGATTTTGACATGGTTGATGATGCCATTGATGACTTCATCCATGTTACTTCTTCCTCTTCTAATCCAAAATATTCTCCTTCTACATAAATTATTACCATAATTTACATTTTTGATTCTACATAAGAACCTATGAAACTAAAAATCATGGTACATATTTGTTTTGATATGCAAGAAACTTTTAGACTAGTAATCACTATTCAAGGTGCTTCAAGCACACCTCAAACTTTGAATTACTTAATACATAAAATTACAAAATCAATAACATTAGATGCTTTAGGACCTCCTCATTATCATGTGGTAGCCCACATGTATAATACAAGGTGAAACAAATAGACTACACTTGTCTTTGTTTCCCTCTCAGCTTCTTCTCCTAATCTTCCTCTAGTTCCCCATCTTTCTCAAAAGTTACAATAGAGTATGATCTTGTAGAGAAGCTTTGTACTACTCCTACCAAAATCTCTCTTTGGGAGCTCATTTAAACTTCACCTACATACCATGGCATGCTCCAAGAATCCTTACAGAAGATCTCAATAACATCTTTTACTAGGTCAAATGACAAAGCTACCTTGCTTGATTATATATACAAACTCTCTATATATTATGTTCCAGCAATATGAATTACCTTCTTTAGAAGTGCAGAAGAAAAATGATCCTATTCTTATCATTGTTGGGATTAATTATTTTGGTATCAATTGTACCCTTATTGATAACAATCTGGGTCTCAACATATGTGGTGTAGTCCTGTTAAACTATATCCATGATTAGGGTTCTTCTACTAAAAAATGTTCTGAGTAACCCAACTCTACCAAAAACCCTAAACCCTTATAGTATTAAGTCAAAAGTTGCACTCAGTCTAATTCTTCGGTGACTGGCTGTTCCCATCACTGTCCTTTTAAGTTCCCTTTTCATGTCATCTCTCAATGTTGTTTACTGGCCCCTCGCCAAACAAGTACTGTCTATAGCCCATGCCAAGGAAAAGCTTAATATTTAAAAGAAAATTTGCCCAATTGGTCACCCTTCATCTAATTGGCAAAAGGTTATAGGCATGTCTGAGACCAGTCCTACTAATTAGTTTTGTGCAGGTGGCGCATGCAGATTCATTTCCACCATTCCACCCACGATGAATTACAAAGGAAACTGGCCTCAGCGAAAATGTGGAAAGGGTGATAGCTGGCTGAGGATGATCCCAGTTGGCCTGAAGGTGGGTCCCAAGTGCTACATATAAGTTTCTATTTTGATTCTACCATTCCGCTATACTCCATCGACAGGTTTTTTGAGCGACCGCGGAATCACAGAATTGAGACGCATGGCTTCCTTAAGGTGATGGGACTCTTATATTAAATGCATGTCTCAGACATGGCATCAAGTGGGACTGTTTCAAGGGATGCTATGCCCAGGGTACAATGATCTGACAGTTATCTGCCATTCCACCAAGATCATATCTCTGACCACATCCTTCATACGTAGAATACTGGGTGTCGTCTTAACTGCACTGCGGAAGGGACTTCTCCTCGGGAGCGCAGCTGAAAAAGGAAAACCTAGGTGGCATGATACTATTGAATGAAGTAAGCAATATGGTCTGACCTGGAAAAGGGTCAAATCGGCACCATCAATATGCACCAGCATGAATCAAGATCAATGGCATAAATTAAAAATCATGTTAGAAGGATTTGTTGGTGCTAAACCTAACTGAGTTGCATATTAAAGCATTAACTACTTAGGCGTGTGCAAGGTCTTCATCACCGCCACTTCTGTGGAATTTAGTAATAGAATGGTTTGGCTTATGCAAGCTCGACCTTTGAAAATTTGTACCTTTACAAGAAATGACTTTTCATCCGCTGTGTGCTGAAATTTGATGTGATAACAGGGCTCAATTGGGAGAACCAAGACACTTGATCTGGCAAAATTTAATACAAGAAGTGATGTTTTCAAGTTATGCGGAATTATGAAGCCTTATCTTTCTATTCAATTATGACAATCTTTGATAGAGTTCCATTTATGGAAGAAATATACTGAGATGACTGGAAATTAATACACCATAGATGGGCAGGTGTATGCTTACATCCCTGAATTTCTATAAATAGGCAAGTGTTGATGTTGCAATTCATACTATCTAAAGATATTCTGAGAGTATGGCATTCCCCTGTTCTTGTGTGTTCTATTTGCTCCCCTGTTCTTTAGGATTTTCTTCCTTGTTCTCATGGCTCTCGATCTGTCCCTACAGAATTAGAAAGAATTGGAATTATCTCTTCTGGAATAGGTGGTGCAGGGAAAATTAGAGATTAGCAGCAACGTCCATTGTAACGTTGTGATTTCTTTTCTAGTCTCTTATCTCATCTGACGGGGGGTTCTGAGGGGTATTCTTCCTTCTCTAGTAGTTCCTTATTTTTGTGAGTTGGCAGCTTCCCTTCTGAAGTAGAGAAGCTTCTCAGCTTCCTCTACCCCTCCCTTACATCTAATTTTCCTAACAGAGCATTAACTCTAGGTGTAAGGAGACTGTCCCCCGGGATGAAACAAATAAGGGATGGGAGAAGAATTATTGTTGTTGTTCTTCTCTTGGCTTAGGCAAGCCAGGTGTGGATTCCCCTCCCAGTACTTTCTACTTGGTTAAAGTTGCATGAAACTTTGAGACTTGGAGAGCGAAATCTCACCTGTGCAATGAAACCTAGAAATAGTGAAGGAGGTTATGTCATTCTGAATCTCCTTTTGATAGTGTTCCTTGCACGTTTTCTCATTCCATGGCGTGAGGTTTGAAAAGGCAAAGCAATTAAGGCTCTCATTCAGCACCTTGATGACGTTTGAGGAGTACCTGGCTTTAACAGCCTCCAGCATTTCATCCGTCATCAAAGGCCTGGCTCCTTTTCCTACCAACATGAATGCTAAGCACACAGTTATGAAGTGGTTGTACCAGCCTCTTCAGCTGCATCTGTTGGTTACAAAACAATTGTAACTTCTTTTGTCTTAAGTCCTGAAGCTTGTTGCCCCCTTATTTCTATAAATGGGGATTCAAGGCTTAGAAAAAGATATTGGTTCGAGGTCATATTTTCCAGCTTTAGTCTAAAAATAGGGATCAATCTAGTCAGGGAGGAGTTGTAAATAAGTTTATTTTCTGTAATAGAATTAGTTGTCTATTTTTGAGGTTTCCAATTTGAGTCTCTTCTGGTTTCTTGATAGAATTATTGTAAGCTATAATGCAAGTTACTGAACAGTTCATTTTACAAGTTTTGTTGAGTTTTGGAATCCACTGTCTCCTACTGCATGTATATAGTTTCATGTCATGAATAATATTTGGTTGAAGAATCATCTTTATTCATCGACACAGTCTTTCCTGTGCTAGCATATTTCTCTAATGGGTTTTACTCAAGGAGTAATGTAAAAATTGCTATTGGAAAATATTAAATGTGATTCGAGTATATAGGGATAACTAAGTATGGTTGATTTCAAAACTAGTAGAGTATTTTCAATGTAAGGCATTGTTGTATCTTTACAATAAACTAAGGTTTCTTACATTAGTGCTTGTTTAATTTTTATCATTTTAACCTTTTTGACTCCTTGGCCCAATGGATAGGCACTGATCTATTTCATGGATATTATACTAAACTTATGCCCCTCTGGTTACCCTCAAAGTATTTTCAATCCAAATATTTTCCTTTCCAACAATAGGCTTTTAGGATATTTATTTTGATTAAGTTATGTCTTACATGTTCCTCTGCAAAGAATAAGATAGAAGCTTAAAGAATCCAGCCAATCCTCACTTTATCATACATTCTTTCAAGCAGCCTATAAGGAACATATCTGTGATATAAACAAAGCTGACAATCTAATGTCTCTGGAAAGCCCCATTCCTTTTGAGTAGAACACTGTTATCCCCAAGATAAGAAGGCATCAGTTAAAGAGAGATAGCTAGAGAATTAGAAATAAGTCCATCTATATAGGAATACCCTCCTTGATTTCATAGAGCCTAAAGTGTAGAGGTAGAAAAGGGGGATTGAGAAAGCCTTCTCTCTTTGATCTCCTGTTCGTTGGCCAACTTCTCAAGGTAGATTGATCATTAATAAGTGGCTATTTTATAGATTTGCTATGAGAATCAGGTTGGGAATTTAAAACAACCAATAGATTGGCGACTCTACCGAGGAGATGAAATAAGAACTTTGTCTTATCCTAAAATTTTATTCCCTTATTTATTACCAACATTCTTGAAGCTCGTGATTAAAAGGCTTGTGTCCAGTTGAGCCACCAACAGATTGGCGACTCTACTAGGGAAATGAAATAAGAATTGTGTCTTATCCAAAAAAGTATAAATCCCTTACAAATTAGGGGGGTTTCTGCCCATTCAAAAGTTTCCTCATGTCTTTTGAATCTATAAAGCTATATTAAAAGGAAAGAGATTTGTTTAATTGTATTGCTTTCAAAGAAAAGGATGGTGACTCTACCATAAAATTTCATATTCACAATTGTGAGAGATACAAGATTGTTACATAAAGTTTTATATGTTAGAATATTCTATGTAACCCTACTGTGAAACAAGATTCAAAAGTTGATCTTGAGAAAGGAGATAATATATTCTTCTACAAAAAATAGAGGTGGCGACTCTATGAGAAAGGATCTAGTTATGCAATCTAGTATTATTGATTCTGTATAACAAAATTTGCACCAAAGGCAAAGGGCTCTTTTCAGGTATTTTACCAAAACTTCAGAATACATTCCTAGAAATTTAGAAATGTATAAGCAACAATCACATGTCTTTTATCAAAATGGGTTTGTCATGGATAGATATAGGGCAATTAACTTCAACAATATTTGGGGATTTTCCAACCCTATACCCATGGAAGTTAGAAATCAGATAACTCGGTTCAACAATGACAGATCCAAAACAGCTAGTAACCATTTACAAGATTTTTGTAACTTGATGGGAGACTATGAAATAGATCATGAGGATATAGTCATAAAATTGTTTGTTCAAACTTTTAAAGGAGAAGTTAGAGATTGGTTTACATATCTGCCTAGTCAATCTATCTTTTCTTGGCAGGATTTAAAATTTGCTTTCATGGAGCAATTTGGGGAAAGAATAGATGTAGGTATATTGATCAAGGAACTCATGCAGATTGAGAAGGAAGATAAGGAATTAGTCCCAGCTTTCAATTTGAGATTTGCTAGAATAGTGAGGGAAATTCATGAAAATATCAAACCCAATGAGGCTATGTGTTTGATCATATATTTAGGTGCATTCAATAAAAAGGACAGTTATAGACTAAGAGATAAGAACCCCACTTCCATAAGGCAAGCATATTCTCTAGCCATAAACATAGAGAATAATTTGAAGCACACAGAGATAAAGGGATGTGAGTCCATAAAAAATGGGTATAAAGGGAACAATGGATCCATTTATCCTCCCATTTGTCAAGATAGTAAAAAAAAGGACTATTCTTGTAAAGCCATGCCAAAAAATCAAGCTATAGAACTTAGTATAATAAAGAGGATAGGGACTATGATCAAAAAAGAGAAATTCAAAATACTCCTGCTACTCATCTCTCCCTTTAATATCAGAATAAAATAAAATCTCCAGAGCCTTACAAGGCAGCTTATGAAGTAGTAGACATTATGATACATAAGGATATATCAGTCAAAAAGGTCCCTTTGATTTATGAACAAATTGAGGATATTTCCCTAGTCTGTGAGGAGATATATTTTACATCAAAATCTCCTAAAGAACTAGCCTGCTTTGAGTCTAAAACTCAAGAGGGATTGATCTTTGTCAATTATGCAGAGAGCAATGAGCAATTATCAAGATGCTCATGTCAAAATGAGGGGAGTCTTGAATCAAATAATGATACTTGCTATCAAGAAAGTGACAATGAAGATTGTACAAATGAAATGCATATCAGAGACAATCCATTATATGATGAGCCTATATATTTGTCAATAAAAGAAGATATGGAGCTTTATGAATGCATAGAAAATCCACTCTTTGAAGAGACTCCTAAGGGAACTAATGAGGCAATATTAGTTCTACATCCAAAGGTATGTGGGGAAACAAACACTATATTAAATAATCAGAGCCTAAATCTCTAGCCTAACAGTGTTTCCCAATCCTGCATTCAGCATCAAAATGAAGTGCCAAATCAGAAAGAAGAAAGTAAGAATAGAATGTCAGATTTCAAAAGGGAAATAAAGTATGATTGTTTCAAGTTTGATATTGATATGGGAGAATGTAAAAGATCCCCTGTTACCAATTATAATATAGATTATAATTGTTTTTGCTCTTCAGATATATGCGAAAGACAAAAATCTGGAGGTAATGATATTTTTACATGGTCAGAAACAATTGAATTGAATGCTAAATCTCCTTCTGATGGCTGTATGTCTCAAATATTTGTGATTCAGGATGATGGAAGAAGTTATGGGGAGGATTATCCAAAATGTTATCTAAAAATATGTGTAAGGAATAGATTGAATTTCAATGAGGTTTTCCATAGCATTTTAACAAAGTCATTGGAAAACAAGATGTTTGATAGAGGCAGGTCAGATGTTTTTTCTACATAATGGCCTAAGGTCATTATGTGTTTGGTCTACTCCTCCAGAGTTGTTCTATGATCTCGCTCTATTCATAACTGAATAGGCGTCCCCAACTAGAGCCATTAATGGAACTATGGAAATTTTCCATAGTTTTATCCCCAACTTTGCAAAAATTTGGTTACAAGATTTCCATGATTAGGGTTCTTCTACTAAAAAATGTTTTGAGTAACCCAACTATGCCAAAAACCCTAAACCCTTATATTATTAAGTCAAAAGTTACACTCAGTCTAATTTTTCGGTGACTGCCTGTTCCCGTCACTATCCTTTTAAGTTCCCTTTTCATGTCATCCCTCAACATTGTTTACTGGCCCCTCGCCAAACAAGTACCATCTATAGCCCTGTTGTGTGGTTACATAACACACCCCATTTTGACTTGACAAAATAGGGACCCAACTTTTTTGGCTTGGCTTGTTTGTGTTTTCTGGCGGTCTGGTAAAAGTAAGTCATGCAGGTCATCATGCATGGAGAGGCTGGGTAAGTCATCATCATGAGGTCAATTTGTCAAAATTCATATTTCATTCCAATAACCTCATATTCGGAAAAGGCATCAAATTTCATGCAGGTTTGCCTTTTACATCACCCTGATATTCATTAGGATGTGAAAGTTATGAATGGTCAAAATCCTGGTCAATCCTGATATTCGCAGGGGGAGGATCATATCTCTTAATATCAGTCATATTACAAAAGATCACCCTGATCTAATTTATCACCCGATAAATCATGCGGTCCAAATGTCCGGACGTCAATTTTAGGTGATAGTGACCTTTACCTGTCAACAGCCTTATGTATTTCACGAAGATCATATTTCTCGATGTAACCCGATATTTCTCAATATCCTCCTACCGCGAAATATCCCCCTAAGCCATTATCCTGATGATGTCATTCAAATCTGATAAACAAAGAAGCAAACATGATGATGACGTAATCATCATTTTTACCTCTCGGGGGGATATTTCCTAAACATGATCCTTCTCGCATGACATGACAGTGACATCATTATGCCATAGTGATATACTGAGTCAATATCTGGATGACATCATCCCGATATTCTGAGAGAGAGAAGGTTATGGTTTATCCGGTCATCATCATTCTTTGTAACATCACCTGATATATGGAAATATCCTCCTGACATATAAAGCACGACCTAAGGGTGTGTTCAAAGCCCAATCTTGTCGAAGATAGTTTTTTTTCTCTTAAAGAGGATGATCACATTGCACTTGGGGTGATATTTGAAAATATCACCCAATATCCAAACTACCATATTTTTGAATATATCCTATCATATGGATATCACCCTGCTCTCGTTGCTACCATTAACATTTAATGCGCGTAGAGGTGGTAGGTAGTTCCCGCTGACCACAAAACCCGATGACACACCTGGCGAAATCTTGAGTTTCTATGAGAAAAGATCAATGATTAAAATCTAATACGCCCATGTTTGCCCTAATTTCGCGCTAATTGCAAAGTTAAAACGTAAATTCATCGTCATTTTCACACTTACCTTGTGACAAAATCATTTTCACAGAGCACTAGCTTCCAAACCCTCATACAGGCGATACTTGTATGAACGGAGCTTATGGGCAGGAAGAAGCGCGGGATTATCATCTGGATTACAAGCATTTCCAGAAAACCACTGGTATAATCAGAGAAATCTGCATGATCAGGTAAGTAATTGAAACCCTCATCCTATTGCTTCTGCATAATCAGGTAGGATGTTGTAGGTTCCAGTTTATGCATCCCATGATAAGTAAATGTTGAATAAGTACAGTATGCATGATGTTAGTAAAGATAAAATGTTATGTGCATGCTTGTGAACATCATTGTAAGACAAATCTTGTTAATTGCAAATATCCATGGCTGACAAGAGGTTAGCTAAGTGTGAGGCCAAATTCAGTAAGCCCATGTTCGCATCTCCTAGAGGAATCCTGATCAAATATGGTGCCATAACAGATACACATTAGGGAAGTACTGATTTGGAGGCCTGGTCTACCAAGATGAATGATGAAAAGAATAGAAGCACCTTACTGGATGCAGTGTTCGCGTCAGGAATGTGGAATGCGGCTGGTTTTCCGTACTCCATGGAGTCTCCAGAGCTGGTGATTGAGTGTGCCCGGAATTACAATCCACAAACAAGACAAGTGGTGAAACATGGGAGAATATATGCAGACTTGTCCATCAAGGGTCTTTCCAAGACATTTGGACTGCCATTGGGCAAGAAGGTTAACAGCATAGATTTGAAGAAGTTTGAGATTGAGTATGAAAACAATAAGAAGAAAGCAAGAAAGACAATGTATCAATGGAGGGCTAAGAATAGCACATATCCTGTAGCTGCCAAACTTCCTGTGCACTTGTATAAGTATGATTTTGATGACAAGTATCAATATATGATTGCATTACTTAGCAGGGTGACAGGCCAGCCTAATGTTGGTAGTTTTAAAGACTGGATGTATGGTGTCATCATGATGTGCATATATGCAGATACCAAGCCACTATGGGGCCAATTGATAAGTGATGCTCTACTTGAGCAGCTGATGAACCTGGGAGGTTCAAATTGTTATTTTTACATGACATCCTACATTGTTTACTCCTGTGCTTACAAAGGCACATTTGATGCACTGGTTACAGATGGGAAGGTGACAAGCACAATCAATGCTGTGCACATTTGGGATCATCATCCCCAGTTGCAGAGAGTTAATTACCTCCATGATTACAAATTGGTAAATGATGCATTCTCTATGCATCTAGTGAGGACCATGGAGGAGGACAGGACAAAAAGATTAAGCATGGAGGCTCAAGAAATAATCTACAGGCATGGAGCCTGGTATATTCAATTTGCCACATTTTCTTATATGAGAATTGAGGGTTTTGAAGGACATCCCCTCATGCTGCCAAGATACCCCACTGATGCAGTGGTATTAATGGAATTCATAAGGCAGAGCTCCACAATGCTGAAAACATACAAGGATGCTCAGAAAATACCACCAATTCTATTTCCAGTAACCATTGGCTGGTACATGTGCCCAGATTCAGAAAGTATCAAGAAGGTGATGGTCAGTTTGAATAAAATGCAGTTGCAGCCATTCCCACTGATAAGGCCATATGATCCTTATGGGAGAATACAGAAAATAATAGGGAGACCTATTCATCAAAGGCACCTAGAAGACTTATGGGCGGATTGTGAGGATGAAGTAGAAGCCAGAAGAAGAAGATACCAAAGGTTGACATTGAATCAAATCAAAACCTTTGACTGCATCCCCATTCCTTCACAGTTGAAAAAGGATGATGGCAAGTTAATGGAAAATGAGTATGAAGAAAAGAAAATATATAATGATACAATATCTGCACCTGACCTGACCATACAAGAGGATATATCTTTGGATCCTTTCATTGCCAGGACCTTACAACTAACCCAAGCTTGGGTTGATGAACAAATTGAGGCATTGAAGAAGAAAGGTATTGCCATCACTGTAGATAACAAAAAGAAGGGACAAGGTATTCCTGATGGGGAATGTGATGATTTTTTAACTGAAAAGAGGAAATCAAAAGGAGAGAGGTTGCCTCCACAACAACAACAAAGTAAAAGACCCCGTAGGGGTAAGAAAATTGATAATGAACCCAAGGGGGTGATTATTGAAAGAGCAGTGTTCCCAGCTGAGGATGCAACAGCATCAGCATCAGCATCAGCATCAGCATCACCTCCATGGACAGGTAAACAAAAGTCCAAGAAACATCAGCCAGCAGGGGCAATAGTTACCGAGACCCAAGAAGAGGGTCAATCCTCCCAAAAACAAATAGAAGAAGATATCCTTATGGAGGAAGAGCCCGAGGAAGAAGAGGCCCCTTTACTATTCAAAAGGAAAAGAAGAGCCCCATAGGTGATGGTAGCTACCACACCTAAGAAACCAAGAACCTCAATGAGGGTTGAGATAAAGCAATCCCCTATAATGTTGAAAGGGGCTGGTAGTGAAGCTTTCCATAAGGAATTACAACACAATGTTCTGCTTCCTACCATTGTGAAGTTCAAGACTAAACAAGCCGAAGAGCAGATGAAAGAAACTTCACAAATGTTTCAAGGAGGTCATATCTCATTAGAGGAAACAATTAATCTATATGATGTCAAGGTTGTGAAGGAAGTAGCTTCACCGAAGATGGAAACCCTTGCTACAGGTATGCACATGACTCCTCATGGGACTCCATCAGTTCAAACAATATTAGAGGAGATGAAGCAAGTGGAATCCAAAAAAGAAAAGACTCCAGAGAAGATAGCCCAAGAAATGTGGCTGGATACATTAATTGCATAGGTGACAAGTCCTACAGTAGTGGATTTGACATATAGATAGGATGTGAGTCCTGAACATCCAGCAGATGCACCTGATAAAGGAGAAAATATAGAAGAAGTGAAGATGGCCGAACCAGAGGGCCATGCTTCAGAAATAAGCCAACAAAGCCAACAGGACACATCTGTTAAACCTGTTATAGTAGAAGTTCAAGAAAAGAAGGCTAATGACAAGGATGTATTAGAAGATCCTGCTTCTAGGGTTCAGGAAGTAAGTAGTGCAGGTGCAGAACAAATAGTGGTTTCAGAACAAACGCCAGCACCTAAGGAGGATTCCGCAATATCCATTGCTGTGAATGTGCATCAACAAGAAGAAAAGTCAAAGGTGGATGAAGTACTAACGGAGAGGGATCATGATCATCATGATCATCATATCGACACATCTCAAGATCCTCCACCTCAGGATGATGCTCCTCCAGAAAAGGAAATTCCTCAGCAAGAGGATGTACCACAGGATCGCCCCCAAGATGAGCTTCATGAAGAAGAAATAAGAAAATCACCTTCTCCGTCACATATGCTGACAGATACCGGAGATCAAGGTGAACATCATGATGATGCTGAGAAACATGATCAGGTACCTCAGTGGTTGGAGAAGGAAGTCAACACAGAGGTTGGTTTTGAGATTCAAGAATTTGATGTGTCCACCTTATTTTCAGAAAATCTAATAAAACCAAAGAGGAAGGCCAAAATGACTTCAGCCATTAAGAGGGATCCAACAACTGGAAGAAGGACTGCACAGGTTGCAATTCCTACTGTAGATAAAGAAAAAGGTAAAATTACTCTGGAAGAATTCCAGATTAATACAGTTGACTTAGGATTTGCAAATGAAGACCAGGAGGGTCAGGAGGGTAAGGATATCATTAATTCCTTAACTCAAAGAATTAAGAAAGAGAAAGAGAAGAATAAGTAGCATAAAGAGAACATTGCTCAGCTGCATGCATACATAAAAGGGTTAATTAACCCTGATGATACGTTAATTGATCATGCAGTCCCATTGACTGCTATTTCTCAGGAAGAAGTAAATAAAATAGATCTCATGAAGCATGAGTCATCTATAATGAGAAAGTGGATGTTATCCACATTTGATGAAGCAGAGGAAGTGGTAAAAGCTTCTTTAAAAAGATGGAATTCTTTAAGTGTCTCCAGGAGAAAGGTTGACAGATTGCAGATGGAGATTGGGAAAAGGTCTTTCTAGCTGGAGAAAATTTTGGTCATCTTGGAAGAAATAAGGAAAATTGACCCTCAGGTTCTAATAAGCAATCAAGTGCTAAATAATAATAATGCGCTGTTGGTTGACATATGGTATAAAGATACCAAATTTGAATGTGAGGTACTTAAAAGATGCAACACTAAATTAAGAGACATCAGCATAAAGCTACATGATATGATGGCGTATGAAGCTGAACTTTTGGAAGTGCTGGAAGGGAAGGTGGAAGGGAAGATAGAGAATCAAGATGAGGAGTTTGCAATAAAAGCTATACATAGTAACTTCCAACAGGTAGCTAATGATCCCCTAAACAATCTAACAGAGGAAACCATGGACAAAATTATGAGGCTCAAGGTCAAGATGGAAAATTGTCATGAGACATCCAGCAGCAGGAGAAGTAAATTAGAAAATCTCTGAGGCAAATATCAAATGCATAAGCACGCCGCCATCAAAACAAAAACTCAGGATGGTGGGGAAATAGAGAGAATAGTACAACTATATGAAAATATCAAGACAACTATGCAGGTCCATATCAAAGAAGACCATCATCATGATGATGAAGAGAGTGAGAGCAGTGAAGGTGATGATGATGACAAGGAGCATGATGAGGATACATCATAAAAAAGGAATATAATCATCAGTTACTTATGAAAATAAGTATCTCAGATGGTTGCCAGCTGGCAACTTGTGCCATTTTGATAAAGTTGACATAGCCAAAGGAAATACTGACCATAGATATTCATAGATAAATCAAGATCATGGATCTTTTTGTAATGGATTCCTCACCTTGTTCTATAAAAGATACAGGAATGCCTTGTTTCAAATATTCGAAACTTAATTGAAATCCGTCTGCTGAAATATTCAGGGCTCATTTCAAAGCTTTTTGTATACATCTATATCTTTGCATACTTGATGAATGAGAAGACTTGTTTGATTACAATTCATAGTAAATCTTGAGTAATCAGTGTGTGAATTTTGGATATATGCTGTGATTTGTTGCGTCCCTTGGAGTGCATGTCTACTTGCATATGTTGTTTTCATACAATTCCTTAGAAGTTAGCATCAACTGTATCTAGCTGTGGAATGTCCTGGTGAACATATCATGGTTTGGTTTTCTTCTCTTCATGACTGTATCTGATGTACATGTGGTTCAATAGCTGAAGGTTCAACATTAATTTGAAGCATTTCTTTCAATTTCCTTTAAATTTCAGAGCATTTCACCACCACAATTGCAAATAACTAATAATCTCAAGCAAATAACACAAAATATGCAGATATCTCATAGATAATAGTATATCTTTAGCATATTTAGAGACAAAGCATGTACAATTGATGAATATCATGCAAATATTTGAGTATAACTATATCATTTGATCAAACAACTGTATAAAATGACCTCTCTGTGAAGAATCTTTGCAGAAATAGTGTCATGATGATGAACTCAACATAAGGCCCCAAAATGGAAACAGCAACACACATCAACCTCTGAGTAACGTCAGACGATTAAGACCTAATCACCGGAGACTTGGGATCATGAATTCTCTGAATTCATCGTATCTTTCAAGATAAATAAGGGTTAATGTGTACTTTTATTCTATGCTTGTTTGTGACTAACATCATGACCAACAAGCCCACACCAAGGAAAAGCTTAATATTTAAAAGAAAAATTGTCTGATTACTCATCCTTCGTCTAATTGGTAAAAGGTTCTAGGCATGTCTGAGACTAGTCCTACTAATTAGTTTTGTGCAGGTGGCGCATGCAGATTCATTTCTACCATTCTGCCCACGATGAATTGTAAAGGAAACTGGCCTCGATGGAAACATGGAAAGGGTGACAGCTGGCTGAGGATGATCCCGGTTGGCATGAAGGTAGGTCCCAGGTGCTACATATCAGTTTATGTCTTGATTATGTCATTTCGCTATACTCCATCGAAAGGTTTTCTGAGCAACCACAGAATCATGGAATTGAGACGCATGGCTTCCTCAAGGTGATGGGACTCTTATATTAAATGCATGTCTCAGATGTGCCATCAAGTGGGACCGTTTCAAGGGATGCTATGCCCAGAGTACAGTGATCTGACGATTATCCACCATTCTGCCAAGATCATATCTCTAACCACATCCTTCATATGTGGAATAGCGGGTGTTGTCTTAACTGCACTATAGAAGGGACTTCTCCTCGGGAGCGTGACTGGAAAAGGAAAACCCAAGTGGCATGATACTATTGAATGAAGTAAGATGTATGGTCTGACCTGGAAAAGGGTCAAATCAACACCATCAATATACGCCAGCATGAATCAAGGTCAACGACCTAAATTAAAAATCATGTTAGAAGAATTCATTGGCACTGAACCTAACTGAGTTGCATATCAAAGCATTAACTGCTCAGGTGTGTGCAAGGTCTTCATCGCCGTCACTTCTGAGGAATTTAGTAATAGAATGATTTGGCTTAAGCAAGCTTGACCTTTAGAAATTTGTGCCTATACAAGAAATGACTTTTCATCCACTGTGTGATGAAATTTGATGTGATGATAGGGCTCAATTGGGAGAACCAAGACACCTGATCTGGCAAAATTCAATACAAGAAGTGATGTTTTCAAGTTATGCAGAATTATGAAGCCTTGTCTTTCTATTCAATTATGGCAATCTTTGATAGATTTCCATTTATGGCAGAAATATACTGAGATGACTAGAAATTAATACACCACAAATGGGTGGATGTATGCTTACATCCCTGAATTTCTATAAATAGGCAAGTGTTGATGTTGCAATTCATACTATCTAAAGATATTCTGATAGTATGGTGTTCCCCTGTTCTTGTGTGTTCTATTTGCTCCCATGTTCTTTAGGATTTTCTTCCTTGTTCTCATGGCTCTCGATCTGTCCCTACAGAATTAGGAAGACTTGGAATTATCTCTTTTGGAATAGGTGGTGCAAGCAAAATTAGAGATTAGCAGCAGCGTCCATTGTAACGCTGTGATTTCTTCTCCGGTCTCTTATCTCATCTGATGGGGGGTTCTAAGGGGTATTCTTCCTTCTCCATTAGTTCCTTATTTCTGTGAGTTGGCAGATTCCCTTCTGAAGTAGAGAAGCTTCTCAGCTTCCTCTACCCCTCCCTTACATCTAACTTTCCTAATAGAGCATTAACTCTAGGTGTAAGGAGACTGTCCCCTGGGATGAAACAAATAAGGGATGGGAGAAGAATTGTTGTTTTTGTTGTTGTTCTCTTGGCTTGGCTCCCAATACTTTGGAGGCAAGCCAGGTGTGGATTCCCTAAGTTTCTACTTGGTTAAAGTTGCATCTAACTTTGAGACTTGGAGGGTGAAATCTCACCTGTGCAATGGAACCTAGAAATAGTGAAGGAGATTCTTTCATTCTGAATCTCCTTTCAATAGTGTTCCTTGCATGTTTTCTCATTCCATGGCATGAGGTTTGAAAAGGAAGAACAATTAAGGCTCGCATTCAGCACCTTGATGACATTTGAGGAGTGCCTAGCTTTAACGACCTCCAGCATTTCATCCATTATCAAAGGCCCGACTCCTTTTCTTGCCAACATGAACAATGAGCACACAATTATGAAGTGGTTGCACTAGCCTCTTCAACTGCATCTGTTGGTTACAAAATAGTTGTAACTTCTTTTGACTTAAGGCCTAAAGCTTGTTGCCCCCTTATTTCTATAAAAGGGGATTCAAGGCTTAGAAAAAGATATTGGTTCGAGGTCATATTTTCCAGCTTTAGTCTGAAAATAGGGATCAATCTAGTCAAGGAGGAGTTGGGTGTGTGCAAGAAGTTGTGTCCACTTATTGGCCAAAAAGTGGAAGTGTTTTCCCTGATTTTCAGAATTTGTCACATTTGACCTAAAAATTTGAAGCACTTAATGGTGGAATCTTAGAAAAATTCACTAAATATGAAATGCAGTACTCGGAGTCTAGTTTCCAAATATGTAATTTTTTTCAATACCCAGATGATAGAAAGTGATTTTGAATAGGTGTTTCTAAAAACCACTGTTTAAAAGTCACTTTTTTTTTACTATACCATGTACGTGTACGTCATCCATATTTTGACCTAAATAATCATATTTTTTAAAATCGTTTTGGGAAAATATTTGTAATCACTGAAGCACGTTTTCCATATTTTTTTGTAATTTTTTATTGAATATTTTTTTTTTAATTAATTTTTTATTGGCCATTTTTGGTCTTTTAAAAAATCATCGTGTACATCACGCATAAGATGACCTAAACTTAACATTTTTTGAAATTTTTTTTTTTAAATTGAAAAGAATTGTCTAAAGTACGTTTTCCTACTTTTTTTTTACAAAAAAATATGTTAATAAAAAGTTATTAAAATACTAAAAAACCCTAATAATTCAAGTTTATGGACCTATTTCATCAGAAATTGATTAAAAAATAGAAAAATTAATCCAATTGTAAAACAAATTACATATTTAGAATCTACACTGTCTCATCTATAATGGGTTTTAATTTCGTCAAAAAATTCTGCAAAATAGACCTTCAGATATATGCCCAAAGTCACTATTTTGTTGTGACATTGACAGGACCTTCAAGTTGCAGGTCAAACCTGGTCCAAAGGTCAGGTTCGGGTCCCCAAAGCATTTCCCGAACTGGGTTACAAAGCAAAACCCGAGCTTAAAATTCAAATTTTAAATAACGGGATCCCATTTTAAAAAGGGATCCCGTTTCATAAAAGGTTAATATTTTAACCTTTATGAAACGGGATCCCGTTTTGAAATGGGATCCCATTTTGAAATGGGATCCCGTTTCATAAAGGTTAAAATATTAACCTTTTATGGAACTCAAAACGGGATCCCGTTTCTTGAAAACAGGATCCCGCTTTTGGCTCGGGAACCCGAAGCAAAACAGGATCCCGTTTCATAAAAAGCGAGATCCCGTTTTGGTTAACCCAATTTCGGATTTTTTTCTAACTCCGAAACTTCCACCTTAAGTGGACACAACTTCTTGCATTTACCTAGTTGTAAATAAGTTTGTTTTCTATAATAGAATTAGTTGTCTATTTTTGAGGTTTCTAATTTGAGTCTCTTCTGGTTTCTTGATAGAATTATTGTAAGCTATAATGCAAGTTACTGAACAGTTTATTTTACAAGTTTTGTTGAGTTTTGGAATCTACTGTCTCCTACTGCATGTATACAGTTTCATATCATGAATAATATTTGGTTGAAGAATCATCTTTATTCATCGACACAGTCTTTCCTGTGTTGGCATATTTCTCTAATGGCTTTTACTCAAGGAGTAATGTAAAAATTGCTATTGGAAAATATTAAATGTGATTTGGGTATACAGGGATAACTAAGTATGGTTGATTTCAAAAATAGTAGAGTATTTTCAATGTAAGGCATTGTTGTATCTTTATAATAAACTAAGGTTTCTTACATGACTACTTGTTTAATTTTTATCATTTTAACCTTTTTGACTCCTTGGCCCAATGGATAGGCACTGATCTATTTCATGGATATTATACTAAACTTATGCCCCTCTAGTTATCCTCAAAGTATTTTCAATCCAAATATTTTCCTTTCTAACAATAGGCTTTTAGGATATTTAGTTTGATTAAGTTATGTCTTGCATGTTTCTCTGCAAAGAATAAGATAGAAGCTTAAACAATCTAGCCAATCCTCACTTTATCATACATTCTTTCAAGCAACCTATAAGGAACATATATGTGATATAAACAAAGCTGACAATCTAATGTCTCTGGAAATCCCCATTCCTTTTGAGTAGAACGATGTTATCCCCAAGAGAAGAAGGCATCAGTTAAAGAGAGATAGCCAGAGAATTAGAAATAATTCCATCTATATAGGAACACCCTCCTTGGTTTCACAGAGCCTAAAGTGCAGAGGTAGAAAAGGGGGATTGAGAAAGCCTTATCTCCCTAATCTCATGTTCGTTGGCCAAACCCTCAAGGCAGATTGATCATTAATAAGTGGCTATTTTATAGATTTACTGTGAGAATCAGGTTGGGAATTTAAAACAACCAACAGATCTAAATGTGTGTGAGGGTTTTAAAATTTTAAGCGAAAACTGATTCACCCCCCCTCTCAATTGTCTTGTGCATTCAACAATTGGTATCAGAGCAAGGTTCCTTGGAAGAGAGCTTAACCGCTTGAGGTAGATCTGGAATGGCGCACAAGAAGGATGTTCCCCTATTTGATGGATCAGACTATGCTTTCTAGAAAATAAGGATGGAAGGTTATCTGATTTCTCTTGGTTACAACATCTTGAAGTCCGCAATGACTCAATATAGAATGCCTGAAAATGGTCTGAGTTCTACAGATGAGGTCAGGGCCTATGAACTCAATAGTAAAGCAAGGTATGCTCTTTTAAGTGGTCTTTCTAATTCTAAATTGGTGAAAGTCATGGATCTGAAATCTGCTAATGAAATCTGGAAAAGTTAGAAAGTATTCATGAAGGAAATGATAAGGTCAAGTAAGATGAAATGCAAAATTTAAAGCTCATGTTTGAGACCATGTGAATGTCTGAAGGTTGTTGTGAATTAAGGTGTCTCAACCTTGGTAATTCCTTGCATTATTTATGTTTTTATTAATTAATTCATTTCCTATGTTGTAAATAATTGTAAATTCCATATTGTCATGGATGTGGCACGGTGATGTGTCATCCTACATGGAAGATGACAACTTGTAATTTTGTCCTCATATGAGGAGATAGGCATCCCACTTAGTGGTAGGAGAATTTTTCCATGTGATGGCATCTTGGATGTTGTGTAAGGGAATGTTGACTGAAACGGCTATGACGAATTCCTATGATGAAGTTATGACATGTAAGAGTCAGAAATAGAAGGTTGTAAGACAGGTGAAGACGTGTCATGAAGCATCTTTGAAAAAGGCATATTTGGGCACCACAAGGTGGACTATGACATGTTGTATGTGTATGATAGATTCTCTTACAACTGTAAGTTGTAACCACTATGACAGATTCTATGACGGACGTAAGAGTCGTAAGAGCATCTATCATAGCCCATTTTGGAAATAGGTGACCTCTTTGGGATGGGAGTTGTGGACAAGTGTCAGGAACATTCTACAATGTTGACCAAGTGTCCTTAGGTGTCCGTTTTGGGCCATGTGGCCAAGTTGGACGCCCATCTCAAGATAGGACCAATTCTGCCTTGTATATTCTATATAAACAGGTGCTTGGAGGAGGAGATGAAATTACAGGTTTTACAAGTACTGTTATGCTACCAGATCAACTCCATACATGAGTGTAGAAGACCATTGAAGCTTGCATTATAAGTGTATTGTAAACATTATTTAGTTTTGATAATACATTGTGCAGGTTTCTGAGTGTGGGGTTTTTCACCCGATAAGGGTTTTCCCCAACATATATCTTTGTCTCTCTTCTTTTGTCTTCTTTCCAGTTCATGTGTATTGCTACAATATCTCATTTACATGTTTAATATTGTTGTTATTGAAAGGATTAATTTGAATTTGTATAGCTCTCCCCTCATTAGATTAGTGTAGGAAGTGATTTCGGCACACCTAGCTTCCTTTCAGTTGGTGTCAAAGCTTGATCACCTTTGATCCTAGTTGTTGGGTAGGGGTTTTTTGAGATGATCTTAAGTTGAGTGGGAGCCTATGCAAAGTATTCTGAATCTTATTGTAGCAAGGAGATGGCAAGCACATCTGGAAGGATAGAGGTGGAGAAATTCAATGGCACTAATTTCAAGCTGTGGAAACTCAAGATGGAAGACATGCTTGTAGACTGAGACCTCTGGGAAACTATCAGTGGCACTAAACCAGCTGCAATGTCACAAGATGATTGGGATCTCAAGGATCGGAAGGCTAAGGGTCTCATAAGACTTAGTCTTGTTGATTATGTTCTGTTAAATGTCCATGAGGAGGCTACTACAAACTTTCTTTGGAAGAAGTTGGGAGATGTGTATCAAGCCAAATCCCTAGTTAACAAAAATTCTCTGAGAAAGAAGTTGTATTCTCTTCGAATGGAGGATGGAGGATCCATTGCCAAACATATGAATGCTTTTAACATGTTGGTTACACAATTGACATCCGTTGGTGTGAATATGGAGGAGGAGGATCATTGTATGACCTTGATTTGTTCTTTGCAACACTCGTGGGATCACCTTGTCATGGCTATTGGAAGCAGCACATCAACATTCAAAATGGATGAAGTGGTTTCTTCCATGTTGTCTGAAGAGATGCAGAGAAATTCTTCTGAGGTAGCCAAAGAGGCTCTTGCAGTTCATGGAAGTCCCAAGGAGAGAGCAAAAAAGAAGGAAAAGAAAGCTGAGAAGGGTAGATCCAAATCCCATGGGAGATCCAAATCTCCTGGAAAGTCCAAGGCTCTTTGTTGGAACTGTGGTAAATCTGGGCATTTCCAAAAGGAATGCAAAGAGGAAAAGAAAAGAAGAAGAAGAACCTAGATTCAGATTCTGACAAGTCACAAGATGATGGTGATGCCTTCATCGTAGCCCTGCCAACCCATGCATCTGATGATGTGTGGCTGATTGATTCTGGTGCATCATTCCACATGACCTCACATCGAGACTGGTTTACTAAGTATGAAGAGTTTGATGGTGGAAAGGTGTACCTAGGTGACGACTCTCATCTAAAGATTGTTGGTCGTGGAAGAGTCTCTATCTGATTCCTTGATGGATGAGTGAAGGGTATCTCTGGGATTATGCACATCCCAGGCTTAGCATGGAACCTGCTTTCTATAAGTATGTTGAATGATGTAGGTGTATAGGTTGTCTTTTTGAAAGAAGGATGCAAGATGACTAGAGGAGCTATGGTGCTTGCTAAGGGTACTAGGAGAGGTACTCTGTTTCAGCTGGAGGCATGCATTTCACAATGCAATAGTTCTTCTAACTCAAGGAAGAGGGCAGCAGTCACTTCATCCCCACCATCTAAACGAGAAGTGAAGAAATCTATTGTATCTAGTCTTGATGGTTGTAACCGTGCATTGGAAGTTAAGCTTCCTGTTGAAAAGACAATGTTATGGCATAAGAGATTTGGCCACATTGGTGAGAAGGGTCTATGTACCCTAAAAAATAAGAATCTCATTGAGGGGTTGGATGATTTTAATCTTAAGTTTGACTTTTGCAAACATTGCATCTATGGAAAACAAAACTGTGTTCAGTTTTATTCAAGTTCTCATAAGTCTTTTGGTGTGTTAGACCTTATTCATTCTGATGTGTTTGGTCCTATTAATGTTCCTTCATTATCAAAATCTGTATATTTTGTATATTTTATAGATTACTACAGTAAAAGGACATGGATTTATTTTCTCAGAAGCAAATCTGAAGTCTATAGTAAGTTTAAGGAGTTTAAGGCCTTTGCTGAAAATCAGACTGGTAAAAAGATTAAGTGTTTGAGAACTGACAACGTGGTGAGTTCTGTTCTTCAGAATTTAATAAATATTGCAAGAAATTTGGGATTGAAAGACATAAGACAATTCCATACACCCCGCAGCAAAATGGAGTTGCAGAGAGGATGAACAAGACACTGATGGAGAAGGCTAGGAGTATGCTTAGTGGAGCTGGCCTAGAATAAAAGTTTTGGGATGAAGTTGTTGCCACTGCTTGCTATCTGGTAAATAGATCTCCTACATCAGATCTTGTTGGTAAGACACCCATGGAGATGTGGTCTAGTAGAAAGCCTTCAATAAGGCATCTTCATGTTTTTGGTTGAGGCATATGCACATGTGCCTAGGGAGAAACGGTCAAAACTGGAGAACAAGGTTGTTAAGTTTATCTTCATTGGCTATGGTGCCGATGTGAAAGGATACAAGCTTTGGGACCCTATGGCTAAAAAAGTGTTGTATAGAAGAAGTGTCATCTTCAAAGAGCTTACACCTTCTTCCACTGTTTTACAGCCAGAAGAAAAAGAGAAGAAAGAGGATGTTGTTCAGTTTCCTCCTACCCCTAAGAAGACTAAACAGAAAGATAATGTTGGACCTGATGATGAGGAGAGCTCTTGTAGCTCTGAAAGCTCAGATGAAGAAGTTGAACCTCAACCTCAGCTCTTGAGGAGGTCTACACAGATAAGAAAGAAACCTAAAAGGTTTGGTTTTACATTGCTTGATTCTAGTTGTGCTTATGCTTTGATTACTAACAGTGATGAACCTAGAACTGTATCAAAGGCTATGGACATGAAAGATGCAAGTTCCTAGAAGGAGGCCATGGAGGATGAAATGGCTTCTTTGGAAAAGAATCAAACTTGGGACTTGGTGCCTTTGCCTCCTGGACAGAAACCCATTGGATGCAAATGGGTGTTCAAGAAGAAATTTGGTGTAGGTGGTAGTGTTAAGAAGTATAAGGCCAGATTGGTTGTGAAGGGGTATTCACAAGTGGAGGGTATAGATTATGTTGAGATCTTCTCTCCCATTGCAAAGCTGACATCCATTCGATTCCTGTTGTCTCTTGCAGCAGCTTATGACTTAGAGGTAGAATAGATGGATGTGAAGACAACTTTCCTTCATGGTGATTTGGAGGAAGAAATCTACATGTCACAGCTAGAGCATTACATGGTGAAAGGTAAAGAAAATTTGGTTTGGAAATTAAAGAAGCCTGTGTATGGTTTGAAGTAGTCCCCTAGGAGATGGTACTTGAAGTTTGATGCCTTTGTGTTGTCTATTAGATTTGTGAGATCAAAATCGGATCACTATGTGTATTTTAAGTTTGATGGTGATCGTATTCTCATTGTTGCACTGTATGTTGATGATATGTTGCTCATTGGGAAGGGAAAGAATATGATTTCTGATTTTAAATCTCAGTTGTTAGCACAGTTTGAAATGAAATATTTAGGGGTAGCCAGGTACATTCTAGGAATGGAATTCAGAAGAGACAGAACCAACAGAAAACTTTGGTTAATCCAGAGTAAGTATGTGAAGACCATGTTGGATAGGTTCAGCATGGCAGATTGTAGATCATTGTGTGTTCCTGTTTCTTTGGGGACAAAGTTGTCTGTTAATGATTGTTCAAAATCTCCTAGTGAGGTGTAGGACATGAGCAGAGTACCTTATGCTAGTGTTGTTGGCATTTTGATGTATGCTATGGTCTGCACAAGACCAGACTTTGCCCAAGCAGTGGGAGTCCTTAGTCGATTTATTGCTAATCTTGGATGGGTTCATTGGGATGCAATTAAGCGAGTGTTCAGATATTTTAGGGGTACTTTTAAGTATTCCATATGCTATCATGGTAATGTTACAGGACCTCCGCATTATGTTGATATTCATGGATTTGTGGATTCAGATTGGGTAGGTGACATTGACAGTAGGAGATCCACTAGTGCTTATGTGTTTACATTGTTTGGTGGTGCTATTATTTGGATGAGTAAGCAACAACCTGTGGTTGCTTTGTCCATGATAGAAGCTAAGTATATGGCAGCAACTCATGCTTGTAAGAAATCAATTTGGCTTAAGAGATTGTGTTTTGATATTGGTGTTGATGCAGGTCAAATTATGATCAGTTGTGACAGTCAGAGTGTAATTTGCCTTGCGAAGAATCTAACTTTCCATGCCAGAACAAAGCATATTGATGTATAGTTTCACTTTGTGTGAGACATGGTAGAGGATGGGAAGGTAAATTTTGAGAAGGTAGATACTTTGAAGAATGTTGCAGATGCATTGATGAAGCTAGTGAGCACAGAGAAGTTCAGATGGTGTTCAGAGTCTATGGGCCTCTTGGCCTATAGCAGTTAAATCATGTTTTTCTATTGGCTCTTACAAGGTGTTCGACAAGTGGGAGAATGTTGGGAATTAAGGTGTCTCAACCTTGGTAATTCCTTGCATTATTTATGTTTGTATTAATTAATTCATTGCCTATGTTGTAAATAATTGTAAATTCCATATTGTCATGTTGTGGGATGTGGCACGGTGATGTGTCATCCTACATGGAAGATGACAACTTGTAATTTTGTCCTCACATGAGGAGATAGGACTCCCACTTAGTGGTAGGAGAATTTTTCCATGTGTCAGCATCTTGGATGTTGTGTAAGGGAATGTTGACCGAAACGGTTATGACAGATTCCTATGACGAAGTTATGACATGTAAGAGTCAGAAATAGAAGGTTGTAAGATAGGTGAAGACATGTGTCATGAAGCATCTTTGAAAAAGGCATATTTGGGCACCCCAAGGTGGACTATGACATGTTGTAAGAGAATAAGCTATTTATATCCTATGTAAGATAGATTCTCTTATAGCTATAAGTTGTATCCGCTATGACAAATTCTATGATGGTCGTAAGAGTCGTAAGAGCATCTGTCATAGCCCATTTTGGAAATAGGCAACCTCTTTGGGATGGAAGCTATGGACAAGTGTCAGGAACATTCTACAATGTTGACCAAGTGTCCCTAGGCGTGGGTTTTGGGCCATGAGGCCAAGTTGGACGCCCATCTCAAGATAGGACCAACTCTGCCTTGTATATTCTATATAAACAGGTGCTTGGAGGAGGAGATGAAATTACAGGTTTACAGGTACTGTTATGCTACCAAATTGACTCCAGACATGAGTGTCGAAGACCATTGAATCTTGCATTGCAAGTGTATTGTAAACATTATTCAGTTTTGATAATACATTGTGCAGGTTTCTGAGTGGGGTTTTTCTTCCGATAAGGGTTTTTCCCACCGTATATCTTTGTCTCTCTTCTTCTGTCTTCTTTCTTGTTCATGTGTATTGCTGCAATATCTCATTTACATGTTTCATATTGTTGTTATTGAAAGGATAAATTTGAATTTGTATAGCTCTCCCCTCATTGGATTAGTGTAGGAAGTGATTTTCGCACACCTAGCTTCCTTTCAAAGATGAAAACATTACAAGCTACTTACAAAGGGTGGATGAAGTTGTCAATGGTATCAAAGGTCTTGGTGGAAAAATAGATGAAAAAGAAGTGACATTGAAGGTACTCAGAACTCTTCCTAAACCTTACAGTCACAAGGTTTCTGCTATAGAAGAATTACAAAATCTGAATCAGTTTTCCAAGGATCAGTTACTTGCCACCTTAACTATTTTTTAAATAAGATAATTTGGTACAAGTAGTGCAAAGGATGAGACTGCTTTCATGGCTGGGAAATATAAGAAGACTGTGGAATCAGATCAAGATGATACAGATGATTTGGAAGCTAATTTTACAAGAAGAATGAAATTGGGTACTGGTAAGTACAGTGGTAAGTTGCCTTGCAAGTGTTTCAGTTGTGACAGGATAGGTCATTATGCTTCCAGATGTAGGGAAAGAATTTTGAGGAGCAAGAATAGGGAGAACAAAAATAGAGTGCCTAAGAAAAGCTACTATGCTAGAGAGGATGCTGGCATAACTGATGATGAATCTGATTTTGAGAATGATGAGGATAATGAATGTATGTTCATAGCTTTGAGAGATGATACTATTTCTACTAACTCTGAGAAATGTGGGAAGGAAAAGGCTCTAGAAATAGGTCTTAATGCTGAAAGCACTTTGATATCTTATTTTCATACTACACAAGGAAAGAACCTTTGGATCATTGACAGTGGATGCTCAAATCATATGACCGGTGATAAAAGTAAGTTTGTTAAACTTGAAAATTATGATGGAGGATTAGTCATATTTGGTGATGATAGAGTTGCTCAAATATGTGGAAGAGGCTCAATTAGTTTTGATAGCAAGCATAATATTGATGATGTTCTTTATGTTAAGGGTTTAAAGTATAACCGAGTGTTGGACAAATGTGTAGCAAAGGATACAATCTTGTGTTTCAGGATGGTGGTTGTGAGATTAGAAAAGATTCTGAAACTGTGATAGCTACTAGAAAGATTACAGGTGGAAATGTATATCATCTCAAAGGTGGTGATGGCTATTGCTTCATGACTCAAATTAGTGAAAGCTGGATATGGCATACAAGATTGTGTCACATCAATTTTGATAGCTTGGTAGGGATAAGTTCAGCTCAAGCCATGAGAGATCTGCCAAAGATTACAAAGCCCATCAATGCTATCTGCAAGGAATGTCATATTGGAAAGCAAGCAAGAAGAAGTTTCAAAGTCAAGGATTAGTCTTCTACCGGACTGTTGGAATTGGTGCATACATATCTTTGTGTTCCTACCAAGGTAAGGAGTTTTTAGGGTGACAGGTATTTCATGCTACTGATTGATGATTATTCTAGGATGACATGGGTTACTTTTCTTAAAGAAAAATCTGAAGCCCTAGATAAGTTCAAAGCATTCAAAGCCATGGTTGAGAATGAAATGGATATGACAATTAAATGTTTGAGGTCTGACAGGTGGAGAGTTCACATCCAATGAGTTTAACATCATGGAATAAAGAGGCAATTATCTGCCCCTAGGACTCCTCAACAAAATAGAGTGGTTGAAAGAAAGAATAGGACTATTCAAGAAGCTACAAGGACAATGATAAAAGAAGCAAACCTACTAGAGTTCTATTGGAGAGAAGCAATTCATACTGTTGTTTACATACTGAACAGAGTGCAAGCAAGAGTAAATAGTATAAAGACACATTATGAGTTATGGTATGGAAGGACTCTAACTACCAAGTACTTCAGAGTGTTTAGAAGCAAATGTTATATCAGAAGGGATGAAGAAAATATAAGAAATCTTGATGCAAGGTCTGATGAAGGTATCTTCCTTGGATATTCTACTAAATGCAAAGCTTACTGGTGCTACAACAAGAGGTTGAGAAGAATTGTTGAGAGTGTAAATGTCAAAGTTGATGAAGATCTTCAAAGGAATTCAGAAGTTGATGGATATGAATCAGATGAGTCATCTTGCAGAGAAGAAGAAAATGGTGGTGAAAAGGAAGTATAGATTGAAGAAGAAGAAGAAGAAGAAGAAAAAGCTCCAGAAAAGACTCCTAAAGCTTTGGAAAAGATTCCTAAAACTCCCAAGTATGTGCAAAAGCATCACTCTGAAGATCAAATCATTGGTGACAAGAACAAAGGTGTGCTGACAAGAAGGAAATCTATTGAAGAATAGGTAAATCTATGTTTTCTCTCTACAGTTGAACCCGAAATAATGATTGAAGCATGCAAGGATGAGTATTGGATCAAGGCTATGGAAGAAGAACTAATGCAGATTGAAAAGAATCAGACTTGGGAACTTGTCCCAAGACCAGTAGACAAGAATGTGATTGGAACTAAGTGGGTATTCCAGAACAAACTAAATGAGAATGGAGAAGTGCTAAGAAACAAGGCAAGGCTTGTGTGTAAAGGTTACTCACACGTAGAATGAATAGACTATGAGGAAACTTATGCTCCGGTGGCAAGAATGGAGGCCATCAGAATGTTTTTGGCTTTTGCAGCACATAAGTATTTCAAAGTATATCAAATGGATGTGAAGTCTGCTTTCTTGAATGGTGAGTTGGAAGAAGAAGTATACATAAAACAACCAGATGGATTTTAGTTATTAGATAAACCTAACATGGTCAGTAGATTGAAGAAGGCACTATATGGATTGAAGCAAGCCCCTAGAGCTTGGTATGTAAGGTTAGACAAGTATCTATTATAGCAAGGATTCAATAAAGGCTCTGCAAATACCAATTTGTACATCAAAGTAGGTGAAGATCAAATTCTGATTATTGAAGTATATGTGGATGATATAATCTTTCAAGGAAATGAAGGTATGTGTAAGATCTTTGCAGATGATATGCAGAAAGAATTTGAGATTTCAATGTGTGGAGAAATGAACTTCTTCCTTAGGCTACAAATCAATCAGACAAGTAAAGGTATTTTCATTTCACAATCAAAGTATGTCAAGAAGTTTGGAATGGAAGAGTCTAAACCAATTTGTACCCCTATGAAAACTAGTTGCAAGATGAGCAAGAATGATGAATCACCTAAGGCTGATCAGAGTAGATATAGGTCAATGATTGGAGGACTGTTATACTTAACTGCTACTAGACTGGATATTATGCATTCAATTTGTCTTGTGGCTAGATTTCAAGAAGATCCCAGAGAGTCACATGTTGCAGCAGTGAAAAGGATATTTAGATATTTAAAGGGCACTTTGTGTCATGGTTTGTGGTATCCAATGGATAATGACTTTACTCTAAGCACTTACACAGATGCAGATTGGGCTGGATGTGTTGATGACAAGAAAAGTACAAGTGGCAGTGCATTCTTTCTTGGAGACAGAGTGGTGTCATGGCTAAGCAAGAAGCAAGATTCAATATCTTTATCTACTATAGAGGCAAAATACATTGTTGTAGCATCTTGTTGCACACAAGTGTTGTGGATGAAGCAAACTTTGAAGGATATCAGTGTTGTGTATGATGAGCCAATTCCTGTCTTCTCTGATAATACCAGTGCTATTAATATTTCAAAGAATACGGTGATGCACTCAAAGACAAAGAATATCTCAATCCGATATCACTTTCTAAGAGAGAAGGTTGCAAAGAATGAAGTGAAGCTTGAGTATGTGCCTACAAAGGATCGATTTGCTGACATATTCACCAAGGCTCTTCCTAAGGATACATTTGAGTATATCTGGGAGAAGTTAGGGGTTATTGCCCCTCCTTCTTTGAACTAGATGCATAAGGAGATGCATCAGTCGAGTGGAGTTCAAGTTTCATTACTTGTTCTGGACTGATGTTGGAGGCTACCTCTCAAGGGGAGCAGGTAGTGGTCATGATGGTTGTTGCAATCAGGGGGAGTAAGTTCTAATGTTGGTTGCTTCTAAGGGGAAGCATGTAGAGCAGTAAAATAAATAATGTTGTAGAGTAGTAGTAAGCAAGTACAAGTTTGAGTAGTTGTCTAAAAGTAAGATTGAAAGTGAGATGTGCAGCCCTTTGCCACTGATGTCAAAGGGGGAGAGAGAGCAATGTGAAAAAGAAACGAGTCAGTGGTCAAAGAAGAGAGTATGAGTTGTAAAAGAAAGAAATAAATAGGGAGAGTAAGAAAGAAAATAAGTTTGGTGCAGAGTTGTGTCTTGATGGTTTTTCACATTATGTGTTTCCATCAATGACAAAGGGGGAGATTGTTGCAAGTATGTGTAATCGATGTTTTCATTGATATCAACATGCTTGTGTTGTCATTGGTGTCAACTATGTCTACTGATGAGGTTTTTGTTGATTGATTGATTTTCTTTGATTGAAGATGATTTGGTTGCCTTGAAGAAGTGTTGAAGATGTTAGGAATATGCTTCTGATGGTTGGTCTCCAAGTGCTTTTGAGAAAATTTGATTAATAAAGGAAATAGTGTAGTGAGTGGCATTTTGGCTTGTAGAGTAGTAATCTGGTTTTGCTCCGCATTTCTTCTATATTGAAGATCTATCTTTACAGATTGGATATGTTGTTAAGAGATGGTCAAAGATGTTATATTCTAAATTTGATGCTCCAGCTCATTGTGCAGAGAAAGTTGTGTTCATCAGTGTGTGGACTGTGTTTCAGAGGTTTACAGAGGTGTTTGGGAGAAATGTATTTTCTCCGCATTTTTCCGCAAAGAGGCTTTTTGTCTTGTGGTTCTAGACATGTACTTATAAGGCTCTTATCTCTCTCCATTCAAGGTTGTTCATGATTTAGTGCTCCGGAAGAGGACTTATCATGTTGTAGTGTATGACAGAGACATTTGAGTTTGTTGAGTAAATAGGATAAGGTTGTGCATCAGGTGAAAGTTGTTGCAGAAGAACTTGTTGGTTTTTAGGAAGTTTCAGGATGTTTGTGGAATACTCTAGATTGTGTTGAATCCTTGCATGTGGTTCGGAAGTCATCTTTGGGTTTGAGGAAGCGTGTACTTAAAAGTTCATTGTGTTAACATAGGTTTGGCCGACCTTGGGTGTTTACACCAATTGTGGAGTTTCTTTGGTGATTGTGAAAGTATGGAGTAGCACGCTTGGATCAATTTAGGTCCGAGCTAAGATGTGTTGTGGTCCACCTCCATTCCTTTCCACCATGGGAGTATATAGGTCCAGACCTAATTTGAATTTTTTGGGTTAAGGCGATTTGCCAACCTTGGAGAATGTTCTCAAGCTTGATGATAGTATAAAAGATTGTTAAGGGATCATGATTGGGTGTGCACATAATGGATGTGATGTGCGTAAAAGTGTGACTGAGTGTGTGGAGCAGTACAATCCTTCATGTGTTAGATTACTAGATGCAATGAGCAGAAGGTGTCTACTATCTTTCAGTGATGTTGTGAATGTGATGTTGATGTTGTGGTGAATATTGAGCTTCATTGGAACTGTACTTCATGCATGTGTCAGATGCAATTATAACAGTTCAACTCTTGGGAGTGAGCCACTTCTTTCTCTTTCTCTTTCTCTTTGGGCAATGAGCCCTTTGGCAGTGAACCTTTCTTTTGGGCAGTGAGCCCTTTTACAGTGAGCCTTTTGTAATTCAGTGTTGTTACTACTTTATATTGTGATCTAATCCTCACCACACGGTTTTTCCCTTCTTGGGTTTTCCATGTAAATCAAGTGTTCTCTTATGTTTGATGTTGATTTGATTCAGTTTCTATTATTTTCTTTTCATGCTTAATCATCATAACAGTTTAAGGGTTAATTGAATCTGTGTGGATCTAAATGTGTGTGAGGGTTTTGAAATTTTAAGCAACAACTGATTCACCCCCCCCCCCTCTCAGTTGTTTTGTGCATTCAATATAGATATAGAGGGAAAGATATAGATATAGATATAGAGAGAGAAGTAGAGATAGAGAGATAGGGATATAGTGAGAGATAGAGAGATAGGGATATAGTGAGAGATAGAGAGAGGGAAAGAGATGAAGATACGGAGAGAGAGAGAGAATAGAGATAGAGAGATATAATATAGGTAGAAAGAGACTCTCCCTATATCTCTATATCCTCCCTTTCTCTATCTCTATATCCCTCCCTCCCCCTCTCTATCTCTATCTCTATCTATCTTTCCCTCTCTATCTATATATCTCTATCTCCCTCTCTCTTATTCTCTCTAGATATCTCTATCTATTCTCCATCTATCTCTCTAGATCTCTTTATCCTCCCTATCTCTCTATCTCTCTATCTCCCTCTTTATATCTATCTCTCTATTTTTCCCTCCATCCCTCTCCATCTCTCTCCATATATCTCCCTCTCCCTCTCTCCCCCTCTATCTCTATATCTATCTCTTCCTCTATATATATATATATATATATATATATATATATCTCTATCTCCCCTCTTCCCCCACCTCTCTCTCCCCCTCTCTCCCTATCTATCTCCCCTCTCCTCCTCTATATCTCTCTATCTCCCCTCTCTCTATCTCTATCTCTTCCTCTCACTTTATCTATCTATCTCTCCCTCTCTATCTCCCCACCTCTCTCTATCTCTCCTTCATCTATATCTCTCAATCTCACCTTCCCCCTTTCTCTTCCATACCCTCTCTATCTCTCTATAGGTACCTCTTTCTATATCTTTCTATCTCTATCTCTCCCTCTCTTTATCTTTATTTCTCCCTCCCTCTATCCATCCTCTCTCGATCTCTATCTCCATCACCTTCTCTATCTCTCCCTCTCTCTATCTTTATCTCTCCCTCCATCTCTCCTCTCTCCCTCTATCCATCCTTTTCTCTCTATCTCTCCATGTCTCTCTATCTCCCTCTCCCTCACTCCCCACTCTATCTCTCTATTTCTCCCTCTCTCTATATCTATCTTTCCTTGTCCCTCTCCCCCTCTCTATCTCTCTATCTATTTCTCTCTCCATCTCTCTATCTGTTGCTTTTTTCTTCCAATATTGACTATAATATTATTGTATGTCTAACATCCTTAAATTGCCCACTATCTTGTTGCTTGACCATACTAACACCTTAAAACTCCTTATTGGTTGCTTAATTATCATTTATCAAAAAAATTATATGTAGATTTGAAATAAAGGAGAGATTAGATTTTCCTGTCAGAGGGTGCAAATGCAATTTACACTTCACTCATACCCATGGAGAGAAAATTCAATAAGTGCACCAAGCTACAATAGGATAAGAAAATACTTAAGCATTTGAAATAAAAATAGAGACATTAGAAGGCTAGGTCACCATATTGTAGAGAAATCCATTGAAGTTGAAGATACATAGGTAGAAGCAACTAAAAACCAACTCCTAGAGGTTAAAACAAAATTAACTAAAGAAAGAATAGAGTTGGAAATAAGGAAAAACTATATGATAACTAAGATAACCACCAAGAATGCATTATCAAAGAAAGTGGAAGACTTGGAGGTATAATTGAGCCATGAAAAGGCTAAAACTAGTGCCAAGGTTATTGAAACAGGATCACTAAAGAAAAGGGCTTGTAGCCAAGATTATGAGCTAGCCAAGCTAAATAATCAAGTGGACACATATGCCTAGACACTTAAGGGCCTAAAAGAAAAAAAGGTTGACCTAAAGAATATACTAGAAGAATCAAAGGAGGAGGTCAAGATGTTAAAGGCCCGAATTAAAGAGCTCAAATAGTTAGTGGCTTCCCTTGACCACATCAAGGTCTTGTCAAGATGCAAGGCCAAAATGGAGGCCACATCATCTAAGCCTTGGGAATATTACACTAAAAGGGCATAATAGAGGCCACATCATCTTTACTCTAGCTTTATAGTTTATGGAGATGGTGTAGGCTCTTAGTGATATGGTGAAGAAAGAGATTGATATGGTGGAGACCACTCTCTCTCCAATAATTGAGGATGCTTGGTCCTATGTCAAGAAGTTCTATAGTTGCCCCTCAACCAAGCTTTTTAGGGTGCAAATTGAGTATAACTAACTTAGCATGGAAAATCAATGGCATATTAGAGACACATGAGGCCGTTGACGAATGCAAAGAACACTTAGATTTCATTGGACAAACAATATAGGGTATGTAGACCTATATGAACATCAACTATCTAGTAGGGATTTCCCTTACCACTTGATGAGAATCAAAAAGTGCTCCCGCATGACAAATTTCTAGTGCTAGTGAATGAGAAGAGCCAAGAACAAACTATATTCAACATGTGGTCCTTAGCTCCTTCTATCATAGAGGTTCAATTAGTTCTCTAGACATTGACAAAGATAGAGGCCCTTGTAGAAACATTTATGGCTCAAGCACATGAGGTATCCTATGAATGCACCAGTGAACTAGAGTGCCACTTTAGACTCTTATAGAAGATCAATTTGCCCTTGGACAAAGAGTGGGAGAAGCTTCTGGCTTCTCTAAAAAATATGAGTGGTAGCATCTTCACTAATTTTCCCAATTTGAAAGTTTTAATTTGTACTCTGTTCCCAATGGATATCCTTTTACGTCCATATTCTTCCCCTAGTGAAAGAACCCTAGTGAGTCACCAAAATTGTAGCAAATTCTTCACTACAACAAACATATTTCTTTTTCCTTGTCAAAATCTTGTTCAATATGGCTTGTAGCTTTGGTGAATTGTGCTCCTTTAGTAATTTTGCAATTTGTTGGCACGCATGGGGTAGTTTCATATGTTCTCAAAGTTTGAGCAATGCAAGCCATCTAATCATGTCATGTCAACCTCCATCTAATGATGTGCAAGGATCTCAAATACAATAGGCAAAATTTTTAGTGTCAACCCCATTATTAATCCATGTTTGTTTTGTATGCCTACATTTCCTATTTTGTTTTAAGAATCTTTTATTAGCAATAGGGCCCAACTCAAATTCTTTTTATTTATTTTTATCAATGGGGATCCTTAACAAGTTCCATGTGGCATGCTCCAAAGACTTCTAATAAAAAGGTAGACTCACTTTCTCTTAAAGTAGTGCAAGCCATTTGATTTTTTCATAATGGATTTTATTTGATAGCTCATGAGGAGAAGAGCTATTTCTTGGATATTTTCAACAACAATAGAGTTCATCAACCTAATTTTGATTTTGGGTTTTTATTTCTATAAAGAAATAACACAAGCACGTTATAACGCACTCACATTATAATGCACTCATGTTATAATGTGCTCACATTATAACATGCTTGTGTTATATCTTGTTTGGACCAAAAAGTGGTTTTGGCCACTGTTTGGTCCCCCATATTTTTGCACATGCCCTAGATGTTAATATGATTTCCACGTCTCTAAGTTCTCCTTCTCTTCCTCTCTTACATCCAAAACTCATAATTCATGATTTTGATTCTCACATTCCTCCTCTTGATTCCTTTTCTACAAATTATGCTCTTATAGAATTCTTGGAGGTTTATGATTATATGTCGATATATCATCATGATTGTGGATTTCCCTTTTGTCTCAATGTGCAAGCATACTTTGAGGAATCTATTAACTTATCTGATGATATCCTTTCATTCCCCAATAACTCTCAGGAATACCCTCCATCTAATCCTCAAGACTGTAGTACTCTCCTCATCAAAGATACTATCAATGTCCTAATGGATCCTAAAGATAAGGATAAGTTTATACAAATTGGACAATGCTTGTCCTCAGAAGAGCAACAAATGCATTTAGATCTTTTAGATGAATTTTTTGATTTATTTGCTTGGCCATATGAGGATATACCCAGTATTGACCCACACATTGTGGTCCATAATATTACGCTTTATCTCAATGCCCAACCATTAAAGTAGAAAATTCATAAAATGAATCCCAAGGTAAATTTAATAGTCAAGGCTAAGATAGAAAAGCTCTTACAAGCTATTTGTATCTTCCCCATCAACTATTCACCTTAGATTTCGAAAATCATTGCTATCACTAAACAAAATAATTGTATTTGAATTTGCATTGGTTTTCAAGATCTCAACAAAGCTTCCTGTTAACTAATTTAAGTTTCTCAAACTCAAATAGTCTTATGAGGGTAAAGGTTCAGAACTGTGTCACACATTATAAAGGAATCGACCAACACAAATATATTTTTCCAACTTAAACGATGAAAAATTCATATGTATGTTTTGAATTTTAAAATGACATAAACTAATGAAATGTAGAAATTTTAATTTAGTTTATGATTATAATTTTTTTTTTTTCAAAATTAGTTGGATATTTTTTTATGAGTCTAATAGATGAATTTTAATTGCTATTTTTTTTTAAAAGTGACGTCGACGGGACCTCAAGAACTTTTCATAGTAAAATTAACTTTTTATTAATTAGACAACTCAAATATCTAGTGCATGGAAAAAAATTAATTTTTGATAAATAATTATTTTTTAATAATTTTCTAAAGTCAAATTTAATCAGAACGTTATAGTTTTCATGGGACGTCAACTTTTGTAAATTTTTTAATTTTTTTAAATACCCTCTTAGAGAAGATTCTCTCCTCTAGTGCGTCATATTTTTCATAAATCTGAAATATATTTTACCTAAATTTATGTTTAATTTCTAATCAATTGCATGTTTGATTATAATAACCTACTTGTAATAATTTTAAAATAATGCTAATATAACTAATTAAAATATTAAAAAATATATATTTATAAGTTATAGACTTCGAGATATACCAAGGGGTATTTTCAAATTTTCATGAAAATACCTTTTGCTTGGAGAAATTTGGAGTTGAACTTAATGTTTTGTTCATTTTTTTTAAAATAGGGGGGTTGGCTGCCACATGGGATGCAATAGACAGTTTCAGGCAAGATGGTATCACTCAAAAAGGTTCCAAGTGAAACTCTATCACCTTAAATTTTCTATGCAAATAAATATTATTTTCAAAGTCGAAATCATATTATATAGATTTTAAAAAATTGGGTGAAAAGGGTTCCGGGCGAAACTCTTTACACCACACAAAGTGCTACATGGTTTTGGGCAAAACATTTTCTACCGAAGTTTTTTCTAGAGAAACTATTTAGTTGGGCGAAAGTGTGACACAGGTTTGAACTTTTACCCATGAGTTTTTACAAGGGTCTCAAAAGTCCTTTTAAAAGTTTCAAAAGAGTTTCATGATGTTAGAAGGGGATTAAATGTGTTCCTCTAGCCATGTCAAGGTACATATTAGAGTCAAAAAGTTTTAAAAAGAACCTTAATAATTCCAAAACCTATGTACATCTTTTGGAGGGAGTGTTATTTTTGAAAACATGTCCAAGCTTAAGAGAATAAGTCATGTTTTAAGGCTAAGTTTGTGTTTTGTCAACATTGTTAGGGTTTTCAACTAATCTGGTAGGTATCCCAGCCTATGAAGGAAGTATAATAGGTGTATAAGATTTTGGATGCCATGGAATGAAGGAAAAATAATGAGAGATCGAGCAATCCCAAGTTCAAATCCATCATTGAAAAGCACATATTGTATTTCACCTTCATGGGTTTTAAGTTTTCAAGCTATGGAGATCTTTGTTTTAGAGAAAACACACATGGTGGTCATAAAAAATTGAGTGATGAAGGTGTGGAAATGTTCCTCCTATATACTAGCATCATCCCTCCATGCAAGATCATGCACATGGGATGGTGCTCCTAAAGTTGAAAGTATCCCCATGGATACATGACAGTTTTCAGAGGTTTTATCTTAGTTATTAAGTGTTGAGTGTTGTAGACAAATCAGGATGAGGTTTGCATATTATGCAAGAACCCCTTCAGGTTCAAGATGATGACAAAGTATAGTTTGAGGGGTCTAAAATAGCTTTGTAGATTCTTATAGACTTCTTGAATGGACTGTGAAGGCAATACAGAGAGTTGTGGTGGTGTTTCAAAGGGTCCAAATGTGATATTAAGCCCATTAAGATGATCAACATCTTTTCTGATGTAAGAGAGATCAAATGAAATAAGCAAGCTTGCACAGTGATGAGAGCACAGAGGACTGGTATTGTTGCAGGGATCTTGCATAGTTTTGAAAGGTTTTAAAGCGCTCCGACAATGTGAGTATTCAAGTCTCATAATTGTTGGGAATTAAGGTGTCTCAACCTTGGTAATTTATTACATTATTTTGATTGTATTTATTTATTCATTGCCTATGATGTAAATTAATTGAAATTCCATATTGTCATCTTGTGGGATGTGGCACGGTGATGTGTCATCCAACATGGAAGATGACAACTTGTAATTTTGTCCTCACATGAGGAGATAGGCGTCCCACTTTGTGGTAGGAATATTTTGCCATGTGTCAACATCTTGGATGTTGTGTAAGGGAACATTGACTGTAACAGTCATGACAGATTCCTATGATGAAGTTATGACATGTAAGAGTCAGAAATAGGAGATTCTATGATAGGTGAAGACATGTGAGGAAGAGCATCTTTGAAAAAGGTATCTTTGGGCTCCCCAAGGTGGACTATGACATGTTGTAAGAGAATATGCTATTTATAGCTTGTGTATGATAGATTCTCTTACAGCTGTAAGTTGTAACTACTATGACAGATTCTATGATGGTCGTAAGAGTCGTAAGAGCATCTGTCATAGCCCATTTTGGAAATAGGCAACCTCTTTGGGATGGGGATTATGGACAAATGTCAGAAGCATCTTACAATGTTGACCAAGTGTCCATAGGCATGGGTTTTGGGCTATGAGGCCAAGTTGGACATGCCCATTCCAAGATAGAGGCAACTTTGCCTTGTATTTTCTATATAAATAGGTGCTTGGAGGAGATGTACTACAAGGTTTTACAGGTACTGTTATACTGTCGGATCATCTCTAGATACGACTATTGAAGACTCCTACAAGAGCATTAGCTCTTTTTTGTATTGTAATCTCTTTGTTTACGTAATACAATTGAGCAATGTTTTGGAGTGTGGGGTTTTTCACCCGTAAGGGTTTTCCCCACGTATATCTTATGTCTCTCTTCTTCTGTCATTCTTTCTTCCTTATGTGTTTGCTGCAATATCTCATGTTAATGGTTTAATGTTGCTGTAATAGTTAGGATAAATTTGAATTTGCACTCTCCTCCCCTCATTAGATTAGTGTAGGAAGCGACTTCCGCACACCTAGCTTCCTTTCAGTTGGTATCAGAGCCTGGCTAGTTTTTGGTTGTAGCTGCTGGGTAGGGGTTTTTTGAGCTAATCTTAGGTTGAGTGGGAGTCTTGTGTAGAGTATTATGTATCTTATTGCAGCAAGGAGATGGAAACCACATCCGGAAGGTTAGAGGTTGAGAAATTCAATGGCACTAATTTCAAGTTGTGGAAACTCAAGATGGAGGACCTACTTGTTGATCGTGACCTATGGGAAACCATATCCGGTATGAAACCTACAACAATGTCACAAGCTAATTGGGACCTCAAAGATCAGAAGGCTAAGGGTCTCATTAGACTCTGTTTAGCTGACTCTGTTCTGTTGAACATCCATGAGGAGAAGACAACAAAGGATCTTTGGAAGAAGTTGGGTGATGTTTATCAAGCCAAGTCCTTGGTGAACAAACTCTTCCTGAAAAGAAAGTTATTTTCTCTAAAGATGGAAGATGGAGGATCTGTTGCAGACCACATGAATGCTTTCAACATGATCATTGTACAGTTGACATCTGTGGGTGGGAAAATGGAGGAGGAGGATCATTGCATGACCCTGCTTTGTTCTTTGCCCAATTTGTGGGATCACCTTGTCATGGCTATCGAAAGCACCACTACCACCTTCAAGATGGAAGATGTGGTGTCCTCACTGTTATCTGAAGAAATGCAGAGGAAGACATCTGAATCAGCCAAAGAGGCTCTTGCGGTTCGTGGAAGACCCAAGGAGAAAGGGAAGAAGAAAGACAAGAAAGCTGAGAAGGGTAGATCCAAATCCCATGGGAGATCCAAATCTCTTGGAAAGTCCAAGGCTCTCTGTTGGAACTGTGGCAAGACTGGGCATTTCCAAAAGGAATGTAAAGAGGAGAAGAAAAATAAAAAGAAAGCTCCTGATTCAAATTCTGACAATGATGATGGTGATGCCTTCATCACATCCCTAGCCACCCATCCATCTGATGATGTGTGGTTGATTGATTTTGGTGCATCATTCCACATGACCTCGTATCGAGGCTGGTTTACTAAGTATGAAGAGTGTGATGGTGGAAGGGTGTACCTTGGTGATGAATCTCATCTGCAGATTGTTGGTCATGGAAGAGTCTCAATCCGATTCCCTGATGGACAAGTGAAGGGGATCACTAGATTTATACACATTCTAGGCCTTGCATGGAACCTGCTTTCTGTAAGTATGTTGAATGATGTAGGTGTGCAGGTTGTCTTTTCGAAGGATGGAAGCAAGATGACAAGAGGATCTATGGTGCTTGTGAAGGGTACTCAGAGGGGTACTTTGTTTTAGCTAGAGGCATGCACTTCACACTGCAATAGTTCTTCTAACTCAAGGAAATGAATTGATATCCCTTCATCCCCACCATCTGAATATGTAGTGAAGAAATCTGTTGTAACCAGTTCTGATGGTAGTGCACATGCCATGAAAGCCAAGCTTCATGTTGAAAAGACTATGTTATGGCATTTGAGATATGGCCACATTGGTGAGAAGGGTTTGCGTACCCTGAAAAATAAAAACTTCATTGAGGGGTTAAATGATTGTAATCTCGAGTTCAACTTTTGCAAACATTACATTTATGGAAAACAAAATTGTGTTCATTTTTACTCTAGTTCTCACAAGTCTTCTAGTGTATTGGATCTAATTCATTCTGATGTGTTTGGTCCTGTGAATGTTCCTTCAATTTTAAAATTTGTATATTTTATATCTTTCATAGATGATTACAGTAGAAGGACATGGGTTTATTTTATCAGAAGCAAGACTGAAGTCTTTAGTCAGTTTAAGGAGTTTAAAGCCTTTGCTGAAAATTAGACTTGTAAAAAGATTAAGTGTTTGAGAACTGACAATGGTGGTGAGTTTTGTTCGGCAGAGTTTGATAAGTTCTACAAAGAGAAAGAGATTGAAAGGCATAAGACAACTCCATACACCCCATAGAAAAATGGAGTTGCAAAGAGGATGAACAGGACACTAATGGAGAAGGCTAGGAGTATGCTTAGTGGAGCAAGCCTCGAACAAAAGTTTTGAGCTGGAGCTGTTGCCACTACTTTCTATCTGGTAAACAGATCTACTACATCAGCTCTTGTTGGCAAAACACCTATGGAGGTGTGGTCTGGTAAGAAGCCTTCAGTAAGGCATCTTCATGTTTTTGGTTGTGAGGCATATGCACATGTGCCTAGGGAGAAATGGTCTAAGTTGGAGAACAAGGCTGTTAAATATATTTTGATTGGCTATGGTGTCAGTGTGAAAGGATACAAGCTTTGGGATCCCGTGACTGAAAAAGTGTTGTATAGAAGAAGTGTTATCTTTAGAGAGCTAACACCTTCTTCCGTTGTTCTACAGCTAGAACAGTCAGAAAAGAAAGAAGATGTGATTTAATTTCCTTCTACCCCTGAGAAGACTGAACCGATAGACACTGTAAGGCATGATGATGATGAGAGCTCTAGTAGCTCTGGAAGTGAAGAAGAAGCAAAACCTCAACCTTAACCACTAAGGAGGTCTACACAAACAAGAAAGCAACTTGATAGGTTTGGTTATTCATTACTTGATTCTAGTTGTGCTTTTGCTTTACTTTCTAACACTGATGAGCCTAGAACTGTGAAAGAGGCTATGGGCATGAAAGATGTAGGCTCCTAGAAGGAGGCCATGGAGGATGAAATGGATTCTTTGGAAAAGAACAAAACATGGGACTTGGTGCCTTTTCCTGATGGACAGAAACCTGTTGGTTGCAAATGGGTGTTCAAGAAGAAATTTGGTGCAAATGGCAGTGTTGAAAAGTACAAGGCTAGATTGGTTGCGAAGGGGTACTCACAAGTGGAGGGAATTGATTATGGTGAAATGTTCTCTCCCATTGCAAAGCTAACATCCATTAGATTTCTATTATCTCTTGCAGCTGCTATGATTTAGAGATAGAACAGATGGATGTGAAAACAACTTTCCTTCATGGTGATTTGGAGGAAGAAATCTACATGTCACAACCAAAGCATCACATAGACAAAGGTAAAGAAAATTTGGTTTGCAAGCTTAAGAAGTCTTTGTATAGTTTGAAGCAGTCTCATAGGATGTGGTACTTGAATTTTGATGCCTTTGTGTTGTTAATTAGTTATCTAAGATCGAAATCAGATCATTGTGTGTATTACAAGTTTGACAATGATCGCATTCTCATTATTGCATTATATGTTGACGATATGATGTTGATTGGGAATGGTAAGAATATGATTTCTGATTTGAAGTCTCAGTTGTCAGCATAGTTTGAGATGAAAAATCTCGGGGCAGCCAGGTACATTCTAGGAATGGAGATCAAAAGAGACAAAGCAAATAGAAAACTTTGGTTAAGCCAGAGTAAGTATGTGAAGACCATGTTGGACAGATTCAGCATGGCAGATTGTAGACCAGTGAATGTTCCTATTTCATTGGGAACAAAGTTATCTATTAGTGATTGTCCAAAATCTACTAGTGAGGTGGAGGACATGAGCAGAGTACCTTATGCTAGTGTTGTTGGCAGTTTGATGTATGATATTGTCTACACAAGACCAGACATTGCCCAAGTAGTGGGAGTCCTTAGTTGATTTATGGCTATTCCTGGATGGGTACATTGGGATGCAGTTAAGTGAGTGTTCAAATATTTGAGGGGCACTTCTGAGTATTCCATATGTTATCACGGTAATGCTACAGGACCTTCGCATTCAATTTGTATTCGTGGTTTTGTGGATTCTGATTGGGCAGGTGACATTGACAGCAGGAGATCCACTAGTGCATATGTGTTCACAGTGTTTGGTGGTGCAATTAGTTGGATGAGTAAGTGACAATCTGTGGATGCTTTGTCCACTACAGAAGCTGAGTATATGGCTACAACTCATGCTTGTAAGGAAGCCATTTGGCTTAAGAGATTGTGTTTAGATATTGGTGTTGATGCAGGTCAAATTAAGATCAATTGTGACAGTTACAGTGCAATTTACCTTGCGAAGAATCCAACTTTCCATGCCAGAACAAAGCATATTGATGTACAGTTTCACTTCATGCGAGACATGGTAGAGGATGGGAAGGTAAATTTGGAGAAGGTAGATACTTTGAAGAATGTTGCAGATGCATTAACGAAGCTAGTGGGCACAGAGAAGTTCAAATGGTGTTCGGAGTCTATCGGCCTCTCGGCCTATAGCAATTAAATCATGTTATTCTATTAGCTCTAACAAGGTGTTCAACAAGTGAGAGAATGTTGGGAATTAAGGTGTCTCAACCTCAGTAATTCCTTGCATTATTTTGATTTTATTTATTTATTCATTGCCTATGATGTAAATTAATTCTAAATTCCATATTGTCATCTTGTGGGATGTGGCACGGTGATGTGTCATCCTACGTGGAAGATGACAACTTGTAATTTTGTCCTCACATGAGGAAATAGGCATCCCACTTTGTGGTAGGAATATTTTTCCATGTGTCGGCATCTTGGATGTTGTGTAAGGGAATATTGACCATAACGGTCATGACAGAGTTATGACATGTAAGAGTTGGAAATGGGAGATTCTATGACAAGTGAAGACATGTGTCGAAGAGCATCTTTGAAAAAGGCATCTTTGGGTGCCCCAAGGTGGACTATGACATGTTGTAAGAGAATATGCTATTTATAGCCTGTGTATGACAGATTCTCTTACAGCTATAAGTTGTAACTGCTATGATAGATTCTATGATGGTAGTAAGAGTCGTAAGAGCATCTGTCATAGCCCATTTTGGAAATAGGCAACCTCTTTGGGATGGGGACTGTGGACAAGTGTCAGAAGCATCTTACAATGTTGACCAAGTGTTCATAGGCATGGGTTTTGGGCCATGAGGCCAAGTTGGACGCCCATTCCAAGATAGAGGTAATCTTGCCTTGTATTTTCTATATAAACAGGTGCTTGGAGGAGAAGATGTACTACAAGGTTTTACAGGTATTGTTATGCTACCGGATCATCTCCAAATACGAGTGTCGAAGACTCCTACAAGAGCATTGGCTCTGTTTTGTATTGTAATCTCTTTGTTTACATAATACAGTTGAGCAATGTTTTAGAGTGTGGGGTTTTTCACCCGTAAGGGTTTTCCCCATGTATATCTTGTGTCTCTCTTCTTCTGTCATTATTTCTTCCTTATGCGTTTGCTACAATATCTCATGTTAATGGTTTAATGTTGCTATAATAGTTAGGATAAACTTGGATTTGCACTCTCCTCCCCTCATTAGATTAGTGTAGGAAGCAATTTCCACACACCTATCTTCCTTTCAATAATAGTGTAAGGGTTTATCAAAAGTTTTCTAAAGCCTACACCCTTGACTTGTCAAGTCTGCATGGTCTTTATAAGTTTTGCATTGTTAGGATTAAGATGCCATCAACCTTGTAAATCTAATTATTTAATTACTCCTAATATTCTAATTGTTAATGCAACCATAAGGGATGAGAAATCCACCAACATAGTAATTTATTTTTATTGGTACGATAATTAATTATTTATTGGCAACAATAATTAATTATTTACAGTAGGTATTTATCAGGTTACATTTACTAGTCAAAGCATCTTGGTAATAGTAAATGAGGTGATTTAGAGAATCTAGGCATCCGTATTTGGGAGAGCTATTTTTTGTGTGTTATGACAACTGTCATAATTTGTAAGAGCATCTATGATAACTTGTCATAAGGTGTAAGGGAATCTATGATAGCATATGATGATAATTATTCTCCTGTAAGTAACAATTATTGGTCGTAGGCACCCATATTGGGAAGATGCCTATGATAGATGTAAAAGAACCTATAAGAGGACTATTTTAAGCATGCAGGTAATATTCCTAAGATGGGGGCATTTGTATTTTTTGGCTTCTTCATGAAGCTTATAATTTCTATAAAATGAAGCTTTGGAGGAGTACAAAGTAATGGATTCATTTGCAGGTACATAGAGGATGTCAGATTGGATGCAAGAATGAAGGAAAATGATGTATTGTAGTCTTTTCAAAGATAATAAAAATTTTTACTCTTTTCATGATGGAGTTTTTTACTTGAAAGGGTTTTCGCCACGTAAATCTGATTATTATGTGTATGGCTCTTAAGTAGTGCTATTTATTTGATGCTTAGTTTGTCTCCATTTGAAATTCTACAAGTTATACTTCAGATTTGCAAGTTAAATTTTAGATTTCCATTTGTAGTGGTTATCTTCATTTCTAACATTTAGTATCAAAGCTTGGCCAACTATGTTATTGGGTGGAAGTGTGAAGGTTTTTTGTGTTGCAGTGGGAGTTCTATTTTGCAGATTTATGTGTGTGGAAATCATGGTTGCATTTGCATCTCAGGTAGACATTGAGAAATTCATTGGTTCAAACTATGAGCTATGGAAGCTAAAAATGGAGGATCTCCTTGAGGAGAGGGATCAATGGTGGCCATATCAAAAGAAAAGAAACTCGATGATGTTAGTCAAGATGAGTGGGACAAATTGGAAAAAAAGGCATGGGGAACAAATGTCTTGTAGACACTATTCTACTAAATGTCTTAGAGGAAAAGATTGCATTTGCTTTATGGAAGAAATTGGGTGAGATTTATCAAGCCAAGAGTCCAATAAACAATTTTTTTTTAAAACGGATGTCGTTTTCTCTTAAGATGAAGGAAGGTGAATCTATTCTAGAGCATTTAAATTCATTTAATTTGATTTTGATTCAGTTAGCTTATGTGTATGTTAAGATAGAAGAGGAAGATAAGTGTGTTATGTTTCTTTATTCTTTTCCTAAGTCTTGGGAGAATTTCATTCTTGCTTTCACTGCCAACCTTGAAGATTTGAAGATGGATTATATTGTTGCGGCTCTGTTGTCACAGGAAATGAGGAAGAAGGCTATGAATAGCTTGGTGGATGCTCTTAATGTCAGGGGAAGGTCTAAGGAAAGAGGGCCAAAAGGGGATCAGAAGGGATCTAAGGAATCAAAAGGTCGTCCTAAAACTCCTTGAAAGAATAACAAGGTTAAGTGTTGGAACTACGATAAAAGTAGGCATGTGAAGGAGTGCAGAAACAAAAAGAAATAGTGGGATTCCTCCACAGAAAAGTCTTTCGATGCAAGTGATGAGGTTTTACTTTCTATATGTAATGTTTTTTATTATGTTTAGTTAGGAAAAGGGTCCTAGACCCATATAAAAGGTAGATCATAATAGTATTATATCACAAAAAAACCTTGATAATAACCTAGTAAGGCCCGGGTACCAATCAAGAACAATATCAGCTAACTAGTTCCAAAAAAATAGCCCCAAAAAGAACCCCCCATAATCACAATACGAAGCATAATCTCCCTGATAATAACCCTAGGAGGGCCATGGAGCCAAGACCAAAAAACTATGTAGCATAATATACGAAAGGGTAGCATAATAACAATTCATCCCGATAATAACCAAAAAGGCCAGGATCATAGTCATCAGAACAAAATAGGCATAACATAGTAAGAACACAACATCTATAATGAGACAAGTAATAAAACTAAAACTTAGGATTACTCTAGTCATTTTGCATTTTCTTCAATACCTCCTCCCAAGAAGAGGAATATCTTTCACTCTTTTGTCTTTTATCTTTTTCATAGCCTTTGTCCTGCAGATGTTTCCATTTCTCCAAATGGATCTTAATTTTCTTCACCTCATCAATAGTGTTAGTCATAATCCCATTTGTGAAATTAGCTAGATCCTTAAGGCCCTTCTCTAATTTCCTAGTTCTTCTTTGAAACATTTGGCACATTTCAAACATGTTACTCCATCTTTCCTGGTAGGTGGAGCATTTCATCCTTCTATTAAAGTATTATTCCATTTTGACTAACCTGTCAGACAAATCATGAAGTCAGAGCTGGTCTGATATTTAGCAATTTTTTTCAGAATTGTTAAGGTGAGTTTCAAAAGTCCCAATGTCTGTTTGGATATCTTCAAAATAGGTTTCCTCAAAAGGATTTTCCCGAAAGTCCTCATCTCCCTCGAACTGGTCATGCTCAGCAACCCTAAACTCCCTTCCCTCCCCCTATTCATCACCCTGTTCTGCTTCCTCATAACCCTCATAGTGAGTTTCCTGATCCTTTTTAGCCTCTAAGTTTTGACCCATTTCAACAACATATTCTATATCTTCCTCAGACTAAGAATCAAAAATAATTTCCTCAATTAAGACATCAGTAGTCAGGTTTTTTTTATTCTTGTTACTAGTTGTCTTATGCAAGATAGCCTTAGCTAATCTTGCAGATCTTCTCTCAGGATGCTCGTATCATATGACTCCACATAAGGAATGGCCTTCTACATATGAGAAATATGATGGAGGTAATGTCTACATTGGGGACAACACTACATATCTGATAGTTGGATGGGGAAAGGTATTGTTGTGTTTCAGTGATGGGAGGATTAAAACCCTCCCTGGTGTTTTACATATTCCTGGATTGGCTAGAAATCTTATTTCTATTTCAAAGTTGAATGATCTAGGAATGCATGTAACATTTAATAAGCATGGTTGCAGATTGGTGAGAGTAAGCTTGGTGGTAGCAAGGGGAACAAGAATGGGAACTCCGTTTGGGCTTGATGCAGCTACTGTTTGGAAATCTACCTATGTGATGGAAAAATCTAAAAATGCATGTATGTTGTGGCACCATAGATTGGGCCACAAAAGTAAAAATGTTTTTAAAACTATTATCAATAAAAAATTGTTCGATGGTTTCTCTTATTCTGATGAGAACTTTTATTTATGTGAGCACTATGTGTTTGGTAAACAAAATAGACCATCATTTCCTGTACGAAGTAATAAGGTAAAGGACAAATTAGAAATTATTCATACGGATGTGTTTGGTCCTGTGGATAATGATTCAATTGGAAAGTCAATATATTTTCTTACCTTCATTGATGATGTATCCATATTTACTTGGATTTACTTTATGAAGCATAAATCTAAAGTTTTCACAAAGTTTAAGGATTTTAAAGTCAGTAGAAAACCAATCAGGATTGAAAATAAAATTATTGAGATCTAATAATGGAAGGGAATATTTCTCTAAGGAATTTGATGAGTTTTGCAAGCATGCAAGTATCATAAGACAAAAGACAAATCCATATACACCACAACAGAATGGTGTTGTAGAAAGGATGAATCAAACACTTATGGAAAGAGCCAGAAGTATGTTGAGTGATGCACAGTTGGATAAATTCTTTTGGGCATAAGTTGTGAGAACCACTTGTTACTTGGTAGATAGATCTCCTTGCAAGGCTCTTGATTCTACTATTTATGAAGTGTGGATAGGTAAGAAACCTTATATTTCACATTTAAGGGTTTTTGGATGTGAGGCTTTTGTTCATGTGCCTAAAGATAAAGAAAAGCGTTTTAAGTTGGATCTAAAAGCACAGAAATGCATCTTCATTGGATATGGTGATAATGTTAAATGTTATAAGTTTTGGAATCCTCTAACCAAGAAAATTGTTCATTCTAGAGTTGTGATTTTCAAGGAACTTAGAGCAATTTCTGATCATGTATAGCCAAAAGAGATAGAAAGGAAAAAGGTAGTGCATTTTGATTTATAGCAAGAAGGTGCACATCAGGAAGAACATAATGATGGATTTGAGGATGGAGAAGAAGAAGATTTAAGTGAAAATTCTGATGAGGAAGACTGTGATTACCGAAGAAGTTGAGCATACAGAAAAACAAGGGGTAGAATCTCTCACTCCACCCTTGAGAAGATTCACAAGACAATAAAATCCAGTTGACAAGTATAGCCCAATAGATTTCCATTGTGAATTTGTTTTATTGAGTAATGATGATGAGCCTAGATCATACAGGGAAGCTATTCTTGCAGATGATAGTGAGTCTTGGCAACTAGCCATGCAGGTGGAGGTGATAGCTTTAGACTCTTGTAATACCTAGGATCTTGTTCATTTTCCCAAAGGAAGGAGGGCCATTAGTTGTAAGTGTGTCTACAAAAAGAAGTTTGGAGTAGACGGTTCATTGGAGAAGTACAAGGCTAGACTAGTAGCCAAGAGCTACTCCCAGAGAGAGGGAGTTGATTTCAGCAAAATTTTCTCTACTATTGCTAAATTATCTTCTATTATATTTATTTTATCCATAGTTGTTGGTTATTATTTTGAAATTTGAGAAAATAGATGTTAAGACTACATTTTTGCATGGAGATCTAGAAGAATAAATTTATATGCAACAACCTAAACATTTTGAGGTAAAAGGGAAAGAACACTTGGTTTGCAAATTGAAATGATCTCTTTATGGTTTGAAATAGTCCCCTCAAATGTGGTATCAAAATTTTGATTCTTTTATGTTGAATTTGGGCTTTGTGAGAAGTGAAGAAGATCATTATGTTTACATTCAATGTATTGATAATCATATACTAATTGTTGCCTTGTATGTAGATGACATGTTGTTTTTCAATAACACTAAGGGTATTGTGAGGGGGAAAATCTGGTTATTCAAATCAATGAAACATGAACCCAAACACCTATAGAATCTGAAGATACAAGAGATAAAAACAAATAGCAATAATACCTTCACCTTTTACCTTTCACCTTCTGTAGTTCGTCTATCTTCGTTTGATCTTGATTGTGAAGCCCTCAGAAGCTGTTTGCTTGCTTGCTTGTTAAAGATGACAAATGAAGAATGGCTTGGATACTTGTGTATTTGAAGATGAGCTTCAAATACAGAAATGGATGATGAATTGATAATGCTCAAATGGGAGTAGGGGTGCCAAAGGCGCGCTTGTATTCCTGCAGCATAAGTTTGCACAAATGAGAGATTTTTGAAATGAAGAGAAGAAGGTTGTATTTATAGAAGAGGGTGAGGGAAGATCAATGGTTGAGAAGAAAAGAAGAGATCAACGGAGGAGGCTTGTTGAGGAACGTGCATCCAATAGAAGAAGGACACATGTCATTCCAAAAGTAGTTTAGTTAACTCCTCTCTTGATGAGGATAGGATTTGATTTTCTCTATTTTAAGAAAATATTTGCTTTAAAACTGATTTTACCTTTTGTAACTCAAAGTTTTGCTTTTGTGTGACAAGAGGAAAGTTATTTTGGAAGATAAGAATGATTTTTCGAAGAGATAAGAAAGCATAATTAAATAAAAGATTTATTTAATTATTTTTGTGGATATTTGAGAAGAATAAATAAAATATAGAAATATATTTTATTTTGTGAGGATTTTAGATTTTATTTAAATTTGGAAGAATAAAGATTTTAATTAAAATTATTTAATTATTTTAGAAGAATGAAGTTGGTGTAGGAGACTTTTAATTAATCAAATAAAATGTAATTTATTTAATTAAATGAGAAGGGATGAATCAAATAAATAAATAAATGTATTTATTTATTGATAGAGGAATATGGTGATGAAATAAATATTTAAAGTATTTATTTAAGTAGAGTCATGCCAATTTTAGGTGTATACAGGTATCATTAGTGAGCTGAAAGATCAAATTTCAAGTGCATTTGAGATGAAGGATTTGGGGGCAGCTAGATACATACTGGGTATGGTAGTCAGAAGAGATCAAGGTAATAGAAAGCTTTGGTTATCATAAAGTATGTGAATATTATTTTGCATAGATATAATATGTAGGATTGTAAGCTAGTTAGAATTCCTTTACCAATGGGCACTAAGCTTACATTAAATATGTATCCCAAGTGTGAAGATGATTTTGAAGGATATGTCTAATGTGCCTTATGCTAGTGTTGTAGGAAGTTTAATGTATGCAATGGTTTGTACTTGGCTAGATATTATCCAAGCAGTGAGAGTTTTGAGCAAGTTTATATGTCTAACCCTAGTAGAGAGCATTAGAATTATGTAAAGAGGGTGTTTAGATATTTGCATGGTACTTCTAATTACTATTTTATTTATTCTGGTACTAATAGTAAAGATAAGACATTGGACATACAGGGTTTTGTTGATGCAGAGTGGGTAGGTGACTTGAATACTCGAAGGTCCACTAGTGGTTATGTATTTATTTTGTTTGGAGGAGTTGTGAGTTGGATGAGTAAGAGGCATCCCACAGTTTCTTTGTCCACCACCAAAGCAAAGTATACGGCTGCTATGCATGTCTCTAAGGAGGCAATATGGTTACAGGTATTGGTTTTTATTGCAAGACTATTCAAATTGGTTGTGATAGGCAGAGTGCAATTTGTTTGGCTAAGAATCCAATGTATCATGCTTGGACTTGTTGTGACCTTTTTTCCACAACACACCCCATTTAGGCATGGAAAATAGGTACCCCCCTTTTTTTCTCACCTTTTGATTCATCTTCTGGTTTCCACTTGCCTATTTCACTTGATTTCATTTTTAACTATTGTGATATGCCTACTTGTCATGTCTGCAAGATTTGTAATTCCACAATGACAGTAGAAAAATCCTTGACTTCCTAACATTCCTTCTATACAGAATTGGCCAACCTGTTTGGTTAGTCATGGTACCATGATTGTGAAAGATTTCCACTCCCAGCCTTAAGGGACAATAGATTGGCACTATGTGTCACTTGTGTCAGGGCTTTGGAGTTTGTCCTCTTGGCATGCTTGGGAGCATTGCCTAGAGGGTTGCCCCTCACGAAGGATATGATCGGTGCCCTATCTACCCATGGCGATGCATTTATAGCCAATTTCCCTCGTGATAGAAGGGGGGTTTTATTGCATTTTTTATGATCACTTTTTCATTCTCATCTTTGCATCTAGAGATCTTAGCTCCATTGAAAACCCTTCCTCTGCATTTTGAGCTCCTACTTCCTAGTTTTGCCAAGAGAGTTCAACTGACAGAAGATTTGTGGATGCATTGGATATTGTAGGAAGGGTTTCTTCTAAGCTAACATTTTCATCTTACTGCTTCTTCAAACCAGGTAGGTTTTTCATTGATATTTCAGTTGATTCCACACAAATGTAGTTAGTATGCTTTGGTCAATGCATTTGGCATGGGATCTAGTTCCTTCATTTGAGATTTGGGTGTGTCGTATGGTGTTTTTCCCAATTTCTTGCAGTCTTAGGGTTTGCTTCCAAATGAGTGATTCCCATGGTACTCCCTTAGGCAGCATGATTTGGTAGTAAAATAGTTATCCTTTAAAAATCCTTACTTTCTCTAGTAATTTGCCTTAATTTCAACAAGCAAGTAAAATCTTGTTGAAACTCTAGTGTCTGATCACTGTTTACCATGGGTTTTAAATTTATTGCGATCAGCTTCACAAGAGGTCCTTTGACAAGTTTCTTTCTTTATGTTCATAGAGTAGAGGTCTTTCAAGACCCTGAATCCCGTCGTTTTACCTTTGCTTAAGGATCGAGCTCATGGGCCTTCCTTTTGTCTATTGCAAGTTGGAGTAGCATGAAAACATGGTCATCCCAAGGTTTTGAACCCCAACACCTACCTTTGTTTAACTCTATCAAGATCAGGATTGTAGGTCTTCCCTTTGCTTGTTGAGAGTTGGGAGTCAGAAGAATCAAGTCGCCCCAGTTCTTGATCCCTGACTATTACCTTTGCATAGCCTTATCGGGATCAAGATTGTGGGTCTTCCACTTAGTAGTTATGAATTAGGAGTTAAAGGAGCTAAGTCAGCCCTGATCTCTAATCCCCAATGATTACCTTTACATTCCTCTAGTGGCATCGGGATCATGGGTTACCTTACTCTCAAACACCTTAATAGAATGAAGAAGGGATCAGGCCCGAGGCCCGAGGCCCGATCCCCGCTATGTTATATTTATGATAATAAATGATGCATTTGATTTGGTTTAATCTAATTATCCCCTTGCTTGCAGAACTACAATCATGGCAAAGGATGCACCTGTCAAGGACATAAAATAGGAATACAATGGGTACCTTCCCCCATCTAAATTGGTCAGCTAGTTCCCAAGGATTAGGGACACAGACTTGAGAGCTCTGGATACACAGACATTCTTGAGGAAGATTAATACTGCAAAAGGAAGGTCTTTCCAAGCCTAGCAAATGGCCACATTGGGGCTAATTCAAGATGCAACCTTCCCTATCTCTCTCCAATCTCCAGAATTAGTCCTGGCATGTGCAAAAGCCTACAATTTTGGGAGCAAGAGGATCATTGGGCCAGCTGGATAGGTTATTTTGGACATTTCTTCTGATATGATAGACACACTATTTGGCATCCCTATCTTCCAGCCCTATGAGAAGATTTCCATAAGATCTATGAAGACTTTCTGCTCCAGTAAACTAAAGGCGGCCACTTCATACATTAATCAACAACTACTGGCTACTCAAAGGAAACATCCCATGAAATGGCAACAGTGCAACCACAAAGTGAATTCAGGGAAGATGGCAAGGAGTTTACCTCACCTCTCAGTAAGATGTTTGGCCTTCCTTCCTCTGACAAATGGCACCCCTGGATGTGCTACTTTTGCATGAATGTTGTTGATAGGAAACACATTGAGTGGGGATCCTTCATTAGCAATACGTTGGATGAAGAGTCGTCTACATTAGAGAAAACAAGGGGGTTTTATATGACTTCATATCTTGTTTACCTATTGGCATATCAAGCTAGTTTCCCAAGGTTGAAACATGTAGGATCCCTTAAGAGATGAGAGGTAACAGTTTATCAGCATTTTCCATAGCTGGAGCTCCTTGAGAGAACGAAACACTACAAGATAGTTAATGATGCCTTTATTTATTCCATCAGTAGAACCCTGGAGAATGACTATTCCCAAAGATTATCTTTGGAAGCATGCGATGAGATGGCCAACTGGGGCCATTGGTACATTCAATTCAAGACATTTCCTTACATCAGTGTGATGGGTTGTTCAAAGCCCCCATACAAGCTCTCTAGGTACCCTAGTGAGAAGGTAGTGTTGTTGGAGATCTGCAAGTAGGTTTCAGAGGTGTACAAGCTTATAGTCAACAAGCACAAGCCTAGTTTCAAGTTCCCTATCAAGATAGGGGGCTATACTTGTCAAAGTATCACATAGGCTAAATCTACAAATTTGGAAATGGCACCATGGGGGATGGATTTGTTTGATGTAGCTAGAGCAAGACTCTACCCAATTGAATGGGCCAACCCCCTCATTGGGACCTAGTTCCAACATGAAGATGTTGTTGAAGATCACTAGGCAAATTGTATGGATGACCATGAGGTCTGGCTCAGAGATTATTCCAAACTAAATGTGCATTTGGTTAAGAAATTGAATTTAATTGACCTCCCAAAAGCTCCTAAGGGGATGAAAGAGGATGGAAGGGTGCTAGACCCCATTTATGAACATAATATGGTATAAATCAACCCCTAGATGATGTTAATTGGGGGCAGGATGAGAATGCCTCTTTAGAGGACAGAGCCCAAGAGGTCCTTATAAGGACAAAGCCCAAGAGGTCTTTATAAGGACCAAGAAATGGATTTTCAATCCATTCCCCATGATAGACCCCTACAAGAAAAAGGATAAGTCTAAGAAGACGGGACAAGGTGAGTCATCCCAAGAAGCCAAGAAACCTAAAGTGGCTCCTACTAAGAGAGATACCAGAGCTACTACCGTTGTTGAAGAGAAAGAAAAAGCTAAGGTGGTATTGGAAGATTCTAGTAGCACTAAGGAAGAAGACCACATTCCCTTGGTGTGAAAGATGAGGAGTGGACCTCCACCTTCTATTGAAGGAGTGACAATAGCTTCTATCCCTATGACAAGGAAAAACACTCCCTCTCCTCACAAGCAGGATACTCGGCCTTCTTCACCACCTCCTCCTCCTCAGCTAGATACCCAACAGGCTTCACTTCTTCCTTCTATAGCTTCTCATCCTCAACGGCCACTAGCCACCACAACTACATCACCAAGGATACAAAAGAGTAGTGGTCCAAAGGCATCATCTCCACCTTTGCAAGAAGTAGGATTAGAGGGCATATTGAACCTAGACAAAATTGTCGACTCGGCCACCTCCTCCCCTACACAAAGTGAAGCATCTAAAGATTCTGTGAAGATGGTGTTATTAATACCCTCACCAATAAGGTCTCCACCACATGTTGCATCTCCACCACATGTGTCATCTCCACCACCCATTGGCACCACAATCAGAGTCTCCCTACTTGGCTGAGTGTAGTAGTGGTCAAGAGGAAGAAAGTATATAGAGAGGACAAGGACCTAGCCACTATTGTTGAGGTCCTCCAGGAGTAGCCAAAGAAGAAAAGGGATAGGGTGTTGTCCAATGTCATAGTGGATCAGCAGGGAATGAGGACAACTCACATAGCCACACCTGTGGTAGACAAGGAAGAAACAACCATGACCATGGTTGATTACAACATACAACAGGGGGCTTTGGGGCACCAAACCATGGAGGAGCAAAAGCATGCCCTCACAGAGTCTATCTCAGCCATCTTGGACAGAATGAAGAAGGATTAAGATAAAAAAGAAGACCTCCGAGGACAAATTGCTCACTTAATAGCATACATCAAGCACCTGGTTGGGCCTACTAACTCAGGGCCCTCTACCCCAGTTCTACTAGAGACACTCAACAAAGATCACTAGCCTACTGACCCTCAAGGAATCCTCCCTACAGCCATAGCATGGAAAAACTCATTGGAGACCCTTGGGGTGGAAATCATAAAGAAGGCAATGAAGGCCTACCACCTAGTGGATGCTAAAAATGAGGAGATGGTGGTGACAGAAAACTCCATCAGCAATGAATTGGTCATGTGGGAACAACAACTTCCCATCCTAGTGAAAATGCAAGGCACTACTTCAATGCAGCTCATACATATGGGGGTGGTTAGTAGCAACACTACAAGGATGCCTAATGAATGGCTACTTGAAGGAAAACTAAGGGCTAAAGTGTTAAGGAGTTACAAGGAGAAGCTAAAGGCCAAGATAGAGGCAGTAAAGGAGAAATTGGCTAAGGTGGAATCATTCATCTCATCTATCTCTTGCACATTCAAGGACCCCTCTATTGTTGTTTTCCCTGCTTCTCACTTGACCAAAGAATTCCAGGATCTCCTGCAGCAACCCTTCACTAAACAGAGGATTGATGATTTGATGAAGATGAAGACCTTGTTCACAAGTTTCCAAGACCAAGTGGCAGAGATGGCCAAATTGCAAGACAAGGTGGTGAGGTCTCATCTTTCCATAAAGATGAAGTACAAATACCATCAAGGGTCAAGTGCAAGGGAGGTCACTACTACCATTCAAATATTCCAAACCCATGTGCCAACAGGAAAGTAATCAAGTTTGTAATTAATATTGTTATATTTTTTCAAGCTGGCCCACTCAAGGGATTATGTGCCGACCTATGTGCACGTCTTTTTTGTAATTTTGAAGTTCCCTATAAATAAAGGGAAGATGTGTCATCTGAAAATAGGGGAACATAGAGGACTTATGTGAGAGAAAGTTATTCTTATATTTTGCTATCATGTAAGTGGCATATATGATATGGATATAAGGTGTGGGAATCCTGCTCTTTTGTAATCTGCCAGCATTTTTCTAGTTAATGAGAAGATGATTTTGGAACTATTCATGTGTTTCTGCCCTATGGTGGTAATGTATTTGTGTTTCTTTTCCTTGCACATAGCATATGTTGATGAATCTTGTGCCTAATTGATAAATCATTAATTTGGTGGTTGAATAGGGTTTGAATTCTATGGATGTAATTTGGTGTTTTCATATTCTTGTTCTTCTACTACTTTTCCTTAGAATCTCGCACTTGCAATGTACATGATTGTGTGAAATACTGGTCATCCATTGCTTGTTTAATTTGACCTCATTGACATTGTTATGTGAAGTGAAAATTTAGGTGCAAAGGCTATCCAATTTGTTTTTGCATTTATTTTTCTTCCTAAACCCTAACCCTTTTCCATTTTTTTTCATAGAGTGGATGTAGGTTTAGTTTCTTACACTCAAAGGAAGTATTCACCTATCAAAGTTTGTTAAGCATCCAGTTTGATATTACCAGCACAGGACCCTTGAACAAACAATCACATTGTCCACTCAGCTGCTCCAACACCATTGCGACCCAGGACAACAAGGACCTTGGGTTAACTATAACTTCATTAGGTTGCCTTTCATGAGAAGTAGAGTGACTTACATTCTACTTAGAGTTGATCTGCCAAAACAGCCATCAACAGAACTGGCGCTAGAAGGGGGACCTGATCAATCTAGATTCACCTAGGTTTCCTCTGACCTCTGAGAGAAGAAGATTAACCAGATCTAGGTTAGTTGGAGAAACTAAGCTTCAAGAGCTCTAATATCACCAGAAGATCAAAAGTGATTGTGGTAAAAGGAGGAAGTTAAACACTAGGTCAGTTATCCCTATAAGATTTGAAAACCTAGAAACCCTCCCTGAAGAACCACCTCAGTCATGAATGGTTGCCTTCTTTGGAGAAGACCATTCACCCCTACAGCTTGTAGGAGCACTCCATGAGATGCCTAATAACCCTGATAAATTTTTCCCTAAGTACATCTATGGAGAAAGTAGAAGTGCAGAAGAACATATTCAGGCTTTTAAGGAAGTCATTAGTAGGCCTAGTATTCCCCATTTGGATGTGGTCCTGATACTCTTCCCTTACTCCTTGGGAGAAGTTGCTTATTCATGGTACTTAAATTTACCTATAGGATCCATCATCACATGGGAACATTTGCAATCTATTTTCAGAGAACAATTTACCTAGGGTATGTATAGACTTTGGCACCATATACCAGTAATTCACCACTTGTAAGATACAACCGAATGAGCCTTTAACTATGTTCAACACAAGATTTCACAAACTTTACAAGCTGCTTACCCGACCTTATGTGGGCAATGAAGCAGCTGCAATTCAGACTTACCTTAGGGCCATCGACCCTTTCATAGTAGTTTTACTTAGGAGGACTAGATAGAACTTTACTTCCCTTGCAACTCTTTATGTTGAAGCTCTCAAATTGCATAGGGAGATGTACCTTGTCACAAGAGGAGCCTTCAAAAACTTTCCCTCTATAGGTTTCCCTAGGATGCCAAATCAAATTCCTACTATAAACAATGCCCTCACAAATAATATTCCCTTGATAAACCCAGTTCCAAATGGTAATTTGCAAGTAGGGCCACAAATCAGCTATGCTTGGCCTCTAAACCAAATTGGTCCAAACCCTGTGCCACCTGCTTCAGGGAAAGCTTATAATAGCTAAACCACACCTCAGTATCTAGGTAATTATTTCTTTGATCAGCCTATAGTGAACCTAGCCAACATAGTCAACTCTCAATAACACACCAAGCTAGCACACCTATAGGGACATCACAACCCTGCTCAACTCAGACTTCACATTTGACCTCAAAACTAGAACTTGTCAAGAAAGCACTAGCCCAAGTCACAAATGAACTTACTAGGTTGAAAGTCAACAACCATGGGGATTCACACCAAAATCAGAACAATCAACATCAACAAAATAATGTCCATAATAGGGCTTTCAAATCTCAAAGGTAAAATAGACCCTGGAATACAAGGCCAAATAATGGAGGGATACCATCTCCCCTAGAGAAAATAAATTTAGTAAATTGCACTAAGATCAAGCCTTTTCCACATTGGTGTACACTTCATGATACTTCTGACCACTCTAAGCTCAGTTGTCCCAAGATGTCCAAGATAACCCAAATCTTTCAGGTTGACCGACAGATACAACAAGAGTAAAATGACTCACAATCTAGGGATGTAGGGATTGCTATGCAATTTTGACACCTTTGTATTCCTGATGTAGGGGCACCTTCAAGCCATATGGTCAAACTTGGTCAAATTTTGGTTTTATGTTTTGTTTTGATGTGTTTGATCTAATAAGGTCATTTATGACCATTTGGGATCATTTTGATCCATTTTTTGAATGTTATAGGTCCATTGGTCAAAAGTTGTAAACATTTGCAAAAAGATGTAAAAGTTGTCATTGTGAGAGTTGTCAAAAAGTGCATTAAAGTTACAACTTTGATTAGGAAGTTAGTTGTGGGTGGTTGGTAGTTGGAAAATGAATGGAAAAGCATAAATACATGTTGTAAACATGAATCTGAATGTTGGAGAAGGTTGAAGAAGGTGGGAGTGAACATTTGAATAAAGATTGTGAATCATTTAGGAGCAATTTCTTTGCATTTTTTCTATAACAGTTCTGTTATTTTGCTTGGTATGGATTTGTAAGGCCCATTTAATGATCTAAAACTGGTTGGAAAGTGTGGGAATGTGAGTCTACTTCATTTTTCTTTTTGTTGCATCAATTTTCACGAAGATTTGAATAAGTTATGGCATTTTTATTGAGGGTAGGTCTGTTAAGTTTAATTTTCTAAAAATGCAGTCTGAAAACACACATGGTACGGCCTAGTACGGCCTCATATTGAGGAATATAATCAATGGATGGAATCATATTTTCTTTTAGTTTACAATGCTTTTGGTTTCATGTGATTTCATTATGTTTTGAGTGAGTTATGCCATTTTTGGTGAAAGCAGTTCTATAACAATCCTAGGGTTTCCACAGGAACAGTCTTGTTTTTGCCCTAGTCCGTACAAAGAAACCCTATCCCATTTTGACATATGTTTAATAAGGGCCAAAAGGGTATTCTAAACAAGTCTTAGATTTTGAATAGCAGGTCTGTACTGAAAGTTATGGTCAAAAAGGTCTAAATTTTTGTTCCATGTTTTAGGGTTTAAGAGCAAGTTGCCAAGAATGAACAAGAATGTACATTTGCATCATTTGTATTGAAAGTCCTTATTACTCTACATCAAATTGGTATCAGATCCCACAATATCTGGGCAGGAGCAATTAATTATGTTGATTGGCATTTGGTTAAGTATGTGTGTTGCAGATTGATAGGTTGATGAGAAGAGCCTGGATACCAAAAGACTGGGAAAGGAAGAAAAGAAAAGAAATCCCTAGTTGAGGTATCATGAGAAGAAGAAAAGAAGAGAAAGAATAGCAAGATGAAACAACAAACTTAGAAGGAAAGAATTAAGAAGAAAGATGGGCAAGGGGCATCATCATTATTAAAGAAATTGTTCAAAGTGGCAAAGAAGCTACAGGAGGAAGAAATGGAAAAGATGATACAGGAAGAAGAAATTGCAGCCAAGAAAGAAAGAAAGATGGAAAAGGAAATCTTATTTCGGACTACCTGCAAGTCCAAAGGTAAATGTTGTCAAGTCGTGATTTCAGATATCTGCATGGATAATATTGTTTCTAAATACATGGTAGATAAATTGGGTTTAGAAAGAATGCACGCCCTATTATGTGAGTTGGCTTCAAACAGGTGCCCAGGTAACCATAAGTGAACAATGCAAAGTTGATTTTCACATAGGCACTTATAAGGATGAAATAGTTTGTGATATTATGCATTTGGATGTATGTCACATTGTGTTTGGAAGGTTGTGGTTTTATAGCAGGGCAACAAAGTATAATAGGAAAAACAACACATATGAGTTGGACAAAGATGGGATGAAATATGCATTAATAGCCTTGAAGGGTGAGTGCATAGGAATTGAAAGTTTGTTGTTAAGTGAGAAGATAGATATACGAAAGTATGAAGTAGAGACAAATGAGGTAATGGAAGAGGTAATAAGTTTTGATAACATATTTGAAAAACCAGTTGAACAAGAAATGGAAGAAAATTCTTTTGAATTCACTCAAACTAATGAAAGTAATGGTGACATTGATGTTGAAGTGGGTGATGTTTAGGAAGAAGAAGAAGAGATAGCAAAAGAAGTTATAGAGGACTCAAGGATAGTCCAAAGAGAGAAGATAGTCATGGAGGATAAGGAGATAGCATGGTTCTCAAGAGAAGAACCGAGAGATGAGAATGTTGATGTCAAGGAGAACAACATAATGCATGAGCAATTCAAAACTAAAAATGAATGGCGGAGTAAGGTTGAGGTGAAGCCAAATATTTTGGAGCATAATGAAGAGAAAAGTATGTATGGCAAACAATATGAGGTGGATGAAGAAGTGAAGTATGAAGAAGAAGAATATGATTTCTTTAATATGCTTGTTTCATGTGCAGGTAACAAAGACAAAGTGGATAAAAGAGACAATAAATTTACAATTGCAGTCCAAGTTCAAGCTAGAACAAGAAAAAAAACAAAAGCACATGGCTACATTGTACCAAATTGGCCTTGGCTCAAGAAGCATGTTATTGGACCAAAAAGCATAGGTGGACCAGTTGACACATGTGTCGTTGAGATCCAACAAATGACAACCATTGAACACATGAAAGGAATTGGAAGACAAGAAAGAAGATTCCTATTTGAGGTGGACCTCAAATGTTCTCTTCCCTGGGAGTATGGTGCAAGGGCACCTTCAGGCCATATGGTCAAATTTTGGTTTTATGTTTTGTTTTGATGTGTTTGGTCTAATAAGGTCATTTATAACCATTTGGGATCATTTTGATCCATTTTTGGAATGTTATAGGTCTATTGGTCAAAAGTTGTAAACATTTGCAAAAAGATGTAAAAGTTATCATTGTGAAAGTTGTCAAAAAGTGCATTAAAGTTGTAACTTTGATTAGGAAGTTAGTGTGGGTGGTTGGTAGTTGGAAAATGATTGGGAAAGCATAAATACATGTTGTAAACACAAATCCCAAGGTTGGGGAAGGTTGGAGAAGGTGGGAGTGAATAGTTGAATAAAGATTGTGAATCATTTTGGAGCAATTTCTTTGCATTTTTTTATGTAACAGTTCTATTCTTTTGCTTGGTATGGATTTGTAAGGCCCATTTAATGATCTAAAAATAGTTGTAAAGTGTGGGATTATAAATCTACTTCATTTTTATTTTTGTTGCATCAATTTTCATGGATATTTGAATAAGTTATGGCATTTTTATTGAGGGTAGGTCTGTAAAGTTTAATTTTCTAAAAATGCAGTCTAAAAATATGCATGGTACGGCCTGATATGGCCTCATATTGATGAATATAATAGATGGATGGAAGTATATTTGTTACTAGTTTACAATCCTTTTGGTTGCATGTGATTTTATTATGTTTTGAGTGAGTTATGTCATTTTTGGTGAAAGCAGTTATGTAACAATCCTAGGGTTTGCACAGGAACAGTCTTGTTTTGCCCTAGTTCCTACAAAGAAACCCTAGCCCATTTTGATATATGTTTAATAAGGACCAAAAGGGTATTCTAAACAAGTCTTAGATTTTGAATATCAGGTTTTTACTGAAAGTTATGGTCAAAAAGGTCTAAATTTTTGCTCCATGTTTTAGGGTTTAAGAGCAAGTTGCCAAGAATGAACAAGAATGCACATTTGCGTCATTTGTATTGAAAGTCCTTATTCCTCTACATCAATTCCCTATGAAGAGGATAATGAGCCTGATTTTGAAATTCAAGTTTATCAACAAGTTAAATGTAACTACTACTTGAGAAACAAAGGTAAAGACCCCCTCTCTACATCCATTCCCCCAAATTATAGCAGCATTTTGCCTGACCCCAATGCAAATAACAACCCAACTCCCCAATAGGTCCAGCAATTGGAACATTTAGAGCCAACCAATACAAAGGAAAGAGTTCAACCAGCTCCAAATACAACCTAGTGGATGATATGAAGAAAACTAAAGCTAACATGTCTATGTTGGATGTAGTACAAAAGTGTCCTACTCAAAGGGAAGCTTCACTCGGAGTCCTACAAGGAAAATATCAATCAAAGCATGAAAGTACAGATGTGAAGACTGCAACTGAAGATGTCCTAGTAGCATTGTACAAAGAAAAGATGGGTGCACCACTGTTTTTGCTTAGTGTCAAAATGGTTCGGAAGAATTTGTACAATTGTCTAGTTGATTCTGGAGCTTCAAGGAATGTCATGCCCTACTCCATATGTCAGAAGCTTGGTCTTACTCCTACAAAGACAAATAGAAAGGTAGTGCATTTAGACAAAACAGGGGTAAAATTCATAAGAGAAATCAAAGATGTTCACATCCAGTTAGTATTTGATCCTCACATTTAGAGTAATATTGATATCCAGGTGGTAGAGATTCTTGAAGTTTATGGTATGTTGTTAAGTAGAGACTAGATTAGGAGTTTGAATGGTTATTTTGCTACAGATTTCTCCCACATGTGGGCCCCCTGGAAAGGGAATTCCAATCAGATTCAGATCCTTAGTGAACCTAGATTGAAACATGTGATTACTGAATATAATGCTCCTAATGAAGTGATTTTTGCAAATGTGGACTTAGGTGTCTACAAGAAGATTATGATGGGGCTAACCATTGAGAAGGTAGATAAGAGTTACTTGCAGGAATTCATATAGAAGCTATCGTAGGACAAATAATTCTTAGGCCCACACACCCAGGTCATCGAGCTTCTACTTCCAAATTGGTGAAAAGTACATCAAGACTCTCATTTCCAATTGTCTTGTCCTGAATGCCTCACACTAATTAGCATCATTGAAATTGGGACAAGGATAGATGATAGACCTAAAGAGGAAGGAGTCAAATATGTAGAGGTACCCTTGGAATCCCTGAAGGAAGCAGTGATAGTTATACACACTGAGGTTGCAAAGAAGACCAAATAGGTTGAAGGAGCACCTCATCAGACAAATCCGATTTAGAAAGCATAACCTTCCCACAATAGTGACTTGTGGACCCTCATATTTTATGGTTCAAAGTGTAAACAAGGCTGTGGAGCTGGAGTGGAACTAGTAAACCCGAAGGGTAGGACATTCTTCACATCTTATAGGCTACAATTCGCCTGTACAAATAACATGTCCAAGTACAAAGCCTTGATAAGAGGATTGATATTGGCTCATCAGAAGGGAGCAAAGTTGCTATAGGTACAAGGGTACTCCCAGTTGGTGATTAGACAAGTAAGAATCAAATATGCATGTCATGACAAAAGGCTAGTTGCTCATAGAAATAGAGTATGGGATCTTATCGAGGATTTTGATGCATTCGTCATAAGGTCTATACCTAGGTAGAGGAATCAAACAGCAGACTCACTGGCAATTGCAGCTAGCACCGTGGAGCCTATGATAGGTTCAAAGTTGAATAAATTCTTAGTGGAGTTGGTTCCGTGCCTGGTAGTCTCAGACAATGTCAGACACTTTCAAGTATTTGAAGATGACAAGCACATTCTTGATTTCATTACTAACACTAGTGTCTATGAAGCTCAAATCATTGATGAGTGTGACTGAGACCCCTTTGAGATCAATGAATGGGAGATCATAAATATAAAAACCAACAACATCCCTAAAGGATTGACAGTGCTCGAAAGGTTGTTTGACATGGATCAGAAATTGAAGAAAAGGACCCAGGAGAATCTGGAAGGTGGTAAATATGATACCATTAACTTGGGAGATGAATAGCAAGTTAAGAATGTTTTCATTGGAAAATCCTACCGACCTGAAGAAAGGGAAGGAATCATCCAGGCGCTTAAGGAATTTAGAGATGTCATAGCCTAGAGTTATGAAGATTTGAAGACTTTTGACATATCCATCTTTAAGTACACTATCCCTCTAAAGCCCAATTCTAATCCTTTTAGACAAAATTTCAAACCTATCAATGCCTTACTAGAGCCACTGATATACAAAGAGGTATAGAAGTTGTCCGCCAGGATCATCTTCCCTTTGAGACATTCTACCTAGGTGGCCAACTTGGTTCCAGTCAGAAAGAAGAATAGAGAAATAAGACTCTATGTGGACTTTCAAAATTTGAACAGGGCCTCTGAGAAAGATAATTACCCACTTCCCTCCCTTGATGAAGTTATGCAGATTGTCAATGGCTCTCAGATGATGTCTTTTCTTTATGGATTTTCAGGATACAATCAAGTCATAATCAAGGAAGTGGATCGAACGAATACTACTTTCACCTATAAATGGGGAAATTATGCTTATAGAAGAATGCCCTTTGGCTTGATCAATGCATGTGCTACTTTCCAGAGAGCTATGGATATGGCTTTTAAGGGTTTGGTTGGCAAATGCATCATAATCTACATGGATGATTTAATTGTCTTCTCTAAGGATTGGGCTGACCATCTAAGTGATTTAAGGAAGATTCTTCAAAGGTGCAGACAATATGGGGTCTCTCTGAATCCTACGAAATCCATATTTGAAGTAACAGAAGGAAATTTGCTAGGGCACATCATATCTAAAGAAGGGATCTCCATCGATCCTAAGAGAGTGGAGGCAATCCAAAATATCCCCTTGCCTGGAAGCAAAAAGAAACTCAAATCCTTTTTTGGTAAGATCAATTTTGTCAGAAAATTCATCACATGATTTGTTGAGATAGTCAAGCCTTTAAATGATATGTTGAAGAAGGATGCTAAGTTAATATGGCCCACTGAAGCTAAACAGGCCTTTTCAAGGATAAAAAGTGTTATTACTCAAGCTCTTGTATTAACCAACCCGGATTACGCTCTCCCTTTTTACATCTATTCATTTGCGTCTAAAGTTTCATGCACAACTGTCTTGACTCAGAAAAAGGAGAGGGAGATAAAAGTCCTATTGCATTCATGAGTTCACCTTTCAAAGACGTAGAGATCCAGTATCCATACATGGAGAAACAGGCTTATGCCTTGATTAAAGCCGTGAATAAATTTAGACATTATATAGTAAGAAGCAAAGTCATGGGAATTGTCCCATACCTAGTGGTTAAGTCCATATTGATTCAGAATGAGATGGGAGAAAGGAGAGGAAAGTGGATGATGACCCTACAAGATTTTGATCTGGAAATACATCCAATGAAGCTGGTTAGGGGACAAGGTTTATCTAAAGCTCTAGCAGATCCAGATCCACTTATTTACTGTCAGCACTATTCAGTAGAGAGTATTACTACAGACTCGTGGTATCAAGACATAGTGCAATATTTGTTGAGTAACAGATGTCCTGAGCATATGAATTCCACTCAGAGGAGAGCCTTGAGGATGAAAAGATAGAAGTACATGATCAAATTAGGAGTCCTATATAGGAGGAATTTTGAAGGGTTGTATCTTAGATGTATGAATAAACAAGAAGCAGAGCAGGTATTGGTTTAATTTCATGGTAAGTTTGGAACTGGGCATGGGTCAAGAGATGCTACAACACATCAGATACTTAGAGAAGGATACTACTGGCCCCGTATTTTTAAATATACTCATCAGCATGTCAGGAAATGCCATACTTGCCAAACTTCAACTTCAAGAGAAAGAAACCCTGCCATGCCCCTACAACCAGTGTATGAGGTAAGACCCTTTGCTAGTTGGGGCCTAGATTTCATTGGTATGATTAACAACAGATTACTACACATGATGGAGTGAAGTGTTGGCTTGCAAGGACTGCACCACTGACATGGTCATCAGGTTCTTGGAAGAACACATCATCGCCAGGTTTGGAATGCCTTTTCCTCTAGTATGTGACAATGGCCCTGCATTCTCTTCTGCTAAGTTATTACAATGGACTCTTGAAAATGAGGTAATTATTAAGTTTTACTCCTATTATTATCCTTAAGGGAATGTTGTTTTTGAATCTACAAACAAAAATGTAATTGATGTCATCAGAAAGCTCTTGGAAAGAAACCCTAGGGATTGACACACAGCTAAAATTTGTACTATGGGCTAATAGAACTCGGGTAAAATCCTCATTAGGAACTTCCCCATACCAGCTAGTCTATGGTCAAAACCATGTCTTCTCTGAAGATCCCCACTTTACAATTTGTTAGGGATTGCTTTGGGGTAGAAGATAAGATAGAGGCTAGACTTCTGAACCTTTTAAGCCAAGAAGAGAAAAGAGATGTTGTCCTAGAACACTTTGCGAAACATCAAGGGATTGTTAAAAGATGGTTTGACAAAAGGGATGCAGTCAAGGAGATAAAGTGTCATGACCCTTCCTTTTAACTCTAAAACTTAATAATTAAGCAAACATCAATTATTTAATATATTTAAGTGGCAATTAAAATAGTTAAATGTTTAATAAATAATTAAACTAAATAAATAACATTGTTCTAAAGATCAACCCCACTTTTGATTTATTGATCCCGCTCACTTGCTCTGCAACTTCCCACCCTTTGCTCGGTTTGAATTTGAATCATATGGCTGCTGGGGATCTGGGCAACCCCTCGGACCTGTCAATTCTAGGGTGTCTGGGATCTTCTACGAGGAAGGTGTCCTCCCCTAGCATGACAAATAGCTACGTGGATAGTCACGTGCTGGGTGACAAGAATCTAGAATCTGCTGGTCTCGCAAAAGTGTTGGGGACCGGAGCTTGGAAGAGCGCCCTTTTAGCAAATGGTTCGGACAGAAGTTATGATACTCCAAATGTTAGGGTTAGCCGGCAGAAGATATCAATTAAATGCTAATAAAGATTAAACAAAGGAATGAAAATACATAGAAATAATAATAGCAAGAGACAAGTTTTAACGTGGTTCACCCAAACTCGGGCTACATCCACCAACAGAGAGTCTAATATTATTATCCAGTAAATCAAAATGATTACAACCAGCAATCCCTGCAACTCAATACCATTGCAAATGCTACAATACAATATCAACGGAAACCATAACCCTTAGCCATTTTTTATCATGACTTGTTGATTACAAAATAGGGTTTTTTTATGTCGGCTAATGAAAAATAACTCCCGACGCCTTAATAAAATAATAAAAATTGTGTGAGGTTTCGGGGGTGTTGCCCCCAAGCCCCCATGGGGGCGCTGCCTGCAAACCCCCACAATGGGCGCTGCCCCTTGACCCTGTAGGAATTTTGGGGGGGAAACCGCACCAATAAAAGTGGGGTAAATTTAACCTCTAAGTCTGATTAGGCTCCATATAACAACACCAAATGTTTGTGAAATCGCTGATGGTTTAGCATTAGTGTTACCAGACGTTACAGTCGACAGAGTGGTCTCCACCATGGATAATGCTCTGGTAGGAAAGTTCTTTTCTTTTAGACCTAACATAGATGCTGTGAGAAAATGGGTGAATTCAAAATAGAAAGTTAAGGGGAGTATTTCAGTTAATACTATGATTAGTGGAACATTCCTCTTTAGATTCACAGCCAAGGAAGATCTTGCCTTGGTGCTGGGGGGTCATTGGACATATGGGAAACATAGTTTGTCCCTGTGCAAATGGAAACCAGGTTTTGATTGCATTGTGGACCTCAACAAATCTGCTCCGGTCTGGGTGAAACTTCTAGGTCTCCCTCTGGAGTACTAGGACAAAGAGATCTTCAAATGGATTGCCAACTCATTTGGTCACTTCATTGACTTGGACAGCACTACCAGAAACAAAACTAGGTTAGTCTTCACTAGATTCTATGTTAATGTTGATATTAAAAAGGTTCTCCCTAATAATATCATCCTGGAATCTAAATATGGTACTTGGACCCAACCAATCCTCTGCAAAAATTCAACAACGTTCTCTCAAATCTGTAACAAAAAGGGGCACCTAGCCTCTCAATGTAAGGCCAAGAAAACTACCCAGAATGACTAGGCCAAGGGAGATGATAATGAATACCCTTTTAGGGAGGAGTTACTAAATTTGGTTGATTCTCCTCTAAAGGATCAAGCTGGTAATGATAAGGGTAACTCCCCATTGTGAGAGGCCTCATTGGCCCCTGATAGCTAAGGGTCGGGGGTATTGTAGTCCTTTTCCTCTGTTGATGGAAGTGTCATTCCCTTTGTGATGCCAGTGGGTTTAGAGGGTGAGTTGCATCAGGAAGAGATCCTAAATTCAAAAGATTCAGGGGAGAAATCAATGCTGGCAAGTGTTGGTTGCTCCCTAGGTAAGGGGTGCACTACTGGGGAAGGTGAATTGAACCAGGGGATAGCCTCTCCTATCATCAAATCATCTGCCCTTACCCCTGGAGCTAGCTCTAGTGTCGCTAATCTAGATGGATGGACTACACTAAGAGGAAAGGTAAAAGGGTAGGAAAAAAAGTCCTTGATGTTGGGGCAGATTCCAAGCAGGGAAGACCATCCCATAAGGAGACTAGGTAGAAGGCGATCAACAAAGATATCGCTTTGGGAAAATAGAGGACCTTGGAGCTGGGCTCCAAGAGGGCACCTATCAAATGAGAGTCCTATCTTGGAATATTTGGGGGTTTAATAACCCTCACAAACAGTTCTTAGTCAAGAACTACATTTTTGACAACAAAGTTGATATCCTGCTTCTTCAGGAGGTTAAGATGAAAAGTGATAACTTCTAGATGGTTGCTAAAAATATTTGGCCTAATGCTGAGCACCTGAGCTATGATGCATGTGGGGCCTCAGGGGGAATTACAACACTATGGAACAACAATACTATTAAGAGGAGGATTATTGAAAGAAATAGAAATTTTTTGGTGGTCAGAATGGAGTCGAACAACCTTAATTGGAACCTGATTAATTTATATGCTCCCAATTAGAAGGGCCCTAGGAGGGAGGTGTGGAGCCTTCTCTCTTCACTGATTGCTAGTGATCCCTCTAGCCGCTAGATGGTAGCTGGGGATTTCAATACCCCACTTTTCCCTTCTGAGAAGAGTGGGAGGATCATGGATTACACTGATAGCATGATGGATTTAAGTGACTTTCTTAACAAAGTGGGGCTACTGGATTTGGATATGCAGAGGAACAGGATCACATGGACTATCTAGAGAAAAGGAAGGAATCTTATACAAGTCAAGCTTGACAAAGTCTTAGTCTCTCCATTTTGGAATTTCTTAAGCTCCTATTCTTTAGAAGCTCTTCCCAGGACTACCTCTGATCACAACCCCCTGCTGCTTTCGTGGAGAGAAGCGGATGGAAAAGGCCTATATCCCTTTAGGTTCGAGATCATGTGGACCAAGCATCCTAATTTCAGAGACAATCTTATGGATTGGTGGAGAGAATATGTCCAAGGGACACCCATGTACAGACTAGCGTAGAAGCTCCAAAGGGTGAAGAAAAAGGTGAAAGGCTAGAATAGGTTTAGCTTTAGGAACATATTTGACGAGAAAAGGAGAATCAATCTCAACGTAGGAGAACTTCAAAAGAAGTTGGAGGAAGGGGACACTTCAGAAGAGTTGGCCAAAGAGGAAGAATCGTGAAGAAAGGAATGGAAGGATTTGTTGTTGAAGGAGGAGGTCTATTGGAAACAGAAATCAAGAGTGCAGTGGCTAAAGGAGGGGGACAGGAACACTACTTTTTTCCTCCAATCAACAATGAAACACAGGAAAAGAAACAGCATGACTAAACTAATGGATGACATAGGCATTATGGTGGAGTCTGACTCCCAGATTGGGCAGGTGGCGGCTTCATACTTTCAGAATTTTCTTGGAGCACAACACAACTGTATAAATCAAAATATGATAGATATCATTCCTACCCTTCTTGATGAGGGTGATAATGAACAACTTTGCAGAATAATTTCTAAGGAAGAGGTTTGTGCTAGCCTTTTTTCTATGGGGGCCTTTAAAGCCCTAGGACCTGATGGCTTCCCTCCTACTTTTTTCTAGGAATTCTAGGACATTGTTGGTAAAGATGTCACTATGGTGGCCAGAGACTTTTTCAAAGTGGGTAAGATCCTGAAACAATTGAATCACACATTCATTGTTCTCATTCCCAAAAACCAAGACCCAGTTAGTATGGGGGATTTTAGACCCATTAGCCTTTGTAACAGTTTATAAAATCTTCTCCAAAATCCTTGTGCTCAGATTGCAACCTCTTCTTGATAAACTCATAAGCAGCTGTCAAAAAGTATTTGTGTTGGGTAGGTAGATAAATGATGCTACCATCACCACCCATGAAATAATCCACTCTATGGAAAGAAGCAAAAACCAGATAAATGATGCTCCCAATTAGAAGGGCCCTAGGAGGGAGGTGTGGAGCCTTCTCTCTTCACTGATTGCTAGTGATCCCTCTAGCTGCTAGATGGTAGCTGGGGATTTCAATACCCCACTTTTCCCTTCTGAGAAGAGTGGGAGGATCATGGATTACACTGATAGCATGATGGATTTAAGTGACTTTCTTAACAAAGTGGGGCTACTGGATTTGGATATGCAGGGGAATAGGATCACATGGACTAACCAGAGAAAAGGAAGGAATCTTATACAAGTCAAGCTTGACAGAGTCTTAGTCTCTCCATTTTGGAATTTCTTAAGCTCCTATTCTTTAGAATATCTTCCCAGGACTACCTCTGATCACAACCCCCTGCTGCTTTCATGGAGAGAAGCGGATGAAAAAGGCCTATATCCCTTCAGGTTCGAGATCATGTGGACCAAGCATCGTAATTTTAGAGACAATCTTATGCATTGGTGGAGAGAATATGTCCAAGGGACACCCATGTACAGACTAGCGCAGAAGCTCCAGAGGGTGAAGAAAAAGGTGAAAGGCTAGAACAAGTTCAGCTTTAGGATCATATTTGACGAGAAAAGGAGAATCAATCTCAACCTAGGAGAACTTCAAAAGAAGTTGGAGGAGGGGGACACTTCAGAAGAGTTGGCCAAAGAGGAAGAATCATGAAGAAAGGAATGGAAGGATTTGTTGTTGAAGGAGGAGGTCTATTGGAAACAGAAATCAAGAGTGCAATGGCTAAAGGAGGGAGATAGGAACACTACTTTTTTCCACCAATCAACAATGAAACACGGGAAAAGAAACAGCATGACTAAACTAATGGATGACATAGGCATTATGGTGGAGTCTGACTCCCAGATTAGGCAGGTGGCGGCTTCATACTTTCAAAATTTTCTTGGAGCACAGCACAACTGTATAAATCAAAATATGATAGATATCATTTCTACCCTCCTTGATGAGGATGATAATGAACAACTTTGCAGAATAATTTCTGAGGAAGAGGTTTGTGCTAGCCTTTTTTCTATGGGGGCCTTTAAAGCCCCAAGACCTGATGGCTTCCCTCCTACTTTTTTCTAGGAATTCTGGGACATTGTTGGTAAAGATGTCACTATGGTGGCCAGAGACTTTTTCAAAGGGGGTAAGATCTTGAAACAATTGAATCACACATTCATTGTTCTCATTCCCAAAAACCAAGACCCAATTAGTATGGGGGATTTTAGACCCATTAGCCTTTGTAATAGTTTATAAAATCTTCTCCAAAATCCTTGTGCTCAGATTGCAACCTCTTCTTGATAAACTCATAAGCAGCTGTCAAAAAGTATTTATGTTGGGTAGGCAGATAAATGATGCTACCATCACCACCCATGAAATAATCCACTCTATGGAAAGAAGCAAAAACCAGATAAATGATGCTCCCAATTAGAAGGGCCCTAGGAGGGAGGTGTGGAGCCTTCTCTCTTCACTGATTGCTAGTGATCCCTCTAGCTGCTAGATGGTAGCTAGGGATTTCAATACCCCACTTTTCCCTTCTGAGAAGAGTGGGAGGATCATGGATTACACTGATAGCATGATGGATTTAAGTGACTTTCTTAACAAAGTGGGGCTACTGGATTTGGATATGCAAGGGAACAGGATCACATGGACTAACCAGAGAAAAGGAAGGAATCTTATACAAGTCAAGATTGACAGAGTCTTAGTCTCTCCATTTTGGAATTTCTTAAGCTCCTATTCTTTAGAAGCTCTTCCCAAGACTACCTCTGATCACAACCCCCTGCTGCTTTGGTGGAGAGAAGCGGATGGAAAAGGCCTATATCCCTTCAGGTTTGAGATCATGTGGACCAAGCATCCTAATTTCAGAGACAATCTTATGGATTGGTGGAGAGAATATGTCCAAGGGACACCCATGTACAGACTAGCATAGAAGCTCCAGAGGGTGAAGAAAAAGGTGAAAGGCTAGAACAGGTTCAGCTTTAGGAACATATTTGACGAGAAAAGGAGAATCAATCTCAACCTAGGAGAACTTCAAAAGAAGTTGGAGGAGGGGGACACTTCAGAAGAGTTGGCCAAAGAGGAAGAATCATGAAGAAAGGAATGGAAGGATTTGTTGTTGAAGGAGGAGGTCTATTGGAAACAGAAATCAAGAGTACAGTGGCTAAAGGAGGGGGACAGGAACACTACTTTTTTCCACCAATCAACAATGAAACACGGGAAAAGAAACAACATGACTAAACTAATGGATGACATAGGCATTATGGTGGAGTCTGACTCCCAGATTGGGTAGGTGGTGGCTTCATACTTTCATAATTTTCTTGGAGCACAGCACAACTGTATAAATCAAAATATGATAGATAGCATTCCTACCCTCCTTGATGAGGGTGATAATGAACAACTTTGCAAAATAATTTTTGAGGAAGAGGTTTGTGCTAGCCTTTTTTCTATGGGGGCCTTTAAAGCCCCAGGACCTGATGGCTTCCCTCCTACTTTTTTCTAGGAATTCTGGGACATTGTTGGTAAAGATGTCACTGTGGTGGCCAGAGACTTTTTCAAAGGGGGTAAGATCCTGAAACAATTGAATCACACATTCATTGTTCTCATTCCCAAAAAAAAGACCCGATTAGTATGGGGGATTTTAGACCCATTAGCCTTTGTAACAGTTTATAAAATCTTCTCCAAAATCCTTGTGCTCAGATTGCAACCTCTTCTTGATAAACTCATAAGAAGCTGTCAAAAAGTATTTGTGTTGGGTAGGCAGATAAATGATGCTACCATCACCACCCATGAAATAATCCACTCTATGGAAAGAAGCAAAAATCTGGAAATGGCCTTCAAACTTGACATATCTAAAGCCTATGATAGAGTCAACTGGGAGTTCCTGTTTACTATCTTAAGGAATCTTGGCTTCAAAGATAAATGTTTGAGTATCATTGAGGCCTGCATTACTTCGGTTAGATATTCTATTCTTATGAATGGAGTCCACAAGGGGGGTTTTCAAAGAAGGCAGGGGTCTTAGATAGGGTGACCCCCTATCACCCTACCTCTTTATTTTATTGGTTGAAACCCATTGTAGAAGCTTCCTCAAGTTACTTCAAGCCAGAGAAATTCAAGGGGTTAAACTTGCTTCAACAGCAACTCTAGCAGTGATCCAACAATTTGTAGATGACACTATTCTTTTTGGCTTAGCCTCGATGATTGAGGCTAGAAAGGGGAAATTGTGATTCAAGACTATGCTACCTCAACAGGACAATGCATTAACTATGACAAGAGCCATGTCTTTTTCTTTAACACTCCCTTTGTTTTGCAGTAGAAGGTTATGGGGATCCTGGGTTGCATGAGGGGTGAGTTACCTGGCACCTATCTGGGACTTCCCTTCTCGGTCAAGGATGCTCCTCCAGAATACTAGAATTCCAATATTGAAAGGACTCAAAGGAAATTAGCTGGGTGGAAAGGGAAACTTCTGAGCCAAGCTGGTAAGTTTCAATTACTTAAGGCCTCTTTGCAAGGGATGTATGTCTACTTCTTAACTCTGTTTAAAATTCCTAAATATATAGCAAAGAAATTGGAAAAAATACAAAGGAACTTTTTATGGACAAGCATGGAAGATAAGAAAAGATTGGCTTTGGTTGGATGGGACAAAGTCTGCAGACCGAAACTTCAGGGAGGTTTGGGGCTAAGGAAGTTGAATCTGCTCAATAAAGCCATGATAACCAAGGTGGGCTGGAATCTCTTAACTGGAGACAAGGATTGGGGTTTAATCATGGGTACTATGTACTTTGGGAATCGGAGACCGGAGGACCTATTAGTTACTTCTGATTTCCCCAAAGGATCGGTGATTTGGAACAATGTCTTGAAATAGATCAACTCTTATAAAGGGAGTTAAATTTAAATTGGGAGATGGAGAAAATATAAGGTTTTGGGAAGACAACTGGATCAAGGGAGGGTTGTTAAAAGATTTGCAGAATCTCTTAGGGCTGGCTAACCTGGTTGTGCACCATTTTGGGGGGTTGGTTTGAGACTATTTCCTTCCTGACAAAAGGGGATGAAAGCAGCTATCCAAATGCTTCCAAGGTGGGGTCAATCACATTAGGGATATTGAAGAGATCCAATTCTCTTTAAAAGATTGTAGAATCCCTCTTTTTCCTCATAAAGATAAAGTGCTCTGGGCTCTTGAAAACTAAGGGAGATTCTCTATCAAATCTACTCATAATCTTTTAAACGCTCAAAATGTTGATACTATTTGGAGAAAAGTTTGGAATCATAATCTTATCCCAAAGATGAACCACTTCTGGTGGCTGGAAGTGCAAAATTAAATCCTTACGATTGATAATCTTATGATCAGAGGTTTCCAAATTCTAAACAGATGCATCCTCTGCAAGAATGATGAGGAAAATGTCCCTCATATTTTTTTACATTGCATTTTTTCTTGGGAGGTTTGGAGAATGGCATTGGTTATGCTAGATATCCTGAGGTGTTGGAATAGAGACTTAGTGGATTTCTTGAGAGCTTGGTCCCCCCTTCTCAAATCCTATTTGTAGGGAGATCTGGGATTTGATCCCCCCTATAGTATCTTGGTGTTTGTGGAAAAAGAGAAATAATAGCCTATTCAGGGAAAAGTTCAAGGAGCCTAAGGAAGTGTTTGGATCAACTGTTAAACTACTACAAGACAACATTACCAACAACACACTAAAAGCTGCAGAAAATCCCTCGAATGTTAAGGAGTCATTTGTGATAAATCAGTGGGCTATTCTTGTGAGCCTTTGTAGGGTGGATGATAAGAGGAAAAAAGCTAGGGCATGTACTAAATGGTCTCCCCCTCCTACGGGTTGGTTTATGCTCAACTTCGACGGTGCTGCTAAAGGTAATCCAGGGTTGGCTGGGGAAGGAGGATTAATAAGATCAAAGAATGGCTCCCTCTATGTTGTGTTTGCGGGAAATTTAGGGGAAAACACCAATAATATGGCAGAGTCTTATGCTCTTCTATGGGGAATTAAAATTGCCTTGGCCCTTGACATAAAGTACATTATTGTTGAAGGTGATTCCAAGTTAGTGATAGATGTTCTCAATGGAAAGGGCAAAGTGGGGTAGCAGTTGGAAGATATAGTGCAGGATATAATAACCCTTCTATCAAACTTTGATGCAAAGGAAGTGAGACACATTTTCAGAGAGGGGAATAAATCGGTAGACCTTCTAGCTAACTTAGGGACTATTACCAACCCCCTAAGGTGTTGGAGAAATATGGATAATCTCCCCCTGAGAATTATTGCTAGAATTCAGAAGGAAGTGACCCTCTAATTCTCTTCTCATCATGATTATAAGTAATGCTTGGTGTTGGATTATTTCTCTCTTCGCTATCTTCAAGGGGAGATGTGACTTAAATTATAAGCTAGAGAACCCCATCAATTTCTTTTTGGTGAGGTGGAAGATGGATGACCACATGGAGTACGACAACTGCAAAAGGGAGCAATATAGGCGTATTGATGGTTTTAGTAAGTCTTTTCAGCCACATCTAGATATGATGGCTGGGAATGGTTTACACGGGCTAAACTCTGAAGGCATTTATGACTTGAACGCGCGCGAGGTGGCGAAGGACAAGCATGGAAGATTAAGCAAAGTTTTAGAAATAATATTCTATTATTCTCCTTTCTAGACTATTCGATTGTCTTTTCCATTGGCTCTGCAATTGCACTTACAGTCTAGGGATGGAGTTGGGTTGCAAAATGGGTGGTGACAAGGTGAGGATGGAACCTATGAATTGTAGAAAATTCAGGGAGGATGCTCAGGTGTGGAGTATTGCATACGAAGGTGGGGTGACGTCATTTATCGAATGCCTGAATGGATTCGATGAACATTTGTTGACACAGTTTGCAGCTTATTGGGATAGCAACATGGTGGTGAAAGTGGGAGGTGTTGAGTTCAAGGTCTCAGAGGATGCCATTGCTATGGCCACGGGGCTTCTATGTTCTGTAAACAGATTGAAGAAGCAAACGAGGGTGCAGGACAACGAAGGCATGAAAATGTTCTTCAAAGAAGGAGAGAAGCAAGTGAGACTGCAAGGCGGTTTCGAGAGGGAAAGCCTGGTAAGTCCTTGGAACCGGGTTTGTTTATTGATCATGAAATACTTTACCTTAGAAGGAAGATATAAAGTGTTCTACCACTACCATTTTGCCTTCCTAAATCACTTCCACTACAAAGTTGTTAACTTTCCCTCTTACCTTTTGTCTAGCCTAAAAGCTTCTGTTGTGAAAACCAAAAAAATTGGTTAAAGTAATCCTAAGGTCTCCAATTTGCCTCTGCACCAGTGGCTTAGTTTCCGCCTCTACTAGTATCATCTCGCCCTTTGCCCCACAAAACCCCCTACTACCCGTCTGGTGGAAGATAGTTCTACAGAAGATCCTAAGGACAAAGTCCCACTCGGTGTGAGATTTGGATGACCAAAAAGACAAAAACACTCTGTACCCTCATCTCCTATTTCCCCCACCAATTTACCTTTGTGTTCCTTTGCTCTAGCCCCTAGTCCTTCTGCTTCTAAGGCTAAGTCCTAGTCCAAGTCCCTTCTTGAGACTCCGCAGGCCCCTGGAGTTGGCGGGGAGAGTTCCCTTGGGGGTTCTAGGGCTGATGCTACGGTGGGTCTATGTAATTTAAAGGGCAATTCCCCTAAACAAAGCAGTAAGAAATGCAAGAGGGAAGTTGCCAAGCAGAAAAAGGATGGAGCAGAAGTGGGGTGAAGGGTGGTATGGAGGCTAGGCCTACTCAAGGAGTGCCAAATAGAGAGGAGAATCAGGCAGAAGTGGAGGTCAAGGTGACGAAGGAAAGAGCCATGAGGAAATAAGGTGCTGTTAGGAGGCCTAGCACAAGAAGATCCTCCAAATTGGCGGGGGACAAACCACAGTTTGTGAAGATTGTGGACTACTCATCCAATTCTGACCAAGAGGTCTTAGAGAAGAAAGGGGATGTTGAGAAAATGAAGTCTGCCCCGGTGCACGAACAGGAAGGTGCCAGCCACTTCGAATCTATGAACAATTCTCACTACAACACTAATGAGGAAGACATGCACTACAACACTAATGAGGAAGACACGGAGATCCAGGGGTTCCCTGACAAGGAGGTTATGAGGGTTATGAGTGCTAGAATGGATTTGGACACCAAGAGGCTGGAAAAGGAGCTTTCTGAAGTTAAGGCACATCTTGCTGCTATGGAAAACAAAGTGAAGAATTCCCACTGGGCTGCTACTCTACTGGACAACAAGGAAAACTTAAATTAATCCAATATCAAAAACATTGTTCTAATATTAATCCAAAAAAGGACAAAATCTTAAATTAGTAAATCCAAATTAGAAGCTAGAATTAGGGGATTCCATGAAATAAAGAAGTAAACAAGGGATAATGGATTATTCATCAGATTTTTTTTTAGACATTGGATTTTTTTTGTGGAGCTGCATGGAATTTGGTCTGAAATGGTAAAGGAATCTTATAATAAGTAACATGTTAGTTTTAAAAAGGGAATGGGGATAAAATTAGGAAAGGAAATTAAATGTGAGGGAAAGGGAAATTAATAAGGGAAATTAATGAGATTCATTATTTTATTGAGTGGAGTATGGGGGAGGAAGTTTTTAAATTTGGAAAAAAAGAACAATTGGGAGTAAATTCTCCGTATGCACTTAGATATGATAATGATTTATTGCTTATGTTAAATTCTGTTGGAATCAATTTCTGAAATATGTAAGAATTTGTCTTCATCTTGAATTCTCTTTTATATAATCTATTTACTCTAGCCCCTTTGTTAGGAATTTCTTGGTTAAATCTCTTTGTGATAACTCTCTTCGATCCTATTCTCTAATTGGGCCATGTCCTCACCCATAGAGATCCCTGTTATGACATCTCTCAACACCCCTTAGAAGATGAATGCTTGCAAATTTTAGGTTGTAAATGAAACCCTATATACCAACCATCATACATCTATTATTAATAGAATAAATAGATTTATTGCTGCATAAAAGAATCTAATTTTCTTGTTGATCATGATACCGGTAGCATCCTATCAAACACCATCATGGATTGGTTACTTTATTCCTATTTTTCTTTTCTGATCCATTCAAATTTAATAATATAAATCTGCCTGCAAGACCTATGATGTCATGTATCTGCACTGTGTAAACAAATACCCACCTTTGCATTCCTCCTAAGTTATCCTTTACCCTATCCATATTGGATTCTTGTTCAAAGTATATGTAAATTTCAGATTTTAATTCGAGATTCTTTGGAGATTTAAATGCATTAAGTGTTTATTTTTCTTTGCATGCCTTTTCATTATTTTTGCCGTCAATTTTTTTTTTTTTAAATTAGTGAAGGCTGCCCTCTAGAAGGCCCCCCTCCATTCACCCTTAATGCATGCTGCAATTTTCATCTTGGGCTGCATAAAACCTATGTTAGATTTCCCTTTATCATCTGTGCAAATTTCAAAAAAAATTATTCATCAAGAAAAAAAATATAGTCTCCTGCAAGAGGCCTTGTGAAATGAGAACAATACTTATGTTTTCCTTATTTCTTATTTATTCCTTCTTAAACTATGTTTTAGAAGTTTCCATTAAACAATTTGAGTTAGATTAGAAAGTACTATAAGGAACTATGAAGATAGGAATGGTAGGGATTTGATTTTATAAAATAAAATTTTGGTAATAATTTTATTAGCAATTAGATAATTATAATTTCCTTTTTATATAGTTTATATTTTATATTGTTTTATAAAATGAATGGTTTTTACTTGGAATAATATTAAATTATATATTAAATAATTGTAAGAGAAAGTTATAATTATGAATTTCTATTACTATTTTGCCTTTATAAAATGTAATAAAATATTAAATAAATAATTTGATTGGGAATAATATGAATTATATATATAAGTAATTATAGTAGAATGATTTTTCTATTATAAATGTGATAAAATATAGTTTTACTTTTTTTTCTTGTTTATTTTTTTTTCTTTTTCGAGTTAGTTCTCTTGATAATAGGATTATTATAAAAAACAATCTTTATTTTAGTTGACATATAGTTAACATATTTATTTAACATGTTTAAGTATTAATAGAAATTAAATCCCTATTATTAAGGATGTGATATATTAATTTTTTTTTATTTCCCTATTATTGAGGGATTGTGATATATATTAAAGTTTTATTTTACTTTATTTTCCTATATTAAACATTTATTTTATTTTATTTATAGAAATGGCTAGCAATGTATTATAATTTAAGTATTTATTTATTTCATTAATGAGAAATGAAATCCTTATTAAATAGTTTGTTGTTTTAAATATTTGAAGTTAAATGTGATTTAATTATTGGGTGTGGATATTAATATTTTAATTGTAAATTTTAAATACAAGAATATTAATTATTACTCAATTCGTAATTAATTAAGATATTTAATTAACAAGCTTAATTAATTAATTAGTAAGTATTATTTAGTATATAAAGATAATTAGTGATTGTCTTATATACAAAGGATATGAACTTATCTAATAGTATTTGATACTTATCTAATAGTATTTGATATTTAATAGTATTTGATACTTATCTATTTTTTTTTTAAAAGTAAAAATAGTTCTTGGTTAAGTTGGTCATTTTTCTACATAATCAAGTTAACCATTTAAGTCAAAACAAATTTGATACTTCTTTCCCTTTTTAAAAAATAGTACTCATGTTTAGGAACGTTAGTGCTTTTGATTAACTAGTTTCTCATGTTTTCAAAGTTGATTTAATTGCATGTATGTCTACCTATCAAAATTTATATGAAAATAATTCTAATTCCTTTAGCCAATTAATTAATTTTAGGATACATTTAAATTAAGTAAATATCTTAGGATTATATTACATTTAAAATCTTTGGATTTATATAGTTTGGATAGTAATTTCTTAAAAATGTTTTAGGAATGGAATTTGTTTGTACTCTCTATTGAATAAAGAAGTATTAGTAGCATATTAAACTTAGTTGAGTTACAACTCAGAACTCGTTAAAAGAAGAACTTAGCTATTCATGTTAATGATCATAGTAATTAAAGTACATAGTTTTGATTTGGAAGTGTTGGTGATTAGGCTCAAGTTGTTACTTAAATCATGTAGTTGTTAAACAAGATTAGGATTGGATTCTACTTGTTCCTTTTTAAGTGTTCGCTCGTTGAAATGCATTATGCCTTGTCATGTTACTTTGTTATATGTGAAGGTTAAATCCATCTCTTAGATGAGTTTGATTCTTTCGCACTATCGTATGCATGTAGATAATAAATGTGGGATAGATTTAAACCAGTGTGATTGAACAACAAAGGATGATATGTCTTACCTTTTCATGTTTAAAGGAATCAATAAAAAAAATGGTGATGTGCTTAAATTGATTTTCGAGTTGGTACTTACTTCAATTCTTGTATAAGAAATGTATTTTGGTTTTAATTGTTAAAAGATCTGGATATTTGACCATGATGAGTATAGAATTTTCAAGAGGTACTATGTCTATCAATTGAAAAGCTTGTGTGAGCTTGATCCTCCCATATTATGCTTTTTGAAATAAAAATCTATGTGAATATTATACCTTAGACTTAAATACTAAATTGATTCAATGATTTAAAAAGATGTCTAACTTTGTGAATTGATTCAATGATATAAAAAGATGTCCAACTTAGAGGCATGTTTCAGTGCCTAGGTTCCAATTTATTAGCGAATGATTAAGGTGTATAATTGATTTAACCACTTGGTTTAAACTGTTCTAGTGAAATCACTCTTGGTTTAATGTTTGCTAGAATTTTTCTTGCATTCTAAGTAGAACAACGAGATTAGTTTGTTCTTTTGGAAAGGAGCTCATTGACAGTAAACTAAAGTCATCATGGAAACTAAAACACCACATGTCAAGCACCCCATTTAGATGCTTGCAAATAGATGATCCTATAGGTTTTGGTCACTGTCCCACCTGAGTGGGTGGCAGCCAATGAAGAAATGTCTAGGGAAGATGGACCCTAGAAAGGGTTGTGTACCCACTCGCACAGTTGCATAGACATAGACTGAAAATAGAACTACATATTTCTGAGTGCGGTCGAATTCTCTGATGGCCTTGATCCCATGGATACAGGGTATGTAGGCAATTTGGGCAATGAAGGATGTACCCAGTACTCAGGCCTTGAGTTCATATAGTTTGAGATTTTTCTTGTTTGATGACTAAAGTTAGATGTTTTAAATTGTTTCAGTTGGATCATTACAGATGAGCTCGATGTTCTTTAGATCTTGATCTTGGATTATTATTTTTACCACTTATTTTTTGATGGTTAGTTCATCGCTTATTTTATTCATTTTCATTGTTGACGGTTGTAGTACTTGACCCCTTATAAATCTTGGTCATGTAAAGACGTTTTCTTCATTGTTAAGTACTAGGTGTGCACTTCAGAGACTTTCATGATAATTGTGATGTACTCACTATTAGGCTTAATGAGTTGAATTTATCTTGATATCACTGCATGTATTGGCATTATTACATAATATTATATCATAGGAATTAGTGGAAGTAGTTGGAAGTATGTCATGTACTCTTTTGTTAGTATTGAGTTGTATTGCTTATTACTCAAGAAATTTTGAGGTTACATTTTGAAGGTCATTACCGAGGTAGCTTGGTAGTGAAGCATAATGCAAGTATGCAAAGAAACAATATTCATGAGATCATGTATGACATGTTGTGAAGAATTAAGTTCTTATTGTACTAAGTTTATTTGAAAATTTTTTGTAACGCAAACTTTAAAAAAAAATAGCCTCTCCTACGTGAATATGAAATGCCTTACAGATCTTTTTAAGATATAATTTTCATTTATTTTCTTCTTTGTATTTATTAATGTTTTCATAAGTTGGGGGCTTTACATAAAGCCAAAAAAAAGGAAAGGAGACCACTCAAAGTTTGACAAACTCTGGTTAGGACCCTATCAAATTGATGAGATCCTTGGGGAAAACACCTTTTGCATCAGCTCTCTCTCTAGGGAACTTGTCCCATTGCCAGTCAATGGGCGGTACCTCAAGCACTACTTCCCAAATTAAGAGAATCTGATGAAGAGACCCTTTGGTCTTTTTTGTACAGAGTTAGGTTAGAAGTCTTGTTTTGAGTCTGTTGGTTGGTTTTATTCAGATTTTGCTTGTTTGTGTTTGCCTGTTATTGACTAGTTTATTCAGTCTTTTCTATTTTGTTTGTTTAGTCTGATTTCTAAAAATAAGTTTCAAGTTCGGTGCTACAAGCCTGCATCTCAAGCCTTCTTATGCTCATTAAATGCTTTGTTTTGGTTCGTAGACGTGAGGCCTACCTTTTTCACTTCTGTTCATGAGACTATTTGCAGTGTTATTGCTATTACTTTTATGCTGAAGGACTATTGATCCTGGAATTTTGTTTATTAAACCTAATTGAATTTTAAGAAAACAAATCATGCAATGATAGTTAGATGTTGCTTTTAAGAGAATGATGAATGGATAATATTAGAAATGGAACTTTAATGTGATTTCAGTATGATTTTATAGTAGAATATTTAGGTATGCTTGTATTTAAATTGTTTCGGCTATGATATCTTTATGTGTTATTAACTTTGAGATTAAGTGTGCAGGTATTGCTAACGAAACAACAAATATAGGAGATCATTCAACACCCTATGTTGTATCCCTTGTGCGCCGATCTAGTTCCACGAGGAACTAAGATCAACTCTGTGTATGGTGGAAATGTTGTAATGTTGTAATGTCGTAATGTTGCATGGGGTCAAGGGAATTAGGTCTACCCTCTGAATTACTTGTATTGTGATATGTGTTGTAAGAAATGTTGTTATGAGTCTTGTTTAAGTTTATTTCTTTTAGACCCTCTTCTTGTGTTTTTACTTAACTCTGGGAGTCTTAACTAGGTAAAAATCAACCCTAGGTTATACCCCATGGGTCTAGGGACCCTTTTGACTAGGATAACCTTAGGATAACCTCCATATGGTCACTTTAACTTCACAATGAAGTTAAGTGACGAATTTGGGAGCATGGGGATAATGGGATGAGTGGAATCCACACTCAAGCCCACTTCCAAGTCATGGAATGACTCCATGATCCACCAATAATGGAGTGCTTTGTCTCTTTGTGCCTCTCTTTTGGTGGGAGTTCCCCATAAAAAGGGTGGTGTGTCATCCACTCCCTTTTTATTTCCATTTTACTTATTGTATTTTATTCCTCCATGTGTTGGAAAAGGGCTATAGTGGGGGACCTCTTGAGTGGAGTTAATTGTTTAACGTCCACTAGGGATAATGGATAAGGAGTGGGTTTAGTTTTTTAATGCCACTTGGGAATAAGGAAAAGGGAGGGAATTAGTTTTAAAGAAGAGAGGAGGGAGAGGGTAAGGGGGTTGGATTATTGTGGAAAGAAAGAGAACTTGGAGGAGGAAACTAAGGGTGGAGCTCTTCTTCAACTACATCCATAATAGGGCTTGTAAAGGTTAGTGAGCAAGTCTACTCACCTTGTATGTTCAGTTCTTGTTTGATGAATGTTGATTTGCAAGGGTTGTCTATGTGTATGTCTATTATTTTGCGTTTGTGATGGGTGTTTGAAAGAGCTTCTTCCAGTTGGAAGACAATGCTCATCATGTATGGGGAAG